>JAOXNG010000012.1:86864435-86877371 GCA_028566535.1 Scolopax minor
GTTGAAGGGCTTTTTCTAAGTCCTTTTTCCATGTTCTCAGACAATAATTCTCCCTGTTTGTGTCCACATATAATTTGTTTTATTGGGTTTTATTTTTTTGCTACGGACTATATACTTTTATTTTAGAGATAGTAAAGATGCCAGATTGCTGTTTCTGAGTATTACATTAACCAAATTTTGAAGTGTAATATGCCATGAAGAACTTAGCTGTAGGAAACTATTGTTGTTTTAGGGAGAAAACAAATGAAGTCTCAATTCTTATTGTAAATAACAGAAGCTAGTGCAGAAGAATGGTGAAGACAGGTGTCTGATATTTATCTCTACAAAAGAGCTTATGCAACATTTATGATCTTAATATTAATATAAAAATAAAACCAAAACTTAATAATGAACTTGTATTTGGGGAGACCAAAGGGTATCTTCAGCCAATGCTTGGGGACAGTTGATTTCAAATTTCTTTCCACTTGATGTCTTGTTCTAGTCTCCTTCTTGCCATCTTATATAAGTTACAGTACATAATGCTTACAAAAATGTTATAATAATAATTCTATAATTTAGAAAAAAAGTAAAGATGTCTTACAATTCTGTGTTTACAGCTACACAAATAAGTTTTTCCCTACCGATCTGTATTATGAACAAATTTTGAGATATTTAAATGACTATTGATACATTAATGATTGAGAAGAAACACTAACAAATATAGAAGAAAACCAAAGTGAATTATTTTTTACCACTTAAACACACGGCTATTTAAAAAACCCCAAACCACACCCCTCCAACTCTCCTCAACTTCCCTGAACAATAAAGCATTTTGAGTTGTGATGAAATGAAGGAAAGAGGTTTTGCTTGTACATCTCTGCAGTTCCACAGACCAAAGGATTTGTCCTCCCTTGAACTGGAATGAAAACAAAGTCAACCTGACCTGGTTACAAAAGGAAAATCTTATTCATCTATATCCGTCAAACTCTATTGTATAACCAAGGTGTCTTTCAGTCGTTGGTATTCACATCAGATCAAGAAGAAATTATACTGATTTTATAGCAACATGTAATAACCGACTTTTGGAAGCTTGGTTGGTTTTTGAGGAGAAAAATTAAGAGGATATACTATAGGCTATTAAAAATATAGCAGGACAGAGAACAAGAACTTGTTTGTTGTCTAAGTGTTCTGATGGATCTGAGATGAAATTAATGAGGAAAAGAAGATTTCTTTTTAAGTTTAGTTGTGCTGTAAATGAAGCACCTATTTTCTGACACTGAGTCCACACAACAACAGCATCCATATTATTGTCTTCCCAAAAAAGTCCAGTCTCACCCAAACTGACTACTGGGAAAGTGCATGGTCAGGGCTAACTTCTGCACCCAGCATGGAAGCTGTATTGGACCATACCAGTTGGAGAAGCTGAAAAACATGCTGTGGACCCTTTTATCAGTTCCTCAGCACTGTTAGTTTCACCAGTGTAGACACAGTGCAAAGCAAACCTATACTGTAGCACAGCGGTCTCTGAATTAATGAGATATGATGCATCCTATATGATCAACGGTAGGATTTTTTTCCCATGTATACCTTCAATCCCTGGGCCAGTGCAGGAAGCAAAAAAGCTCCCCGTGAGAAGTGCTGGCTGATTTCACAGATCTGCCACTAATAGGAATTAATGTGTGCAGTAAGGGCACAACATCACACCAAGACTTCTACTCAGACTTTTTCCCAAGAATAAGTTTCAATGAAGGCAGAAAAATAATGATGTGTTTATGTATAAATTCCAATAATTGATTTAATGCTTTCTGATTAGACTCATGTAGCATTTGCCTGCTTTTAATTACCCAGACTGATAAGTGGGGGAATCAGTCTCCTTTTTTATTTATGATGATAATAGCATTGTGAAATAGCATCTGTTATTGGCCTAAGACACACAGACACACAAAAGTTGTGTTATTTTTAAATTTTTAACTTAAAAATATTATGGCTAAAAAAGCTTGTTTGCAATAGCTTTTAATGGGTGTTTAATCAAATTATTGGTGTTATAGGGATATTTCCATATTAGTACGGTCAGATATCTAAATGGGTCTTCTGTTTGATTTTTGTGGAGGCCAAATAAATTAAATAAAAAAAGAAAATAAATATGTAAACACATGAAGGGAGAAAACCAAACTGTGAAAAAATAAAACCTTTAAGATTTTTCCAACCCATGGTTCACCTGCCAAAAATCACATTGACACTAATTACATTACTAATTCAAAATAATGAAATGGATTCTAAATCATCACTAATAAAGTTATGATAATTAATTACTGAGATGTTGAGAATAATAAGCCTTCTTGCCACTCATTATATTCGGGCTCTCTGAAAGGTGAGGTGAAAAAACAGTTCATTAAAAGAAATATAAAGTAATAGAGTTGCTCTAATCTAGCTTTAACTTTCTAATTAGATTTCTAAAGCCTGTAATGCAATACTTTTCATATATAGGTAGCTGTTATTTCCCTAAAAAGCAACATCTTCGTGAGTAATATACATGTTATTACAGCAGTGGGACAAGAAAACTACCATAGCTGCCTACTAGAGCAAAATAATGAGATTTATGTGTCACATCAAGGTTATTTAGGTATTGTTGATTAAGAACACCAGACACTGATTTCATAAATATGCCATTTTCTACAGGTTTTTAAGAATCTGTATACATTTTCATAAGGCACTATGCATCTAAATCAAAAAAGACAATTATTTTTGCTTTATAAAAAGTGATTTTTGAACAGGAAAGAACAAAATTAACCTTATTGAATGCACTTCTGCTGATATTTTATAAATAAATGTCTCAGTGAAATTTAAGTGGCTCTTTCCATGCTAAGATAGGCCACCCAGGATCATAAAAGTAAACATATTAGACATAAACTCAAAACTTTTTTAAATCTTTAGGTATACTTTCAGGACCTATAATTTCCATAAGAAGTCATGAACCAGAAGGAAGCAAAGTTTGTTGCTGTATCATAATAACTATGTATTTGATGACAAAAATCAGGAACAAAATAATAATGTAATAATTTTAAAAGTTTTTCTAGAACACTTGCAAAAGAATGATATTTTGTATTCTCCTGTTAGCAGCTTCCAAATATTATTAACCATGTAAAGAAAGACATATAATAAAATGCAATGGCCTAAGAAAAATTTTTAGGTTAAATTAGTTTTGATAAGTTCTATTAAACTGGAAGAACTATTAAATTCCAAACTATTGGGATTGATATTTTGGCATCAGATTCCCTGTGTAAACAAATATAGCTGTTGAAGTACACAAATAAATCCACTTTTCTATCACTCAAAATTCTGGGTATTATTTATATGCTAGACATTTTGGTCTGAACCTTATGAGAATTTATATATTTTTGAATTTGTGAATTTTGTATGCTTGAATTGCTGTGGGCCATTTCAGACATAGCAGTGAGTATTTATTAATGTCTTGTTTTCAAAAAGTAATGGTTGATGGCTGACAGCACTGGTTCTGGTAGACATACTTGATATCTTCAAAAAATCTAGTTTCTCAGTACTTCAAGTGGTTTTTAATAGCTGAATATCTAGAAGCTACAATAATAAGCACTATTAATGACTTTTCATTATGTGAAGCTAGACAGAGGTAGCCAGCACATACTGCTGAAGTGATATAAGGCAGGGAACCAAAGTTTGTTTGGGACTTTTACTACAAATATAAGACGTCCAATTAGGTCTTGGTAAGCAACCAAGAGTAGGTTTGCTTAACCTACTCATTAGGTTTGCTTAACCTACTCATTCTAAAAATTGGGTTATTCCTTTTGGCAAAGACTGTCTTTGCTGCATCTGAATTTATAATATTGACCACCAACTTCTTCAAACATGAGTTTTAAATGACCAAAAAGTCATTTCGTACATTTGCCTAAGGTGGAGTGATCATGCACAGAAATATAATCATCAATTTTGTTCTGCAAAACCACATTCTTCCAAATTGTTCTGCTGGAGAGGAATCTGCTGTAAGCCTCATTTCATTTTTCCTAAGCTGTCAAATGTAATAGTGTTTACATTCTGCTTTTGAACTTACTCTATTTATTTAAAATACCACGTTTTTGAATTTATACTAAAAAGAAAAAAAACCACAAACTTACTCTCTAATCCCTTCATATGCAAGCTCAATTCAATGATAGGAGACCTCCCAATCTTTGCAAAATTGCTAGTACTAACTGTCTGCTTCATATGGGCATACTGTAAATGAGGATGGCTGTCAGAAGCAAGCAAAATTGTGTGTATTTGTGGATTTTTTATTATATTAATGCAAAGTATATAATGAGTTTCAGTATAATTCATACCTATGGATTTTGTGAAAGCTTGTCTACTTTGAGTTTGGGTTTATTTGTATTTCATAGAAACTTCAGGATCCCTGGGGAGGAAAGAAACATAGAATACATAGAAGTTGAATTTATGAAGTAATCCTCAAGAGACATTTAATCTCGGCATCATACTGTCATACAGTATGTCACTTTTATTAGGCTGCAGGATCTAAACTTTAAGAAAGGTACAGGATGACTGGGTCAGATCATTTCTGAATGATATAATAATTAGAGAGAAAGAAGCAAATATTGCAATGAATAATTTATCTGTCCTCTCTTTTGGACTTGTGGAATATCCATCATCTTGCAATTTTTCAGATTTAAGATATAGTTTACCTCAAATAAAATGTGACTGATAAATTTTGTTTCCTATCTGTTTGAGAATATGAGACTGACAAGAAAAAAGGAATGGGATAAATGAGATACAAATATATCAATGAAGTAATTATACCATACAATAATTTATATTAATAATTAAATTATTTTTTATGGTTGCTGTGTAGTAATTTTGCCAATTTGTAGCAATTTGTGTTGTGATTCAGCCTCTAAGAAACCTTTGTCACTGAAAGTCATGCTCTCTATACATAGTGGAAAGAAAGTTAAGGAATTTAAAGTGAGATGTACAACAATCACTTGGAGGAGTGAGGATGTTTGGAGCTACTGAGCAAAAATCTTAATTAGAAATAAACCAGCCATAGATATTCTTAAGGCAATTTCTTTCTTGATATGTCATAAAGCATAAAGCATAAAGTAGGCTGGGGTATGATCAATTAATGCCATCTCTACAGCTACCTACTCTTTTTAAATATTTTTGTTTCTGGGGGAGTTTTTGTATTTCTTCTATGTGACACTCTGCATTATCAGGCTCAGGCACCACTGGGGCATGGTAGGACATCCAAACCCCTACCTGTTAGGATATGATAGTGAGGTGGCTACTGCCTAGCTGTCATGTTATCCAGAAGCTAGGTCTTTATGAGAAACAAATTAAAACTTTGATGTAGAATGAAAAAATTTAGAAAAGTATGGGTTTTTGGTGGTCCCTTTGGAGAGGGAGAGACTTAAACCCAGGAAAAGCTGAGAGCTCCTCCATTGTCAGTGAATACTCCAGTTACCAGACTATTCTATGAAATATGTTGTCACTGTGTGTTTTTATTTTCCCGAGGCATTGAAATTTTTGTCACCCTGGCATGTATCATGTAATGTTTAAAAGCAAGCAGAAAATTACTCTACAGAGGAACTGAGGCAGAGAAATACGAATGGAGCCTCATCCATATGCCAAGTGCCAGGACTGAATCAGTGGGAGAAATACAGGTCCCTGAATAAGAAAGGCAGCACTCCCGATTTGAGTTCGGTTGTTGAAATGCCTAAATCAAAACTGTGGACATAGAGATGTTTGAGGATGTTTGAAAGGCAACCCTGGAGGAGGATCTGAATGTGGAAGACAAAGCCAGCCTTTACAATGAACTATGCTGAACTTATGTGATTAAGCATTCAATTGAATAGCATTGGACTGAGGGTATCATATTAATTAATAATTTTATTATTTGTCTGTGAGGTTAAATAAAAATGGTACTTGTACTTCTCTGCTAATTAATCCATACCCAAGAGAGATGATCTATTTTAATTGCTTTCCAGAAGACAATGTTTGTTTTTCTTTGCCATTACCCTTAACAAACAGCCTTTATACTTTTGTCTCTCTCTTAGTGCACATTCACAAAAAGATAATGCATCTCTACAAATTATTTGGCAGCTGGTAGTAGAATATAATAAGTCCATTAAATTAAGAAACAGCTCACCAATATTTTTTTTTCTGTAAATTACACAATAAAAAGAGGAGTAACAGTTTGTGAAGAAGGGGTTTTGCTCACAAACAATTAAGGGCTATGAGGATGGTGGCAGTCTGTGTTCTAGGCCTTAACTGCACAACAACAAATGGTTCTCTTTAGTTCTGCTTCACAACAGGAAGTCATTGTTATAGGATAAATGTGCCCAGGGTAAAACCTACTGAATCTTACTGAGCTGATTTGTGAAGACATAAAGCAACCTTAGACCCAGTGGAAAATTAAGAGATTATTCAGGCAAGCTGGAGCAGACAGCAGGCAGTAGTTTTGAGCAAAAAATATGAGGGGTGTTTCCACTGGAGATGTAAAATTTGTTTCCATAATGACACATTTCTGACATCTGTGGTGTTTTTGTGCTATCATGCATCTGAAACAACACTATTCCAGAAAACTGTCAGGTTTCCACCCCCAAAAAAGAGAAACACAGACTCACTAAACCAAAAAACCAAATAAAATGGACATAAATTAATTGAAAATATTTTTACACACATAGTAGTTAGACTAGTTAGGAAAATACAGTACTCATAAGTAAGCTCATTGAAATACTTAATGTTGACAAAATTAGAAATGAAATGTTTAAGGTTTCAGCTTTCAAAAAATGTCTGTATCTTAAATGACATGGATTTTACATGATCAGCTACAAACCTTGTTGAGAAATGAGTAATCGAAATTCATACAGTTCTTTCCAAAAATATAAAAAATACATCTATAACTTGAAAAAAATATATGAATACAATAAAAATTGAATGTATATTCAGAACACCTCAGGACTGTATGCTTCAGGGTTTACTGGTCTGTCATTTTGTTTCAACCCTTTATGAAGATACAGTCATCACTTGTCATCACCCTCCCCTCCTCGCCCAATGTGCAATCTCTTTACAAATTTCAAAAATACAGACACTTCAACTGCCTTTGGTAAGGTTATTTTTATGATGTGTGGCTATAATTAGAATGAAGGAATTGCAAAATATATTTCTAATGATAACTAATTTAATTAAATTTCTGGTGAACAAATATATTCTGGAAAAAAAAAAAGGTTGGTAGCTAGAACATATTCCAGGCAGCTTACACTATATAGCTGCTAGATCTTTGCCCTGTGTTTGTAATTCTACATATTTGATATTGTCCAAAAGTACTTCATTTGCAAGTGATATCATATAACAATAACATCAGAAAGTAATGAAGGATACTACTTATATACCACATTTATGTTCCTGAAGATCTTATCTGGTTTTGTACTGCAGAAAGGTGCAAAGAGATGAACAAAGGGAATAGTAACACACCTACTTTTGTAATGACACGATTTGGAGGGATTATTGGAGGAATCTTCAAAAATAAAATTAAAGGCTGATGGATCCATGCATCAAGAAGGTTTTGACAATGAACTAATGTATGTCCGAGAATAAAGACAAGAAATAGCTTTACATTAGCAAAGTGTTTCACCTAAAATTCCTAGCAAAGCACAGAACCCTCAATCCATTTGAGCACAAAATGCTACAAACCCTCTATATGCATATAGAAACTTTACTTTTCTTAGCATACATTTTTTAATAATATCTATAAAGTAATTAACATAATATGATCAACTAGAAGAGTTGAATTTCCATGTTAGTGACAACCAACTCCCTAAACTGGAGTACTTTAAGGCACAGATACAATTTAGGTTGTCATAAGGAAAAAAAGGGAAAATTTAAATGCATAACAATTTTAGCCCCAGCTATGGTATGGGCTTGTAATTTTTTCACCATTATCTTTTCTTTTTCATCATGTAGCTTTTGCTGCAAACTTCTTGTTTGCAGAAGGAAGAAACAAAGTTAGCTTGGACTGTGTACAATTTCAGATAATGGGATGTTGAAAGAAGTAGAGAAAATAATCCAGATATAGGCTTCATGAGCTGCTTGTCCCAGGTTTATTTCACCTGTCCCAATATCCTCCTTTCCTCAATCACAATAGTAAGGCATTGTGTTTTTGTCAGCTCTTGTACCACTTTGTATGATTATTGATTTATCTGTATTGACTTAGTGTCCCTGAAGTTCATGATAATTCACAAGGAAATAAAGAATGTCAAATATTTAAAGCAAACTTGTGCTGAATTTTCAAGATAAAACACCAGAACTTTTTGCAATTCATTTTTAGAAATTAATGTTATGAAAACTAACACTTAAATTCCAGATTGGAAAAGTAATTATGTATGTGTTACATTCTTTCAGATTTCATGGGAGTTTCTATTTCTAAGAAGCTGAGAAGCGGAGGCAGCAAGGGACTAACTTTGGGAGCAGATACTACCTTCACATTTAGACTTATTCTAGGTACTGTTTTGGAGCTTAATACTGAAAGTAGTCTACTCTGACACAGCTCTTATTTAGAGTCAGAATTTGTGACAAGCTGACTGCAGAGGCAAATTGGGTCCCAAGAGTGCACCAGGCTGACTTTGGGTTAGAAATAAGTCCTTAATTAACTTCTTGTGCTGACCTCTTCCTTTGTTTTCTAGATTAAACCAAGATTTCCTGCACAGCTTTAACTCAGCTTCAATATATTGCACTGCTGAATTAAAAAATGGGACAATGTATGACATGTTTGAAAACCAGTAACAGAGAAAAAAATACTGAAAATGAGCTTCAGCATCAAGGACCTGGAAAGGTTTCAACTTTGACAGCAAGAAAACCCTAGTCTTTGAGAGAAAAATAGATATTTTAGGGGAAAAACCCCCCAACAAACAAACAAAACCAAAAGCAAAAAAACCCTACCCCACCCAACAATCAGACAATTCAGAACTGTTTTAAGCAGGAAAAGTTCCTGAATTAGAGAAGGCTTAATAAAGTCAATATAGCAAGCTGTAGTAGAACACTGTATATCTTTCTCTACATTCCCTTTATTATTATAAAAAGAAGATCCTTATACAAAAGGCATATGTTGCTGATTCAGGGATTTCTGGGAACAGCAGGGGACTGTTATTACTGATTAGAGTAAATTTTTGAGGCAGAGAGACAGAACTGTCCACAGTTAATCAGGAACTAATACTGTAATGCAGTTCCTAGAAGAGGCTGTGTACAATTTGACTGCAGATTAACTGAGTCATTGGTATATCCAATGCAAACTTAATTTAGAACATACCAGAGAGCTATCAAAGATGGATAGCTGTTTCAATAGTTTCACAGTGCAATTAGAAGGTGGCACCTATCATCAAGAGAAAGAAAAGCAAATCCATCAGATGATTGTAGTGAAGTCAAATTAATTGGAGAGAAAACCTGATAGGAGAAGACCTGATAGGGTGAAGTATGAAATGGTGAAAAAAATTACATAGATCTGTAATGGTATCAAAGTTATCAAGATTTAATATTGATTTACTGTCAAATGATGTACATGTTTCTTGCAATGCTTTGTACTTAAATGGTTATTTCTTAGTCCAAACCATGTTACAAATAAGAAATTTTTTTCATATGCACCATAGGCGTGTTCCTGCTTCTAGTGCATTTAAAAAGATTATGTTTAACGAAGTCACAAAAACATGACAATGTCTCATTTATTTAAGTGCAATAAAGACAGAAACCTAAAATGAAACTAGCAGGGCATAAATTCAGAACAAGAAAAATAAAGTAGTGATTCTGTCTATATGTAAGGCAAACAAACTCCTTCCTGCAGGACATTGTGGGTGCAACGTGTTTTCAAGCCTTCAAGAATCAGTTAAACAAGTTTGCTGAAGAAGATCCATGTCAGATCTCGAATAACAGGAACACGACCTGTGATTTAAGAAATCTTTGAAATGCAGATAGATGTAACCCAGGATGTTGTTGAGAACAAGTATTGCTGCCCACCTGTTCAGTTCTTAATGTCTTCTGTAAGTTTCTGGTGTATGCTATCATCAAAGAATGGATATTGTGTTTGATAGGCCTTTAATCTGATGCAATGAAGCTACTTTTAAGTTTCTCTATAACACCAATACCCTAAGACACTATCAATGAAGTTTGTAGCAGACAAAAAAGACATTCCAGTTTGTAATAAGGACAAGGATATATGAAGTAATTCTCTGAAGTACTAGGGATTTTCCATATTTCAGATCATAGCAGTTATCCAATAAATTAACTTAGTGTTTTAATACTGATTATGCTTGCATCAGCAACAACCCCCTGCTTGGTAATACTGTAACTAAGGAATATGTTATCATACAGTAAACTGTGGAATGCAATAAAACACAAGAGAAAATCTAGTGGTAAATATCTGTCAGAGAGAAAAAGAATAAGGCTTTTCAGGGCAGCAATTATAATTCTACAGAGATCATTTTGATACTGTTTCCCAGGTGACCATGATAGCAGAGCCTGTGTTTTTTCCCCAGTGATGGAACAAAAGAGATTCCCTTTTTGCTCTTTTTTCTTCTGCTATAAAGAAAGTATTCCTTTGAAAAAATTCGATGTTGGTTGATTTTCTGGTGATGTATGGTTCTTGGATAACCCAAAGGAGGTACTACCTTGGAGGCAGTCACTGTGCCTGCAACAAAAGAAACATTTGCTATGCTAGTTATTTCTACCAAGAGGGGCTCCTACTGTTCCAGCAGATCTACCACACTGTGAACCTCTGAATATACTTTTTCCTCATACTTTGGTAATTGCTATTGTATATCTGATAAATCTTGTACAAGCTGTGAGACCTTGAAATGAGAAATGAGTAGAGTTGTAAGAATATACTTACCTGGAATTAATTCTCTATCTCACTCCATGCTGTTTTGTGACCAATCATGCATTCTAACCAGACGGCTGCCACAGCCATATGTCATATCATTTGTATTCATTTTCCTTAATTGATCATAATATTAACTTACCTGCTGTAAGTGATGTTGAGAATAGAATGTCCTGTTACATAAAGTATTGCCCTTCATTGTTGTCTGCGAGGACACGTAGTCTGGAATCACTTCCCTTGATTTGTGTCCCAGGAAATCTCCACATATAGTTTAAAAATGACAGTTTTTAACCCTTTCATTTGAATGGAAATTCAAAAGGAAAACAGAACTCCATCCTTCACTTATCTTTGAAAAGTTAATAATCAAGACAATTAATAGACAATTACTTATGTAACACCTTTCAGTTCAAAGCCTTCAGGACAGTATAGAATTCTAGCTCAAGACTTCATTCTTTTCTAGAGTAATAGTACTATGTAGGATATATAGCGTTTCAGATACTCCTAATTTGATTTGTATTTTGGAGAGACAGTTTCTTTCTCATGCTTATTATTCTTTTTTTAGCATCACATTCACCGACAGGCTTGCCAACAGCAGTTCTGTGTCTTTGAAAACATAAATTCAAAAGATGCAACTGTATCTGTTCGATCAGTTTTATGGGCTGTATATAATTAAGAAGGGAAAGGATTTTTTTTGACTGTTCAAAATGTTCTTGATAATATGAGACTCACACTACTATTTTTAAGGCAGTTTTGCAGCACTACAGATGCACCAAAGCACTTAACATGGATACAGAAAGGATGATGTTAAAATTTAGAATTCTGGTAACTGAAAAGCATATTCTGGGTAGCCTGTCACCCTATGGAAGGAATCCTTGACTGTTTTCTCTGGTGAAGCATCCCATAGATGTCTATTCGCATGGCTTGGTCTGTGATATAAGGATTTAAAGTAAAATGGTATGAAAGAAGTCCTTATAATAACCTTTAACTCTGTGCATTGTCTTTATGAATTCATAATCTAACGATAATGATTTCAGGTATTAATTAAGCCAAACATATTCTTTTGCTCAGGGTTTTTTCTGAATTTAACTTATTTTTAATTTATTAATATTATTTCAGAAAATAATTGAAGCTGTATCTTACATGTGATGTAAATCTGTTTGGTTACTGATAGCAACTGCTTGGGAGCATGTTATAATATATCATCAAAATAGTACAACTAGGAGGGTTAGAGTGAGATATAAGAGGATATGAAAGATGGGGCTGTTTCTGAAGTTTGTTTGTATATATGGGATATGGGCTGGGCTTCTGGTTTGACATATTATAAATACAACACTGGGAATATTCAGATGTGGTGTTTGGCTTTTACCCATTTGTAATGAAAAATGAAAATGCAAATTTAATGAAAAAAGAAACCAAGCTGCAAATTCTCCTGTTCTGTGTGGCAGATGAACATGAGTTCTGCATGTACTTTATTATGGACACAAACAAACCAACAAATTAATTATTTGAATTTTAGAAGTGCTACAGATGGTATTGTAATTCCTTAGACACATAATATTGTTTTATAGATGGCAGACATTAGATACTGAGTGTCCATACTTGCTCTGCACAATTAATCTTGTCTATCTGTTTGAATTGAAAGTATTTCTAGACTCCTCCTTACATCATTTAAACAGCCATTTGATTATAAAAGATAGAAAAGCATATATTCATTTAGAGATGGATATAAAATAATTAACCTATGAAACATAACAGAAAGTCTGATGAGGGTATATTTGTCATATACAGCTTAAGGTCCCTGTCCTATAAGGTAGAAGTTGTT
This sequence comes from Scolopax minor, assembly GCA_028566535.1. Taxonomy (NCBI): domain Eukaryota; kingdom Metazoa; phylum Chordata; class Aves; order Charadriiformes; family Scolopacidae; genus Scolopax; species Scolopax minor. Next base: position 86,877,122 of record JAOXNG010000012.1, read on the forward strand.
ATAGCAGGATAGGAGGTGAAGTTATGGAGAAAACATTAGACATAATTTGGGCAACAAACTGACTTTGGAAGTATTTTACACTGTGGAAAACATTGTAATGGAGATGATGGCCATATTATAGCTCTGAACCTGCCTTGAGGGCATGTGTTTGGTTTTTGGTTTATTTTTTTTTGTGTGGTTTGACTTGATCTCAAAAGTCCCTTCCAACCATGAATATTCTGTGATTATGTGATATCTAACAAAAATAAAT
>JAOXNG010000012.1:86884333-86896490 GCA_028566535.1 Scolopax minor
ATCCTTCAACCCACCCTTTGGGAACTTGTAAACATAGATAAGGTCTCCCCTCAGTCTTCTCTTCTCGAGGCTAAAGAACCCCAGCTATTTTAGCCTTTCCTCATAAGGGAGGTGCTCTAATCCCTTAATCATCTTGGTTGCCCTACGTTGGACTTTCTCCAGTAGTCCCCTGTCCCTCTTAAACTGGGGAGCCCAGAACTGGATGCAGTATTCCAGTGGTGGCCTCATCACTGCAGAGTAGAGGGGGAGAATGGCCTTCCTTGACCTGCTGGTCACACTTCTCCCTATGCATCCCAGGATTCCATTGGTCTGGATAATAATAATCTGGATTTATAACCATGGTTTATGGAGAAATGCGTAAATATCAAAGATGTTGCACTAAAATAAAATAAAACTAAAAACTTGGGTTCTAAAATTTTTCTCAAGTTTTTTCTTTGTTTTTGGTATTTGTATGTGTGTTCACTTTTTGTAACACTATTCCACTTTTTTTGCATATCAGGTGTTTTTTAAATAATTGTGGAGTCGTTAGTCTGCCTTTCTTCTCATATGCTTGCTGTTCCAGAAACTATAGTAATAATTCATCTCTAAGATAGCTGGATCTTTTGATTCTTAGTACTGCTACAAGGCTTGCAGATACTTTGGAAAGATATCTTTCCACTTAATTTTCTCAGTGAGAATGTGATTTAAGGCTGAAGAAGTTAATTCTTCAATCACTTATAACTGAAAGGTCATTTGATTAAAACCATATTATACCTGTTAACTCTCAGTATAAAACTGACATCATTACCTGACATGCAAATTGAAGGATAGATATAAGCATATCATCTCTTCAATTAGAAGCACACACATGGCTAGATTATAAGTTTTCAGTGCTCTTGCAGATATCCACATTTTAATGACTAGAACAATGGAATGAGCAGAGACTCTAATGCCACTACTTGTTGAAAATGTCTGCTGTGTTATTCTCCTTGAAAAGGTCAAAGGCAAGAAAGACACCTTCTTATTCATATTTTTCAGCTATCTATGCAAAGACATACCTCATTGCTTAGGCATGGTATTCTCAAGGTTAATAATGTTAGTTAGGTATATCAGTATCACTAGAAACTTATTCCCAATACAGAAACATATCTCACAGCCCGTTCTGAAAATGAAAGGGAGGGTTTACTTTAAACTTACATAGTATCAGCTGAATTATATTTTATGATATAATTCAGCTATATTCAGCTATATTCAGCTATGATATCTGTTAGCCTTGGTCATCCTTACTGAAGGAAAGGACCATGGCAATTATCTAATAATACCTACTTATCAGTATTTATACTTGGTATAATTTTATAACAATGCTGTATCCTCTTTCCTTTACCTATTAATATGTAATTTTAAGAATTATATTTAATACATTTTTATTAAAGATAAACCAAACCTCACAGTGACTGATAGGTCAAACTTACAATAATTTTAATATGAATTGTCTATATACAAGGACTACAGCCTTAGAAACACAAAAGAGTAATTTCACTCACAAATAACCTTACGAAGTTCAAATAAAAAAATTTTATGCATTCTGATACTCAACTGTATTCTTATATGGTTGAATACTAGATTAGGACCATAGCTAGGACCAAATCTTTATCTTTTCATGTTGTTTAATTTAGCATCTAAGAAAGTATTTGGAATTTTAGCTATTTCTCATTGGTTTAATCAAGCAGGAGTTCCCTGGGGAAAAATAATTAATTAAATAGGAAATCTTAATGATCTGATTTTTTTTTTCCTTAAATACACACTTCAGGTTATTTTCTACCAGTTCATTATCATTTTTTTCCCATTTGACTATCAGTTTTGTATCGCAATTTGTCAAAACTTCAATTAGGAAAACAGAAGTCCAATACAGCGAATATGTCTATATTAAGCTTGCATTTGTCTTTGTCTTGAAGAACGTATGTTCTGTTGGGATAGCTTTACTTTTGAATACTCAAAGATGAAAGAGAAATTATTGTGGTATTTGGAGTTTGTACTGCTGTGCTGCCTTAAACCAGAGACATTTTAATTGAGTTCCCACTACTGTGGAAAGAACATTTTGTGAATTTTCTTTTCCAGAGTATCCAATGTATTTCTTCTTGATAATTGTCCTTTATTTTTCACTTGTAGTTTACTTCTAACAGCAGTGGGACAGTGAAATCCAAACACAAATTATTTGTTGAGTGCTGCTCCCATATGTTTTAATGTTGTTCATAAAGCAGTCAGATACTGTCTCCATCCTAAAATCCTTAGTTATTACAACAACATATTTTGATTTTGTGTTACATAACACATTGACTTCTGCCAATTTGATTCTTTTGCCATTTCTATCTTTTGAAAACTGCAAAAAAAAAAGAAATTAGTGGAAAAATAGAGTACAGTCACTATCTTCCAGCTGTTTGTTTTCAAAAGCAAAGAAAGTAATAGGAAAAAACAGTGGAATCATGCTTCCAAGTATCCTACCTTTTGATTAATTACCTGTTGCATTTGCTGGTTTATAACATTTGAATCCATTTATGTATTGGGCTGCACTGAATATTCAGTCAATCTATTTGAAGCATGTGCATTTTCTTAATTAGCATGTATGTTCATTCTGTATGTTTTTTCTTTTTGGCTTTTTACATTGAGTTGGCGGAGGAAGGGAGTACCTTCTATGCTTTTAATGCTCATCGTCTTTGTTTCTCATTCACTTTAGATGATCCTTCACTGTCACATTGTCATCATTGTCATCAATTCCAATTTTTGGGACTCTGGTGCTCTTCCTCTTAGCTGAGAAACTTTTCTCAGTTCTCTCTTAAACCAGGTATTCTAGATAAAACGATGAAAGAGTCTTGCAGGAAGAAATTCCATCCTTGTGAGAGGAGCAGGGCTTTTCAAATACACTTGACATTGGAGGTTGGGAAGAAATTTGGAAGAGGAATCTGCTGGTTCCTGAGGAAAACTGATGGTTCTTCCAGCACACTTATTTATCTTTTTCCATTATTTTAATGTAATTTTAAAATTCAAGGCTTGTTTGATACCATAAGTAGAAATATAAAACAATTTTCTGCTTTACTAAATTTCCAGTCTGGCTGGCACAGAAAAGGACTGGAAGTTATTCAAGGAACTTATTATCAGGAGGATGCAGTTCATTTTTGAATGCCTTTTAACCCAAATAAATGGCAGCTTCAAAGCCCTTTGCATAATTTTATCTTTGAATCTAAGCCCAGATTTTGTCTATTCCAGTTAACATACCATTGTAAGCTCTAACAAGCATTGATTTTTTTCCGTTTCAAAATTTTGGATGAAATGGTTACTGAAGTCAAGATCCAAGAAGATTTTTCAGCTCTGTGTTGCAGACCTCAGTTTTTTTTAATCTGGCTCACAACCTTTAGTAAGATGTATAAATCCTAGATCAGTGAAGATTCTCAGTGAAGATAACGCACAAACGCGCATTATTTAATTCCATGGGCATGGTAACTTCTCACTTTATTCTTTCAGTTGGTAGAAATTCAGGATATAGGAAATGGCAATTTAACTCACTTTGTGTACTGAAAAGATTCACAACTCACCTTTCTAAAACTCCCAGTCCTGCATTAAAAATACTTGAGTAACTCCAGGAACAGGCCCTAGAATATACATATATTCAGTGCTCCTTTCTCCCAGGTCCATCCGTTATTCCCATTGGGTACCTTTAGAATTGGTGATTCTGCTACAAAAGAAGTAAGGAAAGGTTATGCTCAAAAAGTTCTGCAGTTGCACATGCATTTGAATCAGGGCTCAGATACCAGAAGACAGGATTAAAAGTAGTGAGGTTTCAATGAAACTACTGGGTTTCATTTAATTGCCTTTGATTTTCCACCTTCAAGTTTCTTCATTTAGAAATTTTGCCTTTGCAGGCAGGAAGATGAAGATTTACCTCTCAAAAAAATAAGTTCTCACATTTTCAGGAAGTCAAAAAGATCTTAGAAGCTGCCTTTTTAAGAGGTAAAAAAAAAAAAAATTAAAAAATCTTAAACTAAATCAATGATCATGGGACAAGTCATAAAAATCTCAAACCTGACGGCAGTTTCACAAGCAGAAAATGTCTATGGAATCTGAACCAGTGTCACCGATTTTACACTCATTCCTTTAGGATTTGGAGCTATTAAATTCATTTTATATGATTTGGTGAATGTTATGTGAATACATTGAATGAGATATTTTTGGTAGCCTCTTTTAAACATTATTACATTATATACAATTATTGCCATATTTCTTTTCAATTATAATTTGAAGCTCTTCCTAAGAATTCAGTAACAAACTAATTTTTTTTTGAAATATTTCTATAAATCTAATTTTCTTTAGTAGAAGAGTAATCTGAAAGTGTAACTAAACCTCTTAAATAAGATCCTTTAAATACACTCATTTTTCAATAATTTTTTTCTTTTAAATGAGGTGCAATTTTCCTACCTGAGATAATATATAGTGATTTTCATCAAGTGAGAAATTTTTACTTCTCTATCGAGAAGTAAATTTCTTAATTTTTTGTTTCTTTCTGAATTATTTTATAGCTACATAGTCTGTTTTGCTTACATAAAGTGAAATTTACCTCATCTAGTTTTGCTGTCCAAAATTTAAGCTTTAGTATTTATTAACGAAATGCAATCTTGTTAAGATTTGTCTGTAAAAGAATGAAAAAAAGAGTGAAAAGTATGTCTCCATCTCTTGGTGTATTTCAGAGAATATATATAGCTATCATAGATTAGAGGTCTAACTTTTAAATAAGTGTAATTTGGTGAGATGAATCCACTCTCAAGTATAATTGCAGCTTTTGTGCACTTATTTAAAATATGAGCCCATTTAAAGTTCTTTCAATGCCTGTAACCATTATCCACAAAATAAGTAATTTCAGTCAGTTCTCTCAAACCATTTTATAGCTTTTAAAAAAAATTATGTAGGAATGATACAGTTTTTATGCTGAACATTTTAATATACAGTGCTATGAACACTATCTGTCAAGTGGTAAAGTCCAGATCCAGTGGAGGTCATTTGGTTTAGGATACATACTTTTAACTATTTTATCTTGTATTTAGCTTGTATTTATGGTAAATTACTATCTAGCTTGTATTTATGGTAAATGACAAGGACATAAGGAGACAGTTTGGGTCCATCTTTGTTTGATGAAAATGAAATTAATCAATGTTGAACTGATTTGCCTCTGATCTATAGTGAGAACAGGAACAAGAGCCTTAAAATAAACAGTCCTGATGGTTTACTGTTGCCCAGTCATTGTCATGATAAGCTCTGGTGGTGCGAGGAGTTTTATTTGTGCTTTTGCATGACTTGGATGGGTTCTCTCCTGAGATTTCTGTTAAACTGACCGGTTATTATTAGCCAACTGAAATATGAATGTTTTACATGTCAGGGTAGCTTGAGCTTAGTTCTCCACAATAATTGCAAAATAAGAATGATACCCTTTAAAGCTATTAAGACTATATTGTAATGGTTATAAACCTGATTAGTTACACATTTACGGGAGTCACTACTGGGAGTTATCCATTCCAGTTAGTGCTGCAAATAAAAGCAATAGACGTTAAGCAAGGTCTGTGAATTCCTTTCAGTACAATAAGAATTATTTTGATGGAACATTGCTGAAATCTAATCTTAGTTTTGATCATTAGTGAGCAGGTTAACCTAAAGTGGAAGATGATGCACTTGATGATGAATGTGATTAATGAAGGATAAATTGCCTGAAACTCTTTGTATGGCGCTTTGCTTACATATGTAGTGTAACACACCTGAATATGAAAAGAATATAAAACTCGGACACTAAATCTTTCATATGCGCTTTTTTTTTTTTTTTTAAACTGGAACTTTTCTGTTCAGGCTTGTTTACCTGGTTGACTTACTATAAAGAGAGAAATCTACCATTCCTATCTCTTAGGAACACTTTTCTAAGAAAAAGAGAAAAAAATCCTCTTTCCAAACTTTACATAAAAATGATGGCTTGCTATATCACTTGTCTGGCAAAAAAGTAAGTTCATAGAAGTAGATAGCATTGTGAATTATATTTTTTTTTGCGTATTTCAGAATGTCAAAGGAGTGGTCCATTGTGCAGGTGCAGATTATTATAACCACAAGACACTTGCTTTATGAATCAGCTAATTAGTTGTGCTGTAGAAAAAAAAAAGCACATTACAGTGATCATAATGCAAAATCTGATGTTCAAAACAGCATGAAACTGGCATTTCTAACAGTAAAATCATCCAGGAATAATAAAAAACCCCTATTTCTCCTAATCTCTGATTTTCAAAAACAGTCTTTTATACAAAGTACCATAGCTGACTCTCCAAATACAGCCTATATTTAAGTTTCAGTGGAATTCCAGAGGCTTTTCCCTTGATTTGTGATTAAAAGTTGTTGTTGAAGCATTTTCAAAATATTGTAATTAATTTAATTTGTCTACATGAATAGACTAGGTAGTGTGGCCAATTAAGACCCAGTACTTTGGCCTTAGGGCTTCAGTCTGAAACATCATTTAGACAGGAACTAATGCAATTATCCTTATCTGAATGCTCTGAAGGAGATAGGAAGCAAATGCCAATTTGGTCTTCTTACATGGGCAAAGAGACACTTTTCCACACATAATCAAAGGGAAACATTTTCAATAATATATGCAGCCTAATTAAAAGTTCAGTTAAAACTACTATGAAGATCCTTACCAATGAACTTTATGAATTACTATTTTTGCAGATAAAGTTTAGGACTCTCACAGAAATGTTATAGATTTATAACATTTATATATAAATCTATTTCATCTTTTAAGTTTTTTTTTCTTGCAGCTGCTCAGTCTAGCTGCTTTTCTTTTGAGAAGTTATTGCAAAAGGAACACTATCTCCCTTTTTTATCCTGTCACTTCTTTTAGCATGGCTGTTTCTAGACTACTGTCTAAAAAGGTTTTTCAGTGTTTTTTATGGTCTGAAGCCTATGATAGTATTGTTCATTGGCAGTAGGTTACAGCTGTGTTTCTTCTTCCTTCAATATTGTCTAATGGGCTGCCCAAACCCAACATGTTTTTGCAACATTCTTGGATGGACCCATACATATCATCTTAGGTATATGCAATGCTAATCTGAAGTACTCTTCTAGATTTTCAGGATTATTATTGGTACTCATTTGTTTTAAATTATATAGGGGAATTAACTCTATACACACAAGCTCTAGCATTAGAGAAGGAAACCAACTTTTTATTGTTCTGTACTGTCCCTAGTTGTCAGATTCCAAAATTTAATACTCCGGTTCATGTCAGAAATATATAATTTCCTTTAAAAATATTGAGATAGGCTGAATCCTCTGGCGGTATGTTTACTTAAAGGTGCAAACCCCATGAGAAACATGTGAATATTCATCCTCCTCCCACTCTGTATCAGTCTTAGTTCCTGTACTTTGTGCATATGAGTGCTAATGACCAATGACTGGTTGAGAAAAAATTGCTTTGTCAGAAGAACCTCTCTAGCTCAGAAGCAATGTTAAAAATAGTACATCCAGACATTTTGCTGTTCTGTCAGTCTGAGCCTTTGGGAATAATTAAATACATGTTATTGAGAATTTTATATCAACTAATTTGGTAAATAGACTATACGGCTAACATTTTTCTTGAATATGAAAAGCAGATTGCTATGGGTGATAGTAGGAGGAATGGTAATTATTGCTGTTTTTCCATTAAATGAGAATAGAGTAAGGGGGCTTTACTGTGTTTTGGGTTACCTCTGGATGCCAAATTGGGAACACATGCCAAAATAGCTTCTCTCATTGTTTTCCCGTTAGTTTCTTTCACCACCTGGATAAGTCTGTTTACTTTGAGGAGAAAGAAACTGCAAAAATTGACTTTAACAATTCCACTTGCAGAAACCTCAATTTAAGACATCCTAGTATTCAGACTGTAGCTAGAAATGTCTTCTCCTGCACTTCTCTGGACAGTCTTAATTCTGATCAGTTCCTTTGAGTGATCTGATAACCTCAGGACAATGAGGAAAGTCAAATTGGACTCAATCTTCACAGCTTCATTTTCTGCAGGTTTTCCTGTTCAGTTTCTTTCCCCTTGCATTCCCTGCCCCATGCCTTTTCAGATGGAAACAAGGTTGTTGATGTTTGATGTTTATTACCTTAACCTTCCAGCCAGAGGCCTGGCAGTAAAAAGGAATCGTTAAGCAAATATGGATTTATCTGTTAGGCTAAAATGGTCATGATGTAGTGCCACCATATGAATTACACAAGTCCATGCTGACAAGATATGGAAGAGATCATGCTGTTAGTCCCATGGCCAATTTTATTTCACTTGCATTAGCCCAGATGAGAAGTAACACTTTTTTTTTTCCCTATAAAGACTTAAAAGACTGTTCAGATGAGAGAGTCCCTTTAAAGACTGAATAGATTCTCCTGCTCTGGGGAAGCCTTTTGAAATCTTTAAACCAAAGATACGTTCCTGAAAAGCATTTCAGACATCTCACATCAGAATTTCTTTACCAGGACTTCTAATCTTGGTCACAACAATATTACTTGGTCTGACTTTGTTCAGACACAAAGTCTGAACTCTCCCTGTGGTATCTACTTTGGTTTTTGAATGATGTTTTGGACAACATAGTCATGATAAGGAGTTTTTTCCCCTAGTACTATAGCATGTCCAACCCGATTTAAGATATCGATGCCTCTATTTGTATCTAAAAATATCATGATGCTTTCACTTTATCTGAGAGAAAGTGCCTCGTTTACTTTGTTTTATCCAGATAAGAAAAGTAAAGCATAAAGAAAAATTATATGAATTCTTGGTTTCCAGAACAACTAGTAGCATAACTAGAAACAGAATTGAAGATGTCCTCCTTTTTAGTATACTTTCTTCTGTCAGGAAAATATCCATTCCACACTTGATCTTATATTTTCTTTTTTTTTTCTTTTCCCTTTTAATCCCTTTGTTCCATTTGTCACTGCCTACAGTTGGGCTTTTCGTATAAACTGTTTTCTGCAATTATTTTTCTGTTTCTTCAATTGTTTTCTACAACTTTTTTTTATCTCCTTTTGTTTCCTGATAAATCTGGAAACATGTTCATATTCATGTTTGTTCGTGCTTTTCTCTCTTGAGCCTAAAATGTCTTAATTATTTTGTCATCACATTGGTATACCTCCAAGAGGAAGGACTGGAGATATTTTCAGTACTTCATATACTACAACAGCATCAGCTGCCAGTTTCAGAGCGTACATTGCAAAACAGAGTCTCTGAAGAGCATAAGGAAAAGCAACAGCTAGTTAGGTGATTCAACACAAGCTCATGAATGAATTGGTCTACTAAGCACTACTTTGATGTTTCTGAGAAAACAGCTAAAGACAGCTCTGAGTAGTTTCAACATAAAATAAAGCAAAAGACTTATGGCATTTAAGTGCTTCTGTACTTACACAGCAATTCAGCAGGGGCCTTGTGGTATCACAGGTTTAGATTTTGGCCTACATTCTATGTAAACATGAGAACACAGACACCAAGTGTTCCAGAATTCAAATATCTATTTAAGAGTTAAGTCTGAAAAATACTATAACAGTTTTAGATTCCTTATTGTGGTGCTACATTTCCAGCCATCTGAGCAATTATGTAGAAATAATGATCCTCTTTTGATGAACAGCTTAGGGTCTGAGTCCAAACACAAACACATCTGGCTTGCACAGGCAAGAAACTTTCCTGGTACAAGGAGAGACTAAATACTAGCTGCTAAACTTATTTTAATCAGAATGATCTCATTAAAATCAATAAAGATTGGCTATATTATACCTGCTTAATGTTTTTTGCTTATCATCTGATTTATTTTTATTGTTTATTATTATTATTATTTCCATGTGATATTTAAACTATGTATAGACTATTTCAATGGCCCTTTATTTCAGCGTTTTAATGCTTTGAGTTTAAAGTCTAAACATATTTTCCAGAGGCAATCTCCTTTTGGGGATTTCCTATTCACAAATTATTATTTAGCATAAAATAGTTTTCTTTTAGCTACCTTTTTAGGACCTTTTACAAGCAGTTTGGAGATTGATCAGAATATGACTACAGGTTAAAACAGAAGCTGTAATGATAAGGCTAGACTGACAAAATACTTGTTGTTGCATTAAAATACCTTACTTCACATATGCAATAAGAAGCAGCAAAATTTAAAATAGTTTCTATCTGAGGTATGATCCATGGACACAGTCATCCTTAGTTTCCAGATTTTTTTCTGTGTCAGCACAGATTATTGACAACCCTCAGCCCTTATAACAGTGTGTTCCTGGGGATTATTTGTTCGTTTGTTTAGAGGGGGTTTTTCACATTAGATGAAGAAGGGCCAGATTTGGTGTATAGATGCTATATTTGTCAAGAAAGCTACTGTGTGGAACACTACACCATAATGATAGATATATGATGTTGAAACATAATGATCTAAGTGAATTTATGCTAGATGGCAAAAGATTTTGACTGACTTTTAAAGGAAGCTGTTAGAGATTAGGAATTTCCAGTAGTATGCTATCATAAGAATGCATGTAGAAGATCTGATTACACTGTTTATAATTATAAACATACTGTTTAGACATTTCTCAGGCTTGACTATAATGCAGATTTGGGGATACACAAGTACCTCTGACCATATGATCTCACAGCTGAAAGTATGAGGGTATGTCATGTGAAGATCCCAGTCTTAAAGCACCCAAGCTCTAACAGGTTTTTTCTCAGTAAATGAGTGTTAAGAATACATGGTAATGGAGTTTCTGAGCCTCCATCAGTAAATTTACACCACCTGGTTCCTCCTTAGGTCACCTTTGAATTAGCAGTGAGGTCTCTGAATATCATCCCTTGGAAAAGGGATGCCTACTGCTCAATGGCTTTGTTATATGTACACTTAGTAGTTTTTAAAGGAATATTAGTTCTCTGTAAATAACAGCAACATGTCAAGAAGATAAACCACCCTATGTCCTGTTGAAAAAGCAATTATGGAGATCAATCCTGAAACAGAAATTTAGGATTATCAATCAAAGTTATCCTTGTACAGGGTCAAGTTATTGTCTCAGGTAGAACAACAGAAGTGCATGCAGATCTTTCTATGGAGGACATGGAGCTCAGCCACAGACAAAGAATCAGAATTAGATCTATTAGTTGTATTTCTTAAAAATATTATCTATTCAGATAAAACCTCTAAGGATCAGAGGTTTGTTCTGATAACAGATAAGGGTGGTTTTCTGTGGGAAATGCTTTCTTTTGTAGATCTGAAGAGATGACAGTTGTTTAATGTAGTTTCAGATGGAAAATTCAAGCCAGATGCAGTTCCCTATGTTTACATGAATCTCTGAGCAAAAGTAAGAGAAAGAGACATTTAGTATTTGTGTTTGTCTGATCTTCTGCTTCAGAATGTAGCAGGAATAATTTGTGTCAAAATTCTTGTACTGTTTGTTACGCATTTTAATTATTAAACATGGTAGGCTCATTAAACTTGACATGTGTTGTCTATGCATTTATAGAACACTAGGTCCTATAAAAATAAAGTAAAATTTGACATTAACAAAAGAAATGCCTTAAGTTCTAAATATCAGGCAGATATGAACACCTTTATTATCTTCCTCTTGTATTCTCATTAACAGAGCTGCTAGCACTTTATCATGGAGACTTTAAGTATGAAAGACCTCATATATTTTCAGTGCTGTCTTAGAACAAGATTATTTAAATAGATTTGGCATGGGGACAGTACTGCTTTATTCTTTCCAATTATGCAGATCAAGATTTAAAAATCCATCCCCCTGAAAGTATTTAACATTATCTTTTCCTGATAGTTCTTGCAGCTTTTATTTTCTCATGTAATTTTAATTTTCTCAGAAAAGAGTTAAATCACATTCTGTTAGCCAAAGGGAATTTCACTACAAGGTGACAGTGACAGTTTGTAGGAATTACTAGAAAGTCTGCTCAATTTTAATGCCCTAATGAAAGTTTTTTGTAAAAGTAAACTTCCTTTTCCTGCCCTGCTTCTTCTACAGGAATTTCTTTTATTTGTGCTAAGCATTTCACTATGAAGTTTCTTTAACTCCCCACCACAAGAAAGAGACATGGGCCCATATGAATGTCTTCTTGTCTGGGTATCCAGCCACAATCAGATAGGGTAGTTACCTC
>JAOXNG010000012.1:86898798-86919469 GCA_028566535.1 Scolopax minor
AGGACACTTGGCCCTTATGATGTCACTTGGCCCTTATGATGTCACAGAGACATTACCCAGCAAAGACATTTGGCCCTCATGATGTCACGTTTACTCTTCCCAGCGAACACACTTGGCACTTATGATGTCACTTGGCCCTTATGATGTCACGAAGACACTTTGCAGTGAAGATTCTTAGCCCTTATGATGTCACGAAGACACTTCCCAGCGAAGGCACTTTGCCCTTATGGTGTGTACAAAGACAGTTCGCAGATAAGACAATTGTCATATTATGATGTTACGAAGATACTTCGCAGCGAAGACGCGTCTCCATTATGATGTCATGAAGACACTCGGCAGCGAAGACACTTGTCCCGTATGATGTCTCTTGGCACTTATATGTCACGAAGACACTTCTCCCTTATGATTTTACAATGACACTTTGCAGCGAAGACACTTCGTAGTGAAGACCTTCGTCCTTATGATGTCACGAAGACACTTCGCACTTATTATGTCACGAAGACACTTGGCCCTTATGATGTCACAAAGACACTTCGCAGCGAAGACACTTCGCTCTTATGATGTCAGGAAGACACTTCACAGCGAAGACACTTTGCTATTATGATGTCACGAACATACTTCTCTAGTGTACTTTTTCACAGCTCTTCTGAATAATATTGGGTAGTACCTGAACTGTTAAATTCTGCTGTCATATTGTCATAGGTTGCTTTCTTTAAAGTCAACAAGTAATGTACGTCAGTATGCATATGAAGCATGCAAAGACTTTATTAAGACTGTAGTGGCAATTAAACCAAAACTAACTTTTTTTTTTGTATAACTATACAAGTTAACAATTTTTTTTTTAATCCATCACCCACTACATATACTCCTCATGTGTGTCACAGAAGTTTAATACAGAGATTTAAATAAATTGCATTCTAAAATCTGTTTGGTGGTTGGAGCTGTTTTTTAAGTTTGGGCTCTGTTTTTTTTTTTTTTAATTTATAATGCAGTCTTTTTCAGCAGATGGTTTGTTCCAGTCCCTTTCATGTTCATACTCTGTTATGTTTGTAAAAGACCCAGCTGCCAACTGATAATATTTCACTGCTGAATCTATCATGTGTGATATAATTGCTCATTATGTGCTTTGGAATAAAGTTAAAGAACTATAAACACAGTTATTTCTAACTCCAAACAAATTAAAAAGAAATAGTCATTTTTAATATCCATAGCTCTCAGCTGACATTTAATTACTTTAAAAAGACTGCTTTTTGTGATAGATTCTTCTATCAGGCCTTGACTTTGAAAGCATTGTATTCAAGAATGGCATTGAGAAATATCTTCTGTTTTAAGCATATTATTAAGTTCTGGAGCACCAATTTTCCTGTATCTGGATCTTAGGTGAAGAACCACAGTCTAAATTTCTGCATGTGTTTTTTTGTGTTTTTTTTTTTTTTTAAATCAGACTCTCTAGTCAAAGATGTCTAATTGTAATACACAGTATAATGCCGATCCACTAAACATTACTGTTTGCTATCCGAAAGACAATGGATCACTGAATGCTTACTCTTTTTCTAAAGTTACTGAATCATTTTAAAGGGCAAACAATATAGTAAATATTTTCTTCACAAAATTATATTACTATTTTCAGTAAAATGTATGTTATCTTATGGAAGTTATTGCTAATGTTTTCTGGAAGATCTTGTCCACAAGCCTAATACAACTGTCATGATCTGTTACCCATAATACCTCAGGGTTTTTTTTTACAGAGTGCAGTAAAAGAAGTGCCATGTTTCCTAAATAACTTTGTAGTAATTGCATATATATGGGAATTTTAATCATAAACACACAAAGAAAGTTTCTCCCTTTAATTTCTGAAATTATAATAAGTATGTTACATTATTTTGCTTCTGCTGATGTTGTGTAAGAAAGACCGTCCATATCTCCTTTTTGGTGAAAACAACACTGCTGCCCCACAAACACTGATCTCTTGAGATGCGTAGGGGTGTTATTCAACTTTCATCAAAGATTTGAACACACTTCAAAAAGGCTTTCTGCCTGGGATTAAAGTGTGACACTAACTTCAAGACTTGTGTGTATTAGACATGACTTGTTTTATCTGCTTCTGAAATTAAAAAGATCTGTCAGCCAATCAGCCCTGTAATTTCAAAGATGTTTCAATATGCTTTCAAAGATAAAAGAACATGCAGTTTTAAATCTGGCTCCTTTGTGATCCTCATTTCTCCTGACAAGAAAAATTCTTAACCTTTAGGATTTCTTTTTATGCAAAGCTCTTTAGGGTCAAAAGACCTCACATTTCTGTTACTACTATGAAGGTTAACACTGATATAAAATGCTGATACCAGAGGAGTCAATTAAGATTAAGTAATCTAGTAAAAGATTTCTCTCCCTTAGGGAAGCATATTTAGTGATTATGAAAGAATGTCCAGTATCCTTCCTCATCCTGGATCTTAACAGAAGTTGATGGCAAATATGAGCTCATAAAAGTATCAAGTGTATCAACTGGTTTCCTCCAGGTTAGCTACTCAAAAATTGTAACTCCGTACCAAATGCTCAAAGTATTGATTAAAAACTCATGTCTTGCATTGCCAGTTCTCCATTACGCTGTAAATTTGCTCAGAAAAAGCGATCCAGCAGAGTTAATAATGGACATTCCCCATTCACTTACTCTTGCTTTATCTGCAAATTTCCATACAACTTTTAAAAAATCGTGCCTTCTTTTTAGTGGGTCAAAGCACTATATTCCCTAAAGACAACATGAAATATTAATATTATATTACTTTTAATGTTACTTTTCCTTAGTACTCCTAGAGTATGCACTTTCATGTCAGTTATAACTGACATTATAGGCTCTTTCAAAGCATGGACAAGAGGAAGATATATATCATTATAATGAGACAGCTTTTTTATTTTTATTTTCTACTGTTTGGTTTTCTCTCTATACGAAAACTTCCAGCCAGTTAATATTGCTTTTCTCTATTTGTTAAGTTCACCTTTTTTGACCTTCAGATTGTCAGACGTATAGGACTAGATGAATTTAGACCATTTTATCTGAGTATAAAACTTAACACAAAGAGTACCTAAACCTTGATAATCCATAAACCATGCTTGTATAACACATTTTTGTTACTCTTCCTCCTGCTAATAACACAAAGGGATAAAATGTTTCATGATATGTTGAATATTCAGAAAGCAATACATCTTGGTTAACAATACTTAATGCAGTTATGAGATTCTGAATAAATACATCCTGAGTACATCTTCAGGGCATCGCAGTTTGCTATATAAACTCATGAATAAATCACTATCTAACATCAAAGTGTGATAAAGGAACAGATCATATTATACAGGCCATTTAGGCTTTTTCAAGTCTTCTCACAAAGAGAATGGACTCCTACGGATATTGCAATGGTGGGTATTTCTTCCTGTGTATGTGAGGCTAAAATGTTAGCACAAGTAGATGGAAAATAATTTCCTAGAAGTATTTCAAGCTTCTTAATGGCTCAATCAATATCAGAAACATATCGCAAAGGAAAATCAAACAGGGAAAGGTAACCCAAATTCTGCTAGAGTGAACCTTACATTAGAGAGGATAAATTCTTCCATTTTTCTCTTCCATAAATACTAATGAACTTCTCAATGACAGATTAAAGGCAGGCAAGAACACAGAAGCAAAGTGTAGGATTATTTAATAGGATTATTATTCATAGGATTTCTGTAGATAAAAATATATCCCTGATATGGTTAGTAATCTATGTGATTTTCCCAAAGATGAAAATCTGTTTTAGAAGCTTCTTTCACACTGTGACACCCACAACTGCCCACTCTCCTCACCCCCCAACCAAATTAGAAAAAAAAAAGTCTTCCAAGAAAGTTTCTTTGAACTCTCATGAAAACCTCTAGAAAAAAATATGTGAAGTTGGGGATCTGACAGGTACATTGGCTTTCAGTTCTTTCCAAAGGTCAAAGCCCATGACATGCATGTAATTACATGAAAATGTAAGCAATGCGTGTTTATAATTGTGTATGCAAATAGGTGTTTTGAATATACAAACACACAGATACCTTTAAGCAATTGAGATGGAAACAGTTTTTAAATTATTATATCCATTACTTTCTCATGACTTAATAGATGGGAAGAACCCTATTATACTATTTGTGCAAGATGGGTGTCTACCTAGGGCCACAGCTGCTGTACGCTATGCATTTGATTTGTGTTACTGTAGCACAATGTTGTAAACTTTTTCCCTTTTGATTAATTATTCTTCAAGGGAAAGTACACTCAGTGAGAACCATGGCCTACATTTTCCCCATACACATTCCCCAATATATGTATAAATATGAATATAACTATAAATCAAATATTAAAGGTAAAAACTGGAATGTGCAATATGATCTTTGGTGGTCTTTGATGCACAGAAGGGAAAATTATGTTTCATTTAATCTTGCCTTTCTTAGTTTTCAGTGCCTCTGCTTTTATTTGTACAAATATGGTCAGAATTAAGTTACATATCTCTCATGTTGACATCAGTTGATCTTGTTCATGACCATTCATGCTGAAAGAATGACTGTTTTTAAACTTTAACCCAGAATATGTAAAAATCCTTGGTACAAAAATATCTGGATATTTTTGTGTAATATCTGTACCAATACAGATCAGAATGAATCACAACTTCATAGCTGTGCAAGCCAGTCCCTATACCAGTATATGCAGAAAATTTTGAATGTGGGATTGTGAAATTCTCATTGAGTGACAGGGAAAAGCAGCAAAAAGTATAATATAGCTAATTGAGTCAGTATGGAAATTTTATTTGAATGTCTAAAAACATCTTAAAGTCATAAATGAAAGTGCAGACATTTTTTAATATTGGAGTTTGAAATTCAATCTTTATTAATGCTTCCAAAATGCAAGGAAAACTGCTTTAATATATTCTAACCAGGCACTCTGTTAAATGAATATTTTACTTCTTATTGAGAAACAGAAGAAATTTCTCAGAGAAATCAGGAGCCATCAGCTTTGCCCCTCTCTCAGCTCATTCCAAGGTACATTAAAGGCCTTCCATAAAGGCTTCTATCACAGGATACATCATATGTACCTGAAGATGTTATGTGTAATGGGAGGGGAAGAGGGATTTTCCTTAAGAGTGTCAAGTGCCATCTGCTCTTCAAGAACAGAAAATATGGAAAGAATATGAGCACAGGAACAATCTCCAGTTATTAACATAACTAAGAGAAGATATTTGTTGAAATGGGGATATGGATAGAGAAACTGAAATGCTAGATTGCTAACTGGCAGAGGCCTTTAGTACTCCTTAGAAATTAATTTGATCGTGCTGAAGATACTACTTATTGTGCATCCATAGTTTTCTTATGTGCTTACTTATGTGCTTTCTTAAGAATGCTGACAGCGCACAATGAAGTTTTGAGAAATAGTCACAAGGGGACAAAGAACCCTGATTTGGGAGTTCAAAGACTGTACCAAACAGTCTCACTTTGCCAGGAAGGTCAAAGTCCCAAATGCTGCAAAGTGCTCCATGGACCTCAACTGCAAAACAACTGCCAGAGTCACAGCAGATAGCTTAATGCAAAGGGAGCCAAAGGTAAAGGAAAATGAAGACCCGAGAACAACAGTGTGTGCCTGAAACCCTACAAAACCCTACAGATTTTCCTCTGCCTGCACGCCCATCTCTTTCCTGATTTTGAGGTGTTCATATAAACTTTCTTTGAAAGTCAAAGCAGGGGCCAATCTTTTCTTTCACAAGATTATAATTGAATAAAGTGTTTTTCCTGTCTCACGACTTTGATGACAAATGCAAACCTTTGCCTTATATCAGAGAATAATGGCTAAAAACCTCCAGTGTGTACCATTTTTATTCCTCCTTTATGGCACAAGATTTTCTGTGCAAAGAATACAAGGGAAATATCGACTTCCTACTGAAATCTTCCTAAGACTAGTATTAGAATAAGGCAATGTAAAATATTTCTCCTATAATGTTAATAGGATTAATGAAATAAGCTGAGACAAGCATTCAAACTGAAATTTATTTTTTAAGCAAACAGTATAACTACTGAACTACAGAAAGTTGAGAGAAAATATTGCTATTGTGATGTCACAGATAGTCCAGGGAAGGGCTAGAAGCAGAATTGAGGCATTTGAGAGTAATTACAGGGAAAAGAATGAATTACATGTCAAGTTTGATGGAAGTTGTGTAGGCTCTTGGCAAACCAGAGCCTTGGACTACAAGCCAGGTGAAGTAAGGGCATCAGTCATTTTGTGGCAATCATCCTAGCTGCAGTAAGCTTTGAAGTGTATTTAAGCATACTCTTATTTCAGCCATAAAGTTCAAATGCTTCCAACACTCTTTTTAATAACAAAAGGACTGAAAGCATTAGTCATTTTAAAAGCAAAAGAACAAAACAGAGAGATAGATTAATGAAAAAAGCTCAACAGTTTCAGACCCGTTCTTAGACATTTACCTAGCACAAGATTTTCCCCTTATTTGTTTTTCAGTTATGTCATTGTGGTAAGGCTTTTCACATGTGCCTAGAAATAGTTGGTGATACTGAAACTGTGTGCTTACGAATTTCTGATTTACGAATCAGAAAACCTAAACAAATTTGACCCTAAAAGCCATGACAGAAATGAATTTGCACTTTATTTGGTGATGCCATATGGAAGCACCGAAGACACAAGAGGGGACGCATAATGACCATGCTTGTAACAAGCATATGGAAATAGAAGTGCAACTTGACAAGTGTAACACTTCCAAAGGCAGCTGAGACTGAGGAAGAAATTTTATGCATCTTCCTGTTTAGTGAGAAGATTAAACCTCACAAAAATCCATCAAATTTTATCAAAATTTAATCTGCACCTGAACTCTTAGCATCCTTATACTTGCTGGGTAGAACTACAGTACAAATCAGAAACAATAGTCACAATTAAGCTGCCTTTACATAATCTATAATGTCACATCATGCCATAACCTTTTTTTACAGTTTTGTAGGTTTTTTTAAACATTAAAGAGCCTAATAATATATAGAAAAATTATTACTAGCTAGAGAAGAGACATATCAGAATGCATCACCAAATGATTCAGTATGTATTTGCAGATGAAAATGGAGAACTCATGTAAAAGCTATAGAAATGGAAACTCATCAAAGCACATAAAAGAAGCCCTGTATACAACAAGACATGGAAAGAACATAAAATGTTATCATTTTGACTTCTAAATACACTTCTGAGGGAGTTCATACGAGAGCAAGATGTTCCGTTTCTGAAACTGCAGGTGTGTACAAGGTAACAGTTTCAATTTGAACGGATCTAACTAACATTTGATCTAAAGCTGTCATATATTAAAAGCATTATAAAATACTATATATTTACTTTTAGAATTACTTATAGAATACATTAGAGCATTCTAAAAGTTATTTTGAAAAGTTAGTTCTAAATTGTAAAAAGTTAATTTAAATTTTTAATTTAAATTATTTGGAAAATTTTAGAGGATCTAACGGAAAAGACAGATGTGAATGGAAACTGGATGTCTGCAGAATATTTAATTTGCAACATTTAGAAAGCAGTGAAGGGATAAACTCAAAGAAATAAAGTATGAAGTAAACAAAAATTAAAAAAGACATGAAATGTGAATGTAAACAAAAATATGAAAGTGGCGAATTAGAGACAATAAGTTTGAATATAGGGAATCAGAAGATGAATTATTTCTATAAGCTAAGCTATTCTTTTCCTTTTCAAAAATTCCGTGAAGCTTCCCACCCATCAGCATACAACAGCATGAACACATCCTTCATCCCCAAAACTGCACTCTAAAGCTAAAAAAAAAAAAGAGTGCTAATTTCCTTTAATATTCTCAACGTGTTGGGAAGAAACTGACTTTGGAGATCATCTTGCATTTGGGAAATAATGCCATGTTGTTCTAAATTGTGTTTGTTTTAGAAAACACATTTGTGTTGACTCCTTTATGTGACAAGAATTGCTAGAGGCTGGTGTTGTTGCTCTGACTTTTATAACTATCCAGCTTAATTACTTAATGAACTGAAAAAAACCCCAAACCTGTCAAAACACACAGACCTTGAGTCCAATGATTGGCAAGGGAAAGCAACATCAAGTTATTCATAACATGCTGTTTAACCACATGTAGACCTAGCTGAACAATACTGAACAAAATGGACCAAGGTCATTCAAAAGTAGATGTCAAAATCTGGCCTCTGAAGGAGACCTACAGCGGCTGCAGTTTCTACAGTACAGCTGTTTGCATTTACTTGCATGCTAACACATGCAATCATATCTGAACACTCCCTAATTTCACTGAATAAGTGAGTGAATATTGGAGAAGCCTTTTGAACAGGCCGCATTGTCTTGTAGTTCATGTGATCATATCTCTTCCTTAAAGCAATTAAAGTATGAAGAGGAGGTAATTTGGGTCAAAGAGGACCTAGGATTTTATATGTTTTTTTCAGACCTAACCTGAACCTGGGATGTAACCAGGGTATATCTCTTCCTCCTGTGATCTGGTAAGTATTTTCTGATACAGTATTATAGGTATAACAGTAATGATCTTGACAGATGTATCTAAGCGTGTGTCTCTAACACTGTACATTATTAAGACGAAAATTTTGGAACCATGCTCTGTCCAAGTATGTGACCATTAGAAAGTAAACCAGTGAAAACCAAAGCATTTACATGTACAATTTTACTGTGAGAAGATACTTTCCCTGTGGTATAGACAAGGTATATTCAATCATCACTAGGGTCTGCTCTAAAATCTCTATTTCAATTTGCAAAGTATTAAGTGCCATCACACTGAAGTAGGAAGATATAAATTAAATGAAGTTTGCTTTAAATTATTATTTCATAGACACCAAAGTTCTGTAGTAAAAGTTTTTACATTTTCAAAAAATGCTGAAGTAGAAGCTTAATGTTACAGCTAATTTTTTTTTAAACCTAGAAAACTTAGAAAGTCTATTTTTCTTTAAGTGTTATCTAAAAGGCACTTTCAAAACAAATGATTTAATGGGATCTTTTCTTCTTTCATTATTTGAAACTCAGTAACAGTTTGTAAATAGTAAATAGTAAATAGTTTGACAATAAATTCACATGTTTGAGATGAGGAAGTTATTAACCTCCCCCCTGAGAGAGAATTGGAATTTACTTAGTGAAGACTTATCAATTTTTCAGATCAACACGAAGATTTAACTTTCAGATATTTGTACAAAACTTATCAACTCATCACATAACATGATGTCTCTCAGGAAGATAATTACTCAGAAATTTCTAAGAAATTTATGTCCAATGAAATAAATATTTTGTCTTAATCCATAGTATCTAATATTTTTTTTTGTAACTCGACTAGGAAATTAACATTTTTTTCCTATTCTACTTAAAAAATATGCTTTCTTTCTCTTTTCCCATTTTTCCTCACTTCTCTCAATCATAATACTGTCTCAGTCTTGTCAGTAGCGCTTGCTGAGTTTATTAAGCTTCTGTCCAAATAGAGTTTCACTTTGATGAATTTACTTTAGGGGAATGCATCTATATACAATATACTCTATGTATTCGATATAATCTTCTTATAGAAAATACTTTAGTGCTACAAATTAAAGAAAAATAATTCAATAGTTCTTTATCAAGGAAAAAGAGAAGAGAAGTTTCTCACATATCATAATATAAATGTAGAGATAAATTTCTTAGTATGTTAGCTTCTCTGAACAGCATACCAGGTCATTGTCAATGAAAATATCAGCCTTATGTATTAATTACATATTGGAAGGCCATGTATTCAAGGAACATTTTGTGTCACTGTAAGGTTTTGCAGGAGGAAAACCCAGATACACAGATAAGACTCAATCTAACTTCACTTTTTGTGAAACTTGCTTCCAAAAATCGTCACAGGCATTTGGAGGGGAACACTGTCAAACAGAGCAGCATTTCAGATTTTCAAGCAATATTTTTTATAACTCTCATACAAGCATTCTGAGCCTCTAATATTATGTCTCCAATCAATCTTCACGCTGCCTGCTAATATGCTGCCTTTTTGGTTGTCTCTTTAGTTTCCTTTTAATACAAGTCTTCATTTTAATGGAACTTCTCTTTCAGAAATTAGAAATATTTTATATTTTATATGGAAGAAGATATTATATTAGATAGTCATAATGATAACTCACTGAACAGAAATATCCAGATACAAAAGTATGTGTTTGTTGGTTCTGCACTCCTGGTTTTTTTTCTCTGATGTCTCTCCCTTAGTCAATATAGAGAGCTAGTTTCCCATAATTTTTTTTCGAAGGTAGATGAATATCTGCAACTTATGTCAGAGATCAGTGACATTTCTGGAAGGTTAAATCCCGAGGTCTTTCAAAGCACCAGAAGGATGTTTCAAGTTAAAGAAATTTCTTATGTCTAAACCTTGATCTACTCAGATTCTTTAATTAGATTTGGGGACATTCTCATTAGAGACCATTCTAAGAAAAGGTCAGGAGAGGGAGACCTGCCCCATGCATTTTTAGCAGACAATTAACCTGTATAGAATATTATGGACGGTTTCCTGTTCTATGATATTCTCACTGAATAAAAACTGTAAATACATCAGATATATCAGTAAGGACTTCAACTGCTTAAATTAAGCTCCTTGCAAAAAAAATCAAGGATTTTGGGGAGACAGGGATAATCACAATCCCTCTCTGCAGTTAGCTAAAGAGATAACTGCAATTATGGCCAAAGTCTTGCATACTGTGCAAAACAAAAGGTTCACATTCTCTAGCAAAGTTACTTTCTCCGATACTTCTCTGGCATAGTTAGTTGAAAAATTTCAGAAGTGTGATTTAAACTAAAAACTAACTTTTTATTAATAACATATGCCTAAGAAATTGCCAAATTCTTACCAATAAGATAAAGGATTTAATGGTTGGGACATCTAATGAATGGGACATTCATAAGTCAGATATTCATTTTAAATAACTAAAGCCTGAGCATTTATTTTTAATTGTCCTGTTCAGCCTTCAGGTGAAACACCCCCCTGATGTGAACTTCTCAAAAGTATATTTACATGCTTCTTTCTAAGGTGGAGACAACACTGTTCACCTTGTTTGAAGTTTTTGAGATTGTGGTTACAATCATTGTGAAACAAGCAAGAGCAAATACTGCAAAATTCTTAGCACATGAAGAAGAAATACATAGCCCCACTTATTTCTGTCAAAAGATGCAGTTGACTCTTTGTGATCATTTGTACCTACAAAAAAAACCATGAACAACAAACCAACAACAACCTTATGGATCAAAGGATTTTATTGTGATAGTGTTTTACAGATGCTGAGAGGAATAAAGTCATAGCACAGACACAGTTGGACTCTGTGATCTCAGAGGTCCTTTCCAAATTCTGTGATTCATTAGCTAAAAGAACAAGGAGGGTCTGAAATTTTCTCAAAGCATGATTTCTGTGACACTGTGTTCTCTCCTACATATTGATTATTAATCAGCAGCATCTTCAGGCTGGACTAGATGGTGGGTTTTAAATGACCTGGCATGGCTGTACATAAGTTCTTTTGCTGATGAACTGTGAGGAAAAAGAGACTAGAAAGAACAAACTTCAGAAGCTCCTGTTAATCCATTTAAGACTTCTACTTCATTTGACACAAAGAATGGGTAAACCATTATAACTTCACAGCATTGCAGAAGGAACCTGACAGGGGCTACATGACAGTTATATCAATTAGCCATTTTACATTACTCACCAGTCTTTCAGTTTTTACTGCCTTGATCTAAGACCACAGCAAAGATTGACTTGGGTTAATTTCTAAGCAAACACAATGTAAAATTCAAGCCACCTGCTGATATGCTGCTGATATGCTGCCTCATTTCAGTTCTTGTGAGCTGAAATCTCAGTTCTCAGCTGACTTAGTCAATAACTCATGAAGAAAATTCACAATGATGTGCCAAGCATAGATTGCAAATGTGATTATATACCCACAGATGAAAAACTAACAGTTTTGTCAGTTAAAGACACCTACTAATTCTAAACAGAGTACTATTCAAATCATACTTTTCTGAATTCTGAAATACAAAGTTTGAAATTTCATTTTTTCTGATACTGAGGATTCATCATTTTCATAATATTTATTAAAGGTTATAATTCAGTACAGTAAGATTTTAAGATTGTTTTAAGAGTTTACTAGCCTTACTTAGTCTCATAGGGGATTTTGGAAATCCTTTGAGCTTTTAGAAGGGAATTCTGAATTTATATGGTCTTAATTAACCTTGCCTTTTATGGTATTAATTATCACATTTAGCCTATAACTCTTCTCAAAATCCAGAAAAATACATCTTTTTTACTATTAGGGTAATATATGTGACTTGCCTTAAGTCAGACAAGGAAGTTGTCACTGAACAGTTAACTGTATTTGACCAGACAACTTCAGGCAAGCACATGAAACATTTCCTTCTGCCTCTGAAGGAGAAAAAATAAATGGGCATTTTCACAGCATGTTTTAATCTAAAAATGTCTAATGTCATATGAGACATTCTCTTAATAACTGGCTAAGGATCACGAGAATTCATCTGAGAAAGTTCTGTCCATTTGTCTTCACCTTCAGTATAAAGTTAAACCAGTGTAAAAAAATTATGTGATACATGGAGGTGAATGCAGAAACCAAGATGTTAGTTTAGAAGCAAGATTTTATACTCAGAGTTTTTAGACCTACACTCTGAAAGTAACGAACAAGTAGAGAGGTGAAGGATTACCCACTAACAATAGTATGTACATAGTACATTGACAGGCTTTGACTTTACGTACAACAGTACGAAAATCAGAGTTAATTCTTGGGAGCTGTATGACAAATTTGTAGTATCACATGCTCAAACCATATAAAATATTCCTGCTTGGGTTTAAAACTTAAAAATACATGTTTCATGTTTACACATGGGTGGTGAGAAAACTTCTTGCCTAGTTGTTGATGGCAAACTGCGATTACTGGGGTATTTTTTACAAGAAAGATTTGTTTTCTTGCTAAACTATCTATAGAAAAATTTAAATTCTTCCTACCTTTCTCTCCTTAAAAAAAAAAAAAAAAGAAATAAAAGAAGCAACTAAAAAAGCATTAACCTCTAATTATTTAAAGATATTACTAAAATTACGTTTTACAGGAGGGAGAGTTCTGTGATCCATGTTACCAATATGAAAACTCTCCACGTCAACTCACATATTCTGTAATACTGCAAAAGCTCTGCCTTCAGACCTGCAAAACATTCAAAATAGTGATAAAACACTGGAACAGACAATTAACTCACCACTGTGAAAATAAGGTGGAAATAAAAAGAAGACCTATTGGTACAACTCCCTTAGCCCAACCTTCTCTTTAGCAGATTCTCACTACAGATAGATATGGGAAATTAGTTCAGAACTATACAAGGGTCACAAAACAAAAGAAGAAAATCTAAGTCACCACATGAAATGGAAGCAATGAAATGAATGACAGTGCAATTAACACGCCAGAGAGAAGATGGAAACTTGTCAGAAATTGCTGCATGGCTGCTCAGATTTGATCGGAGTGTGGAATTGATTTCTTCACAGTATCCATTAGAAAAAAGATTTCAATCAAAAAGTGAAGGAATGAAACATGAGTGTGTATGCACTCATCTGTCTGTGTTTGTGAATCCTTGTATGGAGTCTGTGCAAGCAAAGCTGTTAGATAATGCAGACGATGCAAAAGGCTTCCACTGTTGAGACAGTGAAAAGAAATAATTGCAGGAATGCAACAATAAGGACTTTGGACTGGCTTTTGGCTGTTGTAAAATGATTTTTAATGGGATTAAAAAGAAGTTAAATAACTATTCCAGAGTCAACAGGATAAAAGGGTCTTTGGTCATTGTGAAATTGAGCTGAAGAGAGACATATCAGTAACAATTCACTCTGTGACTGCTGTGAAGAAAATATATCCAAATAGATCCAACAAGGAAGTTCCTTTTGCCTGTGCTATGAATCTGACTGAAGATACTAGCCACTCTGTTGAAAAACTCGATTGCAAGAGAAAGTAAGTTGCTGCATTTTCCATTTTGAAAAGTGCTAGTTCAAGTTCTTAGAAGTGCCTACTAGAAGCGTTCAGGGAAACACACAGCAAAGCCCTTAACTGAGCACCTGTAGACATTTGGTAGAATATCTCTACTGAAGTTCCATCAGGTTGAACATATGTATTAAAAGAAAGGGGGAAAGAACCTATCAGTATGAACTGGACTTGTACAGCTTTCAACTTCCATCAGTTCAAACAGAATATGTAAGCGCAAAGTTCACTGCAGTAAAACTCACTTTCCAACTTACTATACAATTTAGAGAGGAATGAATGACTATTTCACATTGTGACTGGCTCTAATACTGACTGTAGTCAACAAGAATCAATTTCTTATGACTATCTAATCTGTGCCAGATTAGCTGTAAAACATAAGGCAAAAAACTCTCTGAGAGTGTCTGTCATTGAAAGAAATTGACTACTCATGAGATTATAAAATACTGACCCCACTCGTTCTTTGCCAAATACACTGCTTAAAGCTCTGAACTGAAGCAGAGGGAAAAAAAGGAGAGAAGTGAATGAATGATCAAATATTTATTTCTACTTTTAAACTTGTGGCAAAGAGGTTCACTGCTTTCCCATAAAAAACGGAAGGCATACATATCTTTCAGATTTCAAAAACTTTCTTACTTTAGGGTTAGGAAGAATAAAGATTGAAACGGATGCCAGCTGATGTCATATTAATGTCATCAGAGATCTGTTTTTTCTAAAGACAGGGTATGTATGATGACAATACTTGCTTAAAAGATCCTGGATATAACTATGCTTAAAAGATCCTAGATAGATTAGGTAACTAATTTGATGTGATTGAGCTGTTAATTTTTATTTAATAAAAATAAGAAAACCATAAAGAAACAAGATCTTTCCTGCATTAGGATGCAAGAATAATGGTCAGTTACAAGGAAGCTTTCTTCAAAATTGACTCAGTACTGCCTTAACGCCAGCTTGGGTTTTCCTATGCTTGCTTTCAATTCACTGTGGTTTTGCTTTTTGTGTTTTTTTTGGGTTTTTTTGTTTTTTTTGTTTTTTTTTTAAGTAGCAGAAAATGCATGTTATGCTGGGCTGTGAATTTACTCAGAATGCATACTTCAACTCCACTTAAATAGCACCAGGTTTCAAAAATGAAATAAATAGCTGTTTCTCCTTTTCTTTCCATGAAGACAGTAAGGAGCTACTGAATTTCTTGCTTACACTTTCTGATTAAGGTGACATACTCCCAGTCTATTCTTGTACTTGTTTATTTTAAATCTTGCAGAATACATATTTTTGTACCAAAAGGAATTTTAACAGAAAAGATCTAGTACATTTGCTGCTGTTTTAGAGCTGTGCTTCCAAACATATTTATGAATTTGTATTATTGAGATCTAGACTTTATGAGGCACAGAGGTAACTTACTCTTCCTAACACTATTTTCAGAATGCAAGAATCCACCATAAGCAATTAATGTACATAAGAAGGGCTGAATGATTATGGTAACTGTGTTAATATCTCCCTGAAGAGTTCTCTAATTTGTTGACAAAAGCCCATAAATCCTACATAATTAAAACCATTAGATTCAACAATTGAGATTAAAGTATGTTCTTAACAACCATTTAAAATATACCTTATTTTAAATATTTTAATTAACTTAATAGAAAGATGTAATTGCCTGCATAATTTGCTCTTAAAATCCTTTGAGGTGAAGGACTGACACATATGCTGAATATCTTAAAGAAGCCTGCTTTCATTCAATTGAATTCATAAGTGAATTAATGGATTTACCACTAAATGCTCAGAAAAAGTAAAGTGTGAGCCAAGACTAAATGTCTTAATGGGAAATAATTTTTTAACAGAAATTGAATATCTGTGTCAGAACAGTTTTGAAATTTTATCATGAAGGAGGAGTTTGCTTTGGTTTGTTTTGGTTTTGTTATCTTTGTATTATATGGGACAGTTACAGAAACAACATGACAAGTAGGGGTGTAGCCAGCATTATTACACATTAGAGCTTTCATGATCAAAATCACAACAGAAAATTTCTGATACTGCAGATATTACCCAAAATGACTTCAAAAAACCTTGAATCCAAGATTGGTTTGCAAAATACTCCTCCTTCAAAGGTTGAAACAATTAGGTATCTGTTTGCCTAATATTAAGAAAGACATAAAGTTGCAGGTGTAAAGTCAAGTACATTGCATTTTCTGATTTTGAAAAACCAAAGCAAAAACCTTTTCCAGATATATATGTCAATCATCAGTCTCAGAGCTTACATATAAAACTCTTCAGGCTACTATTTCCTCTGTACCCAGGAGTGTATCCTAGCAGTTTGTTCTGTCTTTGTCTCTCAAGACAACCCTGATGGCAAAATTGGGTTTCCTTTCGCTTTGTTGAGACAAGCTAGCAGGTGAAGGCGTGCTAGGAGATGCAAGACAGATGCAGTAGCACACATTTGCTTCAAACATTTGTCTGTTTCATATTTTTTTCATGTGCAATTTTAAGTTGCCTTTTCTATATGGAATGTAAAAATACTAGATTTAAAATTTGGGGGTTTTTTTGCTATGAATTACGAAGAATGGGGTATAAAATATGATGATAGTCCCCACAAGATGTATTATTTTGTGTTGTGCTTGTGATGTAAAAAAGTGTATGATAAAACTGACATATCAACAGAGGTAATGCAAATAGCATGTCACAGTAGTAGATAACTGACAATTGTCTGATATGTTACTGAAATTATCCTTCAAGTTTGATGTTTATGTAGCAACTAACAATTATAGGATTCCCTTGAGCATCTCAGATCATGTTAGAGCACAGACAGATTTAATTACCTGGCTTTGGAGAGCATTGTGGTTTGTGTGCTTGCTGGTATTACAAAAAGAAAATGTACATCTCACATACTGAATGTTTGCATTTCCTGAATAGACTTTACTGTTCTTTGTAGGTGGTTTCTACCCCCTAAGCTTTGAAGGTTAAATTTTACTCCACATTAAGTCTTAGCAATGTTCCAAGACAGAGAAGCAGCCTTACATAGCTTATAAACTGATATGCATAATAAACTTGCTCCAGCAATGCATAAGGCAGTAGATGCTATTCTTGCACTACAGTTGCACAAGTGGCACAAGAAGAATGGGTGAATCACAATCTTCTGACACTTCAGTGGAAAAGAAAAATAAATATACAAATTTGAAAAATATATGGTTACAAAATATTACCTCCAGATGCAAATCTCTGCTGTTTCAGCAGACTCAGAGATAACTACTTCAAAATGAACACGTGCAGGAAGAACATTGTCACCTCCCATTTTCATCACCAACAAAAAAAAAGCTATATGGATCTTTGCAGATCTTCTCCTATCTGTCGTCTAAGATATATCAGTCACTCAAATTGCTCTGGCTTTTTTGGATCATCTGCTCTCCAAAATGGGGCCAAGATTGACCTGAATATTGGCAGTGTGTCACAAAATTCCTCCCAAGTGAATGTTGTTCTTCTGAAGAGTTTTTACAGGTCAATTGCACAAAAGTTCATAGGGCATGTGTGAAAGTGTGGTGCGGTGCAAAGACTTGCTGGGATTACAGCATAGTGATGTTCAGCCTTTGAGAGGAAGCCTCCAGCTGACATTCAGTTGATAAGTGGTTGACCTCCAGGTCAGCTGTGTGATGTGGATTTTATCAGTTGTATGTGTCTTTCTGATCTAAGACCTCGATTTTTTCAGCTGAAATGTTGCACTCAAATAAGACAGTTGTTAGGATCAGAAGTAGGGAACATCATCTTTCAAACTATCTTCCATTTTTCCTTTAGAGGCCATTCAAATTGTAAATTTTTGGTAGACTTCCCTTGCCTTATGGAGTTGTTCATCTACTGTTTTGATGGATGCACCAGAGAGACTAGGTTTTGTGTTTTGCCAACTGTCATGTTGCACAGCAGGACTGACAGGCAGAACTGGACACGATCCTTTTTTTCTTATTTGCCAGACTTTGACAGCCATTCCCACTATGAGTTCTGTCTCTCTAGAGGATAGAAAAGGAGAGGCTAAAAAGCCACAATCAGCATCAGTTCTTAGTTTAAAGGATGCAGAGAATATCTCTA
Source organism: Scolopax minor (assembly GCA_028566535.1). Taxonomy (NCBI): domain Eukaryota; kingdom Metazoa; phylum Chordata; class Aves; order Charadriiformes; family Scolopacidae; genus Scolopax; species Scolopax minor. Next base: position 86,916,937 of record JAOXNG010000012.1, read on the forward strand.
ACTTGTGAAATATTTGTGCTCCCCAAATGACTGCAAACTACTTCATTACTGCAGTGCTAGCACCTTGTAGGACCCTTACAGGGTTTCAAGGTAACAGCTTTGGGACACTGCACATTTTGAGGAATTCTCCATCACAGAGTCAGCATACTGATGAACTACTCTCTGGAGTCTTTTCTCTTCCATACACCTTCTTACAATTTTTTTTTAAGGAAATAGTTGGCTTCCAAGCTGTAAAGGTTTTGTATAACTAGTATGTCATGAGTTCAGGAAGTCTTTGGGCAATAGTGTGTGCAAGAAAGAGTGGATTCAGGTAAATAAAGTGCATATCCCACCTCTTGGTCTAGTGTTTTGACAATCTATCCTGAAGAAGTCCTGTGATCTCACAGGCTGTAATATGGTAGTGGATAGTAATTTAGTTTAAGGCTTAGATGAAGAACAAGACCTCTATCACTGAAGAATATAAGCAATCAGAATTTTTTTATCAGGCTTACACGTGTTTTATTTTTGACCAAAAAAAGAAAGCAACTGAAAAATACCTCCATTTTATTTAAATGGAAACTTCTGGGAAAGGACTGTCTAAAAGAAAAATCTCCTAAAGCATTATATTAAATCTAAATGTCTGGTTTCCAACTTTTCATAGTACATCTTTTGGGTGAGGCTAGCATAAGAAAAAATCCTGATTAAAAAAAAAAATTAAAAAAATATATTTGAGTATCTGAATTTTCCCAAGGAGCATTTTATTCCAAAGTTAACCCTTGAGATGAGCTTGGGGAAGCTTGATATTGGAACTCTCCAGAGAAAACTAAGATCCAGCACTATGGATATATGTATGGCAATTTAGAGCAAATTGTTTTTTAAAAATGACAAACTTTTAAAAATGACAAAATTTTAAAACAACTGCCCTTTGAGACTTTGTGTTAAGAAAAGCTCGAGGTAATATCTAAGTTAGCAGAATTACGCCAACAGAAAGCAATGCTTTTATTTTATTTTTTTTATAAGAAAATGAAGTGCTTCATATCCCCTTATTTATCAAGGTACCTTTATTTCACTAGGCTTTAGATAATTAGAAGTAATTAGAGGTTCTCAAGTTCCTCTGCATACTATTTGGATGTTTCAGAGTAGTTCATTATTTCATATAAGTGAATACTGTGTCTACCCTGCACTTTTACTTTCCAACACAAATGGGAAGCAGTAGAAAATCAATGCTTTAGAGGGATAAGTAGTAAATGAAGCAAACAGACCAATGTTTCTTTTATAATTTTTCTAGAAGAAGCACCAATCTGTGAGCTAATGCATCACAGAGCCTGAAAGCAACCTCACATTTTATTATCACTAGTCTTAGAACTAACAGTGTCCTCCTTTACCCACTGGGCCCAAATCATAGGTTTAGTCTTAGGCAGAAACAGATGTCATCTCTTTCACAGACTGTAACTGTAATCAAGGTTTTATCAGAGACATTTTAGGTTCTTTATATTGTAAATGAGCTTCTTAATCCATTAGGCTGATTATGTAAAGCATAATCCAGGGCCAGCCTTTCAAAGTTCATTTTATAAACGGAACACAGCTATCTCATTTTTAAAGATTTCTGAAAAATGATTGCCAATTCCACATTTGGGCGCATCTCTGATGGGAAATGTAAATGGGAGTTGATAATGACTGCAGAATGTTGGGAAACTGTATGAGGCTTTTATTAACTTTGATAACTACTATATGCAGATGGGCCAATGTGCTACTTTCATCTTTTTTTAACCTCAGAAAAAAAAATAATCTGTTTGAAGCTGTACACATGGATGGATTTTTCCTTACAATAAGAAAGAAAACCCAGCCAAAACTAAAAAACCAACTTCCTCCAGACATTAATTTGTGTTCTTTTCCAACTTTCTCGCTATGAAGATAACTTTCAGAGCAGTGATGGTGACAATAATACTTAAGAACTGAGGCACAATTAACAAAGTTCTGTACCTTTAAATAGGTATTAAACCAAATTATTAAGCGTGAAATATGTTTTCTGTAATGAGAAAACTCTTTCTGAAATACTTTAAAGACATACTGTGCCACTCTTCTCCTTTTCCCCATCATCCATGAAATACAATAAATTATACACAGGGCGAGTGTTTGGGAACAATAAAAATCCTTTGTGCAACACCAGAACATAAAATTCTATAATTTTGCATGAAGAAGATGTTCTGAACTTGAAAGTTGATTCCTGTGGCAAGATTATTCTACTAAAATTGCACTAAAATTCTACTAAATATACCCAATAGTTAAACTGATTTTTTTTTGTGTATTTTTGTTTCAGACAATAATGTGTAAAAAACCCTAAAGCTTGCTTTGGCAGAAGCAAAATAAGTACTCTGAGTGAACTTTGCTTTTAGTCTCTACGCAGCTGTCGTGGTTTGGCCCCAGGCGGCAACAAAGGACCACGTGGCAGCCGCGCGCACAGATCACAGTTCCCACCGGCGGCGTGGCCGGGAGGGGAAAATTGAGAGAAAAACTCGTGGGTTGAGACAAAGGCAATTTAACAAAACAGCAA
>JAOXNG010000012.1:86944616-86957830 GCA_028566535.1 Scolopax minor
TATTTTCTTTTATCATGGCAGGGGGGTTGGAACTCTATGATCTTTCAGATCCCTTCCAACTCAAACCATTCTATGATTCTATGAAATAGGATACCAATAAAATGTAAAATCTGGTTTCCTTAGGTATCATCCAATTGTACATATTTTGCCGGGTATTTTTTTGAAGCTGAATACTGTGATGACAGAGAGAAGATATCAAAAATTAGTGGATTTTGATTAGGTTAGATAGCCAGCTTACTTTGACTCTTCCATAGATGTCTTATCTCAGGGAAGATTCATCCACTAGCTATTTTTTAAAGGTTATGAAGTTAATATAATGCGTGGAAAAATTGTGATGAATCTAACACCTCTAGGAGCAAAGTCAAGATTTCTACTTAGAAATGTTTATATCAGCTGTTCCTAAAACAAAATATAAAAACAGTGGGGCTGGGAAGGGGGTGGGGGGAGAATGTCTTGCTTTTTCTTTTATAATTTTTAAAGCTCTCTCTACCTGAGACTTTCATATCTTGCAATCTCAATACAGAGCTATTACATAAAAAATCCTCTGACATGCTTTTTATGAAATGACTATCCCAACTTCATGGCAGTGTCCAACTGACTAAGTATGCTCGAGGGAGATATTGGAGGATAAATTGTACATTCTAATGGATGTATTTTTGAAGATGAAGATCAAAGTAAGCATTCACTGTGTCTATTATTTAAAAGCTGTCTAAAAGTTAAATATTGAATGTGTCTCATCTGACAAACCACTGAAGTCAGACAAAAAAAAAAACCAGGCCTCCAAGAAGTCTTCAAGCAGAAATACAAAGTCATACAATGCAGATTTGTTTTTCCTTATTAACTCAAGATTACTGAAGCAAACTAGATGACACTGAGTTTTTAGATTAGAGGAGATCAATTTCATCCACTCAGTACTTATGTTTGCCACACAAGGATTTGGTTATAAACTTTTAATCATGCAAGATTTGTAATGTCCTCACTCTGGCTTTTGCCTGAGAAGTGGACATTTGTACTTTTGAGAAATATTTACCCTCTTCTGTAAAATGAACATACTCTATTTCCAAATCGAAGCCAAAGAGACCAAACATCCCCAGACCCCACCTGAATTAATATCATAAATTCCAATAAGTTAATGTTAGTAAATAAAAATACAAAATTTAATTAACAAGAGAAATAAAGTAGGCCTGGAATAAAACAGTCCTCAAAAAAGGGAGAAAAAAGGATATTAATGAATCATTTCTGACACACAGACACAGACATAGACAAAAGAGTATTATTTTATTCAAGGGAAGTATATACCAATATATTAACCTGGGCCTGAACTATTTTACAGACATGGAGACTATTTCTTTACCAAACTAATCTAATATGCTTCATGTAGAGTAAAAAATCATATTCTGTGTAGCAGTTGTAATAGAAGCAGTATGATACAATAAATACATGACATTTTTTGCAAACCTTGAAAGAGAAGGAAACTATCAGGAGAGGTAATGGCTTATCATGTGGTCAACTGACAGAGTTGAACAAGCACAGAGTCATGAAATATCCTTTTAATTAAACGTATTATTTCACCCAGAAAACAACTTTCACATTCTTTAATCATCATGGCTACCACGACAATATTATCAATATAATTTTAAGCCTTTTAAAAATCCTTTATTCTGTACGTGATTAGTGTGTTCCACTTAGCCTCCGTATTTTATTTCACACATTACCAAATATGTCAATGTTATACGTATACATAATATATATTGTAATTGATGATACAAAGAAGAAAATCCTATCCTAGAGACATTTTGAACTCTACTTAGCAAAGGTCATGCTAATCACACAAAAATCAGCCACAAGATACGATGAGTTTCATCCTAAAATACAGATTGGTAATTAGAGAACAACCTGTTTCTTGCAGATATAACAGCCTAGTAACAGGTGTGTTATTAGAATTCTATTTTCAGCTTTTTTTCTACTGTTATCTACAGCAAAAGACAAAGAAAATGTAGATAATTCTAAAGAAGTCAGAAGAGAGTAATCATTGCAGTCTAACAATCAAATTATCCTTGTAAGAGGCATCGCAAGATGTGATCAGCAATGATTCTGTGATTCAGATTCACAACTGTGTTGAACTGCTCAGTAAGAACTTGTACATATTCCATTACAGTACATTTGGGAGTTCTTTACCTTAGATAGCTGGTCTCTCCTAATGAAGATACCTAAATTCTGAATGATCTCTTTCTTGGGAGCATAAGGAGAAAGATAACAAGTCATCAACATACAGTAGGGGAAATGCATCATGATTTTCTTTTCCATATATAATTATTGAGAAATACAGCTGTGAGTTATAACCTACAGCTAAATTTTATCATTGTCTTTATATTGCAGAAATGTTTGCTAAAATTCTCAAATAAAGAGCTCTAGACAGCAAAACTCAAATAGAAACATCAATACACAAAATTTACATAAATTTAAACCAGTAGCATTCTTTTTAAGATTAACCCATCTTGTAAAGTTCACTTAAAGTTAAAAATAATAAAGCATGTTGATCTGATAAATCTCTTTGAAAGTGTGTACTAATGAAAGATACTCAGACTTTCTGAGACAGAATCAGAAAGGGAAAAAGGGAAAAGTAAAATACTGGAAACAGCATGAGGATTTAAAGGTATAACTTTTTTTGGTATATATTTTTATATGTATGTGGGCAGTGTTGGACAGAAAAATCACTGTAGACTTTGTCCATGCCCTGTTTTATTGACTGATTGATGGATTTCATACACATGCAACATTTTTTTCATATGGAAGGAAATGCTTAAAGCACCACCCAGAAGATAAGCAGAAAAAGAAAAATACAAAATCAAAAGCAAACGTCACAGTATATAGATATCCTATCAATAAATCACTAACATTAAGATCTTTTTCAACAGGTACATTACATGTCTTTTGCAAATAACTGTTTGAAAAGAAGCTGAGCTGAAAATTATGAATATGCATTGATAATAGTTTACTTTCTGTGTGTTTTTTAGCTGCAGTTACTTTGCCCCTACATGGAACACTTTCAGCTGAAATGCACTCTCTGAAATACTTCAGGTGCCATGGAAGAGCAACCTACTTAACCAGGAGCTGTGTGGCACAATAAACAAATGCTCTGCAAACTTTTCAAATTGGTCTTGTAACTTTTCTTTCTTGAAGTTAATTATATTTTTAATGCTTAATATATTCTTGTATACATCTTTCTCTCACAGTCAGCAGCTGCCAGGTGTAAACTACCAGTACTGAGCAGCCACCATAGGTAGTGTGAGTCTGCTGTGCTAGAGAGTATTTGACCATTATTCATAGAAAGCCAAACAGAAGAATACAAATCAATTCTTGCTGCATTTCATAGCCTATATTTTGGCATAATGGCCTCTTCTCTAATCAATATTTCCAATTGTACCAGGCTCCTATAGGTGACATTAAAGTGAATGTGTATTATTTTGGGATATAACAGTATTGACTAAACAATTATCTTGTGGAAATGGTGGATCATTATAGCCACTTTCCTTATTAAATGACTAATTCAAGATCTGAAACATGACTCTACTGCAGTGTCTCGCCACATATGGCCTCCATGCTCGCTATGAATCTTTCTCATAGAACCACTTTTGCTTTCATATATGAAACAAAAATACCAAGTTTGTAAATTAGTTATATTGACAAATAAAAAGTTTTGATTATATTTTCAATTTATTTACTTGTAAAATAACTTACTAATTTTATGCCAAAATTACTTTTTGAGTCATACCTTATATTTGGGTTTATTCTGGAGTAAAATTATTCCAGAGCAGAAAGCTTTGGGAGAAACTCTACAGATCTGTTCTTAAGTATTCAGAGCATCAAGATGTGGCTTATCTGGGTTATTAACTCAGGTTTCAGGATAAATCTTTTCACAGCTGCATATCTTAACCTTTTACTCTCATCCTTTTTCATTGCAGAGCTAAAAAACTAATGCATTTTTGTATTTACTGAGGTCAATGGGGAGTACAAATGTTTGACTCATCTGAAATGCAGGCTTTCCCAATGCTGAAATACAATTTTAGGATCCTAAAGTAACCTTCCTTCCCTTGCAACTTTTTACTGGGTAGATAGAGGCTCTACAAGTAGGAGATGCACAATTTAACACTACAAAGCAATTGCTTTTTTGCTATTACACACTGAAAGTAGTGAAACTGACCAGCTACCACCTGAATCATAAATATTTTCAAACACCCGTCCTCAACCCAAAAAGTCTTTGTTGGTCAGACAGTCCTCGGGGGGTAGAAAGTGTGACTTCTGTTGTGCCTTGGAGTTGGTTCATTCTCAGTGACGCTGAGTTGCAGTCTTCTGATTCTCTGCTGTTTTCATGTCAGTATTTTTCCTCCTGAATCCTTAGCTGCTGCCTATGACAGTCTCAACAATTACATTTATGTGTTACTAGTTTTCACTTCTTAATAAAAATTGGGTCAGTAAAACTGCCAAGTTCACATAGCCTCACTGCACTAAACCAGCACTTGAATTGTAGAAACATGAGGCCAGAGGTCACATTAACAACCTCTGCTGGTTGGAAGATAACAATCTACATATCCCTCCCAGCTATATACTTAAATTAATTGTTGCAAGGGCAGAAGCAACTTGGATATCTACAGGAAGAAGTCTAATTGCCATTTGAAGCTCCTGGTTTCCAAGTAATTTTCCAGAAGCCTGGAGGTTTACCAGGATATCATGTTTGACATTCCCTCTGGGGATATCCCAGCTTCCCTGTGCACTGGACATCTCTCTTTTAAGCATGTAAATCAGTCCCCATATAACCACACAAAGTGCAATTATGTAGGTTAGTAGTTTTGCAGGTTTATTGTTTTCTATTTATTTTAAACATTTTATTTCTGTCTTTATAAAGATGCATTTCACAATCTACATTTATTTTCATAAATTGATACATTAAATATTCCGGATAAGCCATTTGTGGCAAGAACCAAACAAGGTATCTATCTATTTACTGCACTTGTATAAGTGTTCTCTGCATTTATAGAGTAGGAGTGAGGATATATTTTCTGAGTCTGGCCACTGACAAGATGACTAGCTCAAGAAAGTAAGTGGAAATCACAGAATCTCTGTGGTTGGAAGGGACCTCTGAGATCATCGAGTCCAACCACAAAGTTGAAAGTCAGAGTCTGTCATGTTTACCTCAAGTAATGTCACTGACCTCAGTGGAAGTTAGAGGCTGATACCTGTCAATGAGTAAGAAGACTCCAATACATCTTTTTCTAGAGGTTAAGACTCTGTGTAAATTAGGAGATTCTCATTATTTTCAACAGTTTCTGTTTTCAAAGTGAGACAAAATGTTACATATTGGTCTAGCAATCAGAATTTCATCTTCCCAGAGCTATAGCTGACGTCAGAACCACCAGACACTTCAAGATAGATTGTAAGAAACCCCAAATCTAATAGCAGTGTAAAATACAGTACAAACAGGTAATTAGGCAGCATAAACTGCTGTAATGCTAAATAGAAGTATGAGGATAAGAACAAGATTAACATGATAAATAGAAGGAAATATTTAGGATAGGACAGTGTGCCCAAGAATAATCAGAGCAGAAAATTAACTTTCTGTGAAATCATAGTGACATACTGATAATTGTGTGAAAAAATCTACTCAAGAAAAGTCCATCTACTGATATCAAAGCTTTTTTTTTACTTATTATTTGGGGTGGTTTTTTTGGGTTTTGGTTTGGGATTTTTTGGTTTTCTGGTGGATTGTTTTGTTTTGTTTTGGTTTTGCCTTGGAAGCTAGAAAAGGATATTGTATGACAAATTAATTGAATATGGACATGAAGAAGGAGAAATGATTAGTTTCTGGAATTTGGAAAAATAAATCCTGTAACTAGAAGACAAAAGTATTGTTTGAGTAGAATCCATACCTTTCACTACCAGGGTCAGAACTTACTTTATGCATTGATTTTAGCCAAGGTTTATTACTGAAAGGATCTGTGCTTGGCCTTGGAATCAAAAAGTGCTAGAGTGGAGTCTGAGTGCAAGGACTTGTCTGGTGGTTCAGATATTTGCCTGAGAAGGGAGAACTGCTTCAGCATACCTTGTGTTGTCTTGAGAAACCCTCTTCCAGTCATTCCTTTAGAAATTCTCCCAGTGTTAGAGAGGAACTATGGAATAGTCAGGCAGAGACTTTGCTCTGGCTTGAGAGGGCACTGAGTTGAAAAAGTTCTGCTTTCAACTAGACACAGTGAAAATTTGAATTTAGATCTCTAACATCAGCTTTCTAGTCTGGAAATTACTGAGGAAGACAGGAACAGTCTTCCCACTAGGATGCTCCCCAGGAGGTAGAGCTCTGCAGTAAAGCAATGTTGCTTCTGGATGTATTGAAAAAGAATATTTCAAGACAAAAGAGTTTTAATTCTACTGCACCAGAAAAGGACATTTTTAAACCTCAGATTTGTAGCAAATTAAAACTGCATTCTCCAACCTGCTCTGATGATAATAGGTGCTTTGTGCCTACTCTGATAGACAGGCACAGCCATGTCTTGTATGGTCCTCACAAAAAAGCAGAGAGTATTATATATCTACACAAGTCCTATGGAAAATTAGAATCTCTTACAAGCGACATACATTCATAATGTCATTTTACATATCAGCAGTGATACAAGACTACAGAAAAATTCTGATTTTGTTATTTTTCAGACTACAGAGTCCTCAAACGTTCCACAAAAGGACAATCTAAATCTGAGTCAGGAATAAAGGCAGGATGTCTATACATCCCAGGAAAGATGGTAATAAAAGACAGTATTACTGCAAAACAAGATATTGTTTTCTCCTGAGTTGTCAGTAAGCTCCAAATCCTGCTTGGTACTCTGAAGATCTGAATCTAGTACATACACTGTCATGTCCGTGATTTGTTTTGTTACAGTCTTTACATAATCATATTAAGCATCAGAAGCATGCCAGTGACACTGATTTAGTGAGAGAGAAGTGGAAGAGGAGAGCAGGAATGAAATAATACATTTAGGAAGACTCAATTCCTAAACACCAAAGCCATTAGAAGTTTAAAGTAACATTTTCATGCTTACAGATAGAAATAAGTGTTTGAAGAGTTGCATGACAAAATCAAGCTTATTAAATGCTACTTACACACTAGCTCACACCAAGGAACATTTAAATCAAATAGCCTATTTTTTTTTATTATCAGAGAAAGATTATAAAATCACTATGTCATTGTATATGTGCTTGAGTATGTATATATATGCATCTTTAAAATATTTTTATGCACTCAAGTTCAAAATGCTTTCTTATTAGTGTCTCTCTTATTATGAGAGACACTAAAACCATTGATCATATTTTAAATGAGACTATTTTAATTATTTAGATCGCTGTGTTTGCTTAACATTTCTACACTGTTATTTGTCCACCTCCATAATAGATAAAGAATTTAGTTCAATTAAGACATTTTCCCACAGAATATTTCCAGACACAGGCACAGAAATACAAAAACATATCTATGTACATAAGTTACTTATTTACGTTTTTAAATCCACTTTTGTCTTAATGAAGTTTTGAAGATAAAGGAAAAGTTATCTTCTTTATTCCTTCTTTATGCCTATTTAATCTCTGTCTTGACAATGCTTAGCCTTCATCAATTATTTTTCACCCGTGTGCTAGAGGTTTCACCTGGTGCGATTGCTGGGAAATGAAGCAGTCAGTGCTTCTTGTCAATGAAAAATAGAAGTACCTGACGCACATTGCTATTGCTTGTACCTATAAATGGCCTCACGTCCTTCAGTGGTTTAGAAAGCTAGACAGGGCAACTTGGTGTTGTGGCACTCTGCAGAATAAAACAGTAGAAAATAAAACAAGAGACTGATTGTGATTAAATCCAAGATCACTGATGCCTGCATGTTCTTCTGTCCACCACAATGACAACACTTTTTCTGCCACATTAAATATGGTGGGGACCCCGAACTGTGGCAGTGGGAGGGACAATATGGTGATACTCTTTGTTTGTTTCTCATAGTCTCTGATGTGTCCATGTAATCTATCCAAGTCATCTATTCTGCATTTTTTTACTTATACAGGAATATCCATGTACATTTGTATGCACAGACACTATGATGCTGCACAGCAAGAAGACAGGTAGCTTAGCTAATCAGTCAGTCAGTCATGGGAAAAAAGACACCTATGTTCAGGAAAGCATAAGCACTGATCCCCTGCTGGGTGGTAGATTTAGCTGAGATACAAAGAGTCTGAGGCTGTATTTCCTTTCTGATATGCAATGGGTTCTGTGACAATGCAGTGCATAAATCTGAAATGAGTAAGTAATGCTCAAATTACAAGCATTCATTAACAACTGAAAGAATAAAAATCCAGCATTCAGACTTTACGTGGTAGTGCTTTTGAAAAGCACTGTGAACTAATGACTTTTCAGTCTTTTCTGTGACTAGAACTGCTGTTTCTAAGATACATCAGTCTTTCTTGAAGTGGATTTAAATGACATATAACTGAATGGGCTTAGCATGGCTGGACATGTCATGCCTGAGTTGGCTGCTGCTGTTGCTGCTGCTACCTCTGAAGGTGAGTCAGAGCAGTCTCGTTCAGCTTATCCAACTGTGTAGGTGACATATTATGCTTCATAATCTTCAAGAAACATATCTGTAGAAGTATGTTACTTTTTCAGACACTTTTTAAGGAGAGTTTTGGACTAAGAAATGTGTTCATCTTTTTTTGGTATATGTGGTATTACAAAAATAAATTACTAGAGAAAATTAGGGTTTACTCTTGCAATTACTCATACTTTCTCTTCCTTCTACTAGTACAACTACAAGCACTAGTCTTGGGTAGATTAATTCATTGACAAATGAGGTTGATGCTGTTACTATAGAGTTTCTTCTAGAAAATTTTTACCTTGGGAAGCACCTAATAATTAAACTAGTGCAATGTACAGTAACCAGCTATTCCAATACTGCTTACATTTGCTATGTTATCTATCCACTACGTGAAGAGAGAATTCAGAAAAAAATGTGTATTGTCATCAGGTATCTACTTTCTTAATTCTGCAGCTACTGACAAACAAAATACAACAAAAGAGAATCCTTCTGTACAGCCCAGGCTGATCCCCCACTATCCACATGAATTTTCATTTGGAAGAAAAAAATGGCATATTTTTATTTCAGCATCAAATAGGCACAATTACATTAAGTTTGCGCAAAGCTTGAAAGTTACTGAAAACTTCTGAAATTTCATGCACTCTTGAACTGTTTGTTAGCATTTAGGTTTCCATCGCTGTTAAATATATAGCAGCGCCCTGTGCTTCATCTTGAGATTGGGAGATTTCCTATAAAAATGTCATTTAAGACTCTCCATGTTTTGATTTCATTTCTCATTAAAGACTTGATTTCTGATTATTGTCAAAGTTAATTTCCATGCTGGTTAATACTTTGGATGAAGGTAGACTCAGCCTAGAGCTGTTCAAAGTCATATATCTTCCTATTTTATTTTTTTCCCCCACGCCATTTCCTCTGGCTGAAAATTAAAGAGAGTTTTGTTGAAAGAAAATCCTGCCCAGCTGCCCCAGCAGGGCTGTCAGAGGGGGTGCCTGTAGGGGAGGTGGATGGGGGGCTGCTTTCAGCCAGTCACAGCCGATTCCAGCCACTTACAGACAGCTCCACACCAGGCAGAGCCCACACTTGACACCTCACAGCCAGCTCTCTGCCATCCTGGCTTTGCTCTGCCCCTCGAGACGTCTCTGCTTGTGACTTCCTTCCCTCCAGTGTCTCTCCTGCCCCTAGTAAGACAGTATGGTATGAGAAACTCTGAGACTACTTTTGTATCTACTATGGAACTCAAACTGTGCTTTGTTCTTGTTTTCCTTAAATTTCCTCTCAGAAAGCAAGAAAACATTCTACATCAAAATAGTAGCGTGAGTCATTTGAAACAATGAAAAAGAGTACTATGTCTATTGTTTAGACTTGGTCAGGATTATTCTTTAGCCACTGGTTCCCACCTACACATTTTCTCTCCTTCCAGGCATGCATACCTTCTTCCCAGCCTTCTCAGTAGTGTTATTTTTAGTGCAGGCAGAGAAGACCACTTGTTATTTCTAATCACTGGGCACATGCTGCAATCCCTCACAGAAATCAATCTTTGTCAGTGTTGAAGTCCAGCAGTTCATTAACCTGTATCTCATTTCTCAAGGTTCAGAAGTCAGCAGAACTGAACATCAGATTTGACATGTATTCTCAGGCCTGCGGATCTGTGGCCTACTTGCTGCATTTACAGACATGGTCCTGTGAGTGGTAGGTAAAAGAACTGCAGCCCTCCTCCTCTGAAGCCAAAGACAAACTTCCCATTGTCTTCATATAACATGATCCTTTGAGAGAGACAGATTATCCTACAGCAATACACCCTTGTTTGGCAGATATCAAAAACTTTGGAGGTTTCAAGTTGTTGCTCAGCCAGCAACTAAGCACCACACAGCTGCTTGCTCACCCCTGGTGGGATGGGGTAAAGAATCAGAAAAGTGAGAAAACTCATGGGTTGAGATAAAGCCACACACACAAGCAAAGCAAGGAATTAATTCACTACTTTGCATCAGCAGGCAGGTGTTCAGCCGTCCCCAGGAAAGCAGGGCTCCATCAGGCATAATGGTTACTAGGGAAGCCAAACACCCTTACTCCAAAAAATCCTTCTTTTTTCTTCCCCCAGCTTTAATGCTGAGCACGATATCGTGTCATAGAGAATATCACTTTGTGCAGTTGGGCTCAGTTTTTTTGTGCCCTCCCAGCCTACTCATTGGTGGGTTGGTGTGAACAGCAGAAAAGGCCTTGACTGTGTAAACACTGCTCAGCAATAATGAAAACATTCCTGTATAATCAACCCTGTTTCTGGCACAGATCCAAAACATAGCTCCATGCTAGCTACTATGAAGAAAATGGACTCTGTCCCAGCCAAAACCAGCGCACGGGTCAAACGAAAGAGCACCACGCAGAAAGGCTTCCAAGTCAGAGGGGTCAGTGAATCTATTTTCCATTACTTTTTTTGATTACATACTGCAAAAACTTTTTTAGTTCATGCAAAACTGCTCAGCTATAGTTCCATGTTACACACAAAATAGGGAAAGAATCTTTTCAGATGGCTATAAACCTCACTCTCATCTCGCAGTAAATGCTTTTTCTTAACTGAAAAATGAGATCTGCACTAGTGAATAAGCCAGTGCTTAAAAGTTCTTTAGACTATTGTTGTAAGTCATTGAAGCCAAACTTTCTTCTTTATAGGGAAGCACTCTCCATGAACAATTTGTAATTCACTGCTGAGGAGACTTAAATGCACAACTGCCTCACTTAATTCACTAAGACAAGGTAGAAAAGGGGAAAAGAAGAAAGAAAAATGTTTTAAAATCTGTGACAGTGTAAAAAAAAAGTGTTTATTTGAGGAGAAAGGAGCACTGTGGTTGAAATATTTATTGAATTTGTTGTTTATCCTTAGAACAGTGCTGACAGTTAAAATTAATGCATAATGAAGAACAAAGAAAATCCGGATCCAAATTGGGATAGTTCTAATGAAGTTAATAGTTCTGGCCCAGTATGATTCTAAACTGATTTAACCATATTTCATTCTTTTCATCGTATCAGATTAGATTTGTCTGCCTAGTCTAACCACATGATGATTCAAATTCCACTTTCTAATATATTTTATACACTTGTTGCATATCATCCTGGTGAAGTAAAATATTTATCACCAAATTCTGTTAAAAAATTTCAAAAGTTTCATTTTGGGAGAAATTTAATTTCTCTGATTCAGTTTTGCAGGACTTTGTCACTGTATAGTGACAAATTCACAAACATTAATTAATATGCAAGATTGTCTGATCTTGTATCACAGCAAGCCAAAAAACCCCTATTTGGTTGAAAAGTATTTTTCAGAAAGCCAGTGTATTTTGCAGTGTATTTTTCATTGATGATGTTGCATAAACAATATAATCAAGTTCTCTCTTTATCTCCGTTTGGGATATATTAAATATCTTTAGCTTTTAATATTTTAATTTGGAAGGCATTCTGTCCAACCTTCAGTTCAGATGTGTGCCGTTTCTCTGTAGTGCTTCCAAATAACCAATCTTCTGTTTAAAGGGGAAACAGCAACATTAAAATCAGGTTTTCCAGATGGTTTTCACTAGCGCTGTGTTGAGAGATAACATTAGCGTAATGAATTTTTTATTTACTGCAATGGGCAACCAATATGAGTTACTTTCTACTAAGTTTATGTATTCGCAGACAAACTTTGGCTGTCCAGGTCCAATCTTTCAGAAACAGTGGCAAGCCCATGTGCCTCATCAAAGGTTAAGCAAAGTGATCTGACTGCCAAAATCAAGAAGGCCTTTACCTTTGTGACTTGCAAGGATGCCAGTCTCTGCTTATGGCTCAAAACCAGTAGTATCTTGCTTTTATTAGAAAAAGCAACACCTCACTCAAAAAAATGTTGGTCACAGTTGCTCACAATGACCAGGACTGAAATTGTCACAAACCTAATATAATTCTTGTTTACGTTTGGAGCCAGAAGACATGGATATTTGTAAAAAAAGTATCCTTGCCTGTGAGAGTTATCTGTTCCTGCTACCAGAACTTGGGAAGAGGGCCTGGAAGCCTTATCTTTTAATAAAACAAGGCAGGCTGTTTCCAGATATTAAGTGCAGATACTCAGTGGAAACTAGTTCTAGTTATGGACTTGAGATCTGACTGTTTTTAGGTGACACTCTGGACTCCTACTAAAGGCATACCAAAAATTTTCCCGTTTAGGTATGCAAAAATAGGTCTGGGAGCCTCTCTGCAGTCTAATCTCCATGTAGGCACATAGTTTATAGAATCTTAATCATCTTCAGAGTATTCCCTAATGTAGCTTGCTATTCTATCAGAATGACCCACTGTCTTTGTTCTTACATTTCTTTATAATACATCTTTGTATGAACGGCATATGCTTAAAACATAGTTTAAATTGTATTCTGCTCTTGCTTAGTCCTCATTATTATTGTCCTTCTGCTAAACGTTGTGTAATACACAAATGTCATCAGGAGACAGATATTTAAGAAACAGATGCCTAAATGTAATTTCCTAAACACTCATCATGCTTCCGCAACTTTTAAAAATTGTTAATCAAGCACCTTACTACTAAGGCAGACCTGTAATAGCTCATCTGTCTTTCAGAGGCTT
>JAOXNG010000012.1:86957930-86974226 GCA_028566535.1 Scolopax minor
CCTCTGAACGCTTCTCTGAGTGATTTAAACCTTAACTTTCTAAATAGTTCTCTAACCTTGATCTAGTTGTGCGTCATCTTCCAATTGATAAAGATCTTTTCTGCGCTTTATGTATGCATATATGAAAAAAAAAATACTGAGTTTTCTATAAACAGCATCCAACTTAGGAACGTTTTTTGTTTGAATCTGTGATGCTGCTCATTTCTTCTACATTTACAGTCCCGAGCAAGTTGATGTGGTCGGAGCAACATCCCGTGTGGTTTTGTCTTAACAGAATGTGGTTAACTGAAGGGAGAGCAAGCTGAAGAGGGGAAGGGAGAATTAGAGAATTCTCTTCAGCTGCCCCAATGCACACAGTTTTTCTTTCAAATTTCGTCCTACTTTTTTGGCAGGAGGACTCTGGGGCTCTAACATGTGCTTTATGGTAAGGCAAGAGCTGCTGAGTATGTTGAAAGTTTTCATTTAAAAACAAATACATGAATGATTTAGGAAAAAGTCTTGCCTTTTCACATGGAGAGCTTCAGTGCTTTGTTGTGTGATGTTGCATGTGAGTGTAAAGAAGAACTAAATTCAATGTGAAACAGGTGAATCATTGTCATTCTTGAAATAGATCCTATTTAACCTGTTGTAGAAAGAAAAACCAAAGCAGTGCAAAAAGCAGTTTCCCAGGCTCTTTTAGCCCCAGTTCTGGAGCAGAACTCTCAAGGAGGACTCCATTGGGCTGTATTTGAAAATGAAAGTTTTCATCAGAGCAGTTGATATCAAACCCCATTATTTTTCCCTGCTAGAAAATTGCTTTGTCAAAGAATATTTTTAGCAGCCCTAAAGCTAGCGTAGACCTCCTAGTAACAGAAGAAATATCTGTGGAGTTCTTGGCTGTGATTATTTCTTTTTGTTTTCTGTATTCTTAAATAATTTCTAGGCTGGAGTATTTCAAAGAGAAATTGAAATCGTATCTTGATCAACAGGAGCTTTTTACCAGTAGACATTATTTCTTGAATGTGAAAGAGAAGCTGCTGCAGAAAAAAAAGAAAATTATTATGGTTTAAACTGTATCTGAAAATTTGTGTGCCTTGGGGAACAAAGCCTTAAAAAAGGAGGATTTTCCAAGTAACGAAACCAAAACTGCGTTCAGCTTAGAAGGAAATTCATGCTTGATTTTTTTTTAAAGAAAATAAAATAGCTGTGACTTTGAGCACTGAATTTTTCTCTTACAGTACCAAAAGCAGCCAGTAGATGCCTGCAAACACCGTAATATGGTTATATCTGGACACCTCTAGAAATAACCTATGAAATAAGGTTGCTTTGCCATTGTGAAGGATCAGTAGTTAACATAAGATCCACTCTCACTAACAAATATGTTAAAATCTCTCTTCTAACAAACATAGCTGTAACAAAAATAGATGTGCCATGTTAAGGTCGTTCTGAGTGACAGAGTAGTTCTTGTGTGTGATGATAGTAACGTGCCCACTTCAGCTGTATTTCAATATTTCGATTTATTTATTTGCTAAACTGCATTCACTGATGTATATTACTACCTAAAAGTGAAATGACGTGCGAGTGTGACTTTGAAAATCGGTAGTATATTAAATTCAGTAAACAAAATTAAAAAAAATGATGCTGTGCATCCTTCACGCTTAGCATTCACAGCGGCGCCGTGAGTCCTTGTATGGTCTATTATAATAATTTATACTTTGGGAGGAAAGTTATTGCAGTACAAATTCTTTATGGGGAGCTGGCTCTTGGACTATTACTGCATCCGGATGATAAATCTTAGCAGTGTATCAAAATTGTCTCCGTCAGGAAACCAATTGATCAAAACACAGTGGGGACAGGAGCAGCGGCCGGAACTGTAGAGGCCAGGAATATTTCCCAAGTGTTGCATATCTGCTTGAGCAAAATATGGAATACTTAGATTAATTAGGTTAGAAGACGAGCAACTTGAAGAAATTAGCCCGTTTCCTATCCTGCCGTCGTCTTCAGTTCAGTTGTCCTGGTTCTTAGTTAGAAATGATCAATTTTTGGTGAAGTTTGCACTGATGCCAAATGATATTTCTGAGAGATCGTCCACTTCCTACCTCATGTGGCAGAAAAGTACAGACCCCCAGTGACTTAGAAATGTGTTTTGCTTGTTTTAAGCAAAGCTTTGATCAAATAAGATAGTACTAAAGATAATGATAGTTACCCAGAAGATGCATATTTGGAACAATAAAAAAACCTATTATCATCACTGGCCTGCAGAATTTTGCTTTAAAAAACAAATTTAAAAAATACGTCATAAAAACATATAAGATGACCATGGCATAAATGGTAGGACAGCTTTCTTTTGAAAAGTTTATCATGCTACAACCAAGATTTATGAATTATAATACACATTTTTCAGACTATTGACAAAATCTGTACAATATATAGTTATCTTAAGAAACTTTTTTCTTTTTCTAGATGTGACTGAATTGATAGAGTTCCCAGTCCTGCTCCCAATGAAGTTTTTTGGAATTTGAGGCCTTATCCAAAGATATGGTCTACAGTTCCTACAAACTGCTACTCACATGACTAATCTCATTGGGTTAGTCATGTGGACTAGTCACAAACCTAAAAATTAGCAGGATTGGGTTTAATTTGTGGTGGTGAAGGTGTGGCAATAGATTAGGAAGGTCTTAATTTTCCAACTTTATACAATTACTAATAAGCAACTCTTTTTTATAAATCACTAATCTGTGATGTGAAATGCCCCAGATGAAACTGTAATTGAAGAAAGGCACCTTTATGTTAACTTATATTTTTGTTACAGTAAACAATTGTTTACTTTTGCCTTTTATTGAAGTTACCTAGAATGTAGGGCATCTGTGAACAACATAATAAGTAAGCACAAGCCTTTCGCAGTTCAGTTAATTATAATTAGCTTTTATGCTATAAAAGCTACTGTGTTGTCCCTTGATGGTTATGTGCTCATGGTTTTCCCATGCAGAAAAATGAAAATGTAAAGCATCTGAAAAAACTATTACCAAAATAAGATTTATAGTAACTGGCTTTTGATCAATGACTGGAAAGAACTTCAAAGCCATACTTTACAGATCCTGTCCTGCTGTCAGATGAGTTGAGGGTGTTTGACACTTGCCAGAAAATACGTACCATCTTCAGAAGAACACTCTCAATAAATACAGTTGTTTCGATAAACAAGGTACATGAAATATTATAGAACTAGATGTTTCTGTTTTTAGTCTAAACATAGGCATCATGGTTGGCTTTGTTTGAGCTTGATGCCTTGGGTCTAACCAAAGGCCATGCAAAAGGGAGCATTGTAGCTTTTATAATGAAACAATTGGACTATTCTACCAACTTACAGGATTACAAAGCAGGTGCTTTTTATTAATTGATGAGAGCTAAAGCTCACTTTTGATAGATAATATATATTTATTAAATGTATTAATGTGTGTTTTATAATGTACCCTTTTTTCCGCTGATTGTTGCATACTGGTATCTTATTAAGTACACCTTTAAAGGATTTTCAAGACAATCAATATGTACCACAATGACTGTACATAAGTATACAAAACTACAAAGGTTGTAAAGCATGGGCAAATGTTTTATTTTCAAAATGCTGTTCTTAACGAGAATAAAGGCTTTACTATTTACTTACAATGTTTGTGTTACCTTGATGTTAAAGTCCACCTAAAATTTTTCCATTACAGTAAACTAATGTTGCTGCAGACAGCATTGTCCTGTGGCAATAACGTGGGTGCAATTCTGCAATATAAGCTAAGTTGACCTAAAGGATTCCTAGAGTTTAGGGCCACGTTCCCACATGTACACTTAAGCGCTAGCACCTATCAAACCCACTGCAAGCCAGTCAAGGAGCTGAGCAGCCAAACTCAACGCTACAAGTGATACTTCTATATTTTCCAGTTGGCTCAGCAGTTTCCTGTACTGACTGAATGGGTAGTGCCTGTGAGAAGGAGGGAACGGGGTCATAGAGCTCCTTATTTGGGGCAATGTGATTTCAGGAGGCTAAAATGGCAAAATCAAGGTAGTACAATGCTCTGCTATCTACCTCTACTGAGTACTCAAACTGGTAAGCTTTAGCTCTTGAGAAGGTGTGACCAAAAAATCTGGAGTCAGCTTGACTTTACAGAAAGAAGAGTTGTGAAATAATTGAGTAAAAATGTCAGAAATTAAAGTGAGGAATTACAGTTATCCAATCATCTAGTGACTCATTTCACTAGCTGGGGACAAGGTTACTCAAGTATGAAAAAGAATGGGTGACAGCTTAAAACTTCCCTCTTAAGTGCTGTGAGTAACAGAAATTAGTTGACAAGGCTGCTGTCTCCTAAACTTCCTTTTAAATTACAGTATCTGCTTAAAACAGTATTCCTAACTGTATTAAATTAGCAACAATTTAGGCATAAGTGAAAATGTTAAAGGTGGTAAGTGCACTGCTGTGGTTGATTAGCTTTTCTAACCCCATCAGGCTGTTTGGTAGTTGCAGAAGAATTCTTTACCATTAAGCTTATTGTTGTGGAATTTAAGTAGCAAAAACAATGGCTTGCAATTGTTTATGGATTTGAGTACTGTGCCGAAGTGGTCGATACCATAATGTTTCAGCTAAAAAGATGCTGATGACTTAGTAGTGACTCAGTGTGGGTTAGTGCAATTGATTGCAGAACTGGAATTCAGGGATTCTCTTCTTTCCAGTAGCGTGTGTGTGTTTGCTTCTTGAACTATAATTTTCCAGTGTTCTAGTTTCCTTTATTAAAGGTACTTAACTGCTCTTTTGATTACATTAATCACTTGAAACTTCTTCCTATGAGGTTCTTAATGATTGTTGTCCCAATATGCCAAACTTGTTTTGTATATCCTCCATTCTAAAAGTGCATGCATTTCCATTCTGAGATATGAAATAAGCTTTGATTGAGTTGGCCCAGCTTAGAAAAAAATTATAGCTTGCTGGTTGAGATTGCTCTTTTCTAATTCATCTTTCCCCAGATTCTGTGTTATCTTCAAATGTTCTAAGTTCTGATGTCTGCTTCTAGATAATTCCTTAAAATTGTTAGTAGCAAATAGTCCTCGGTGGTTTTCAATACTGGTTTGATTGTTTGTTTGCTTTTTCCATAAGTAGCTACCTCTAGAGTAGCTACTGGATGCCGGTTATTTATTTGTTAAATGTGCCATATTGCACAGTGGTCTCTTCCTACATTAAAGTACTGTGTATTACTAAGTGGAAAAAAAAATGAAATTTTGTATCTACTCAGTTTTATTTTCTCAAAGAATGAAGTAGGATTTGGTTTAGACCTCACTTATTGAGGTCTAATGACCTCGTAGAAAGTAGTAGTTTTATCCTGGTTTTACTCAAGACTGCAGTAAAGAAAAATATATGAAGGAATAAAAATCATACAGTGAGAAAAGGCTGATACTCTTATTTAATTATTTCTGATTTGGATCATACTGTCCTGCAATACTAAGTAAACACTATTTCATTGTAATGGAAATACTTTAGCCTCTACGATGTAGCTTCTGTAATTGCACTTAGACTAATCATTAGTTTTCATATGTTTTCCAACAATTAAATTTTGTGTGCTTTTTCCCTTAAGATTGTTCTTAATACATATTACACTATGTAGCTTAAAATATTTAAGTAGATTTTAAGCGATGAGACCCTTCCAGTTCCTTTTGTATTAGAAGCATTGTGGTATTCATCATAAAATTTATCTAGCATCATGTAAAAGACTAGTGCCAAATACTTCTGAACATAATTTAACTTTCAAATCTATTCCCCTAGGCAGAATATGAGGTATCTTCAGATGAAAAGCGTATAGACTGTGGCCTGAAAGTTCTAGAGACATACTTCACTAATGGGGTAAATATATTATATTGTAAAATGCTATCTCAAATGTTTTGTAAATGTCAGGCAAACAGAGATCTAAGTCATTGCATTGTTTTCAATAAATAGACTTAAAACTTCATTAGTCCCATTTTTTTTGTCTTTCTGAAGGGTGCACTATCTTCTAAGATTGTGAAACTCCTATCAGCTTGAGCAGAAACCTTGACTGGATCTCTACTTTTACAGCTTATTTACGATTTATTCTCCTATATTTTCTAATTAAAATACTGGTCTCAAGTAAAGATATCTTTTTTTAAATAAACTCATTTAGCATCTAAAGAAAACTTGTTAACAATTAACTCAGTTTTCTATCTGAAGACATAAGAATGAGGAATTCTTTAAATTCTCAGGCTTCCTTTTTTTGCTTTGTTCTAGGGCATTCCGTTTCTCTGTATTTTGCATGGCAATCATAAATCATGGTGGTCTTTGGTATATATTAGATCTCACTGATTTATTTTTAAAAGTCTGTTCTTTGGTATCTGATAGTAGCTTTTCTGTGGATATATAATTAGATGTTTGCTTTCTATGAATAGTTGCTCCTTCTCTTACTTTGGTCAACCTGAGAAGATGTTACGTCAATGAAGGTCTTGCAGATGCCTTAAAAGCAGATAGGATCCAAGTTTCCCACATCTCTCCTAACAATTTCTTTGGAACTACCATAAGTCACATACAGTTTTTGAAGGAAAAAAAAAAAAGATATATATTTCTTTGGGCTGGTTTGAAATAGTTTCCCAAATCGTGTGTTTTGTGTGCTTCATCATCTTTCCATCCTGCCAAACCAAATAGATAACTTGTTTTTGTGGTGGTAGGCTTATGGGAAAAAAAAGAAATTTGACTTTTTGTGAGGTTGTTTCTCCAGATACTGAAATAGTAAATAACTGTAATAGCTTTCAATGCATTTTTCTGTAATAGAGAACAACAAAAATTTTGCCTGAATCTGACTTTCTTGGTGTTCTCTTTAGCCGAATCATTTCTTTCCTTTTCCTGTATTAGCAGATTTCGTTTCACTTTGAATATAGAACTTTTACTCTTTCTATTGATTTACAAAATTTCTTTCATTGGTGCCCTTCCTTTTTTTTTTTTTTTTTTTTTTAAATGATGTCAAGTCTGCAGCACACTTGCCAGAAATACCTCAGGAAACAGTAAATGAATGTAAAGCAAGACTGGAAAAGAACCCTTCTAAGGATCTTTTTATGGACTGTACTAGGTAAGTTAAAAATGCATAGTGCTAAGTTTGAGTATCACAAGGGAAATTGTTTAAGTTGGAAAGGTATTTCTCTTTATTATATTCTTACTTTTTGAGTGACTTTTCCATGATGACAGTAATTGGAAAAATACAAAGTTATAACTGGAGCTTGAAAGGTTTCTGAACAATGTTACAAAATTTATATTTTTTTAATAACGGGTTGAAGTGAGGCCAACAGTTGTGTTCCATTGAGATAGCTGGTTAGAGGATTAATTGTGATAGTTAACATAAACAAATACAACTTGGTTTTGTTCTGAAGTCATGAAGTGATGTTTCACACAGCAGCAGCAGAGACAGCTTTCCTAGGAGGGTTGGTTCGTGTTTACCAGTGTTGCATGTCTTTCTAAAGCCTTTGTTTCTAATATTACTGGTTCTTCAAGGCAGGCTTGATCATGTCTGAAGGATTACAACACGTTTTGTCACTGCTTGGGTCATCTCCCTGGCAACAAAAATAAGCATACTTTATAACAACCTGAGATTATAAGATTGAAAGGGATCTGTGAGAACACCAGTAAAACATGTCTCAAATGGAGGATCTGCCATGTAGGTCATCCCCTTTCCTCTGTCCAATTAATATCTGAATACAGTTTGAATGGCTTGTTTTCCTTTCCCCCCACCCTGACCTGGGTTTGTTTAGTATATGGGGAATGGTACACAACCTGGTGTTCAGGTTGGATACAGCATTTAGTATTTCAATTTCAAATCCTACTATAAAATTTTACTTACTGCTCTCCAAAGAATGTGTGAAAACTTCTAGATTTTTTTTCCTGTAAATATCATTCAGAGGCCACATTTGTGGGGTCACACATGCATTGCATATCTACTGAGAGGCTGTTGTTCAGGTGGGACTGAAGACACTTAATGAGTATATGGAAAAGTCAAACTTTGTATTTACTGTAAATAATAGCTTGACATTTCCTGTCAAAACACCAGTGACAGTTTTCTGTGACAGGCAGTCACATTGTGAAACACCCAGGTTAAAGCTGTTGTAGAGTACAGTGACAATGTTTTTCTGCCTAGTGCTTCACTGATATATTTAAGTATCTTTCAATAGATGGATAGCACCTCCTCGTTCATCAGTTTTTTCAGTATAAGATTGATTTTATTTTCCTTTTCATAGAATTGTCCATGAATACCTAAGCAGAAGCCCTTTTGAAGCTTACCAAGAAAGTGTGTATTTCTCCCGTTTTTTGCAGTGGAAATGGCTGGAAAAGTAAGTTTATTTATAATGTTTGCATTATAATTTTGCTTTACTTTGTGGCCAGTTCTGCTTGTTATGTTACAAATGTTGTGAAGCCCTAATGAATGAAACTGCTTGTCAGAGAAATTATGATCTGAAAGACAAGATGTAAAGGATGATGTTGATGGGACAGTGAGAGAACTGGTACTCCAATGGAAGTCCAGGGTAAGTTATTATATTTAGGCATACTATATTTAATATTTAATGAGAGAGAAAATCATTAACGATAGCAACATTGAACATAATTCTACTCACTCAATTTAGTGAGAAAAATTTCATAGGAGCTTTGATGAGCATTCTGTGTGAGAATTAATTGTTCAGAATAGTGTTTGCATTTTGAACAAGCAGTCAGTGATTATAGACCTGAACTCCAAATTATAGTAGAATCAAAAATATTGCCAAGGTTTTTTGCAATCCTCTTAAAGATATATCACTAAAGACAGTCAGAAGGACTTCTATACAACATTAACAGCCTAACGAACTATAAAGCGGGTCAACTAAAAGACAAGTTAATTAAATTTTTCACTTTATTCCTGGAAAACATATTGTGATGTTGTCAACAGTATCAGCAGGGTTTGACTTCCAAAGATGAGACATATAACACTGGTGCAATAGGGACTGCTGTGTTCAATTAGCATTTGGATATTATTTTTCAAGCAACCCCCAAGGCAATAGCCCCTACACATAAGAGGAAAAAGCCTTTTATAAACTCAATTAATAAAAGGAATTGTAAAAATCCATTATGGAAATACAACAGTCGGAGTAGAAACAATGCTATGTCTAAGTTACAATTAAATGTTCTAAAATAGAGTGCAGATGCCTTATCAGAATAGCAGCAGAGAGATTATTAACTCCCCTAGATATACAGGGCAAAATAATGAAGCTGGGCTAGGGCCAGCCAAGCATTAAGAAAAAAGCTAGGAATCTCTATAAAGGACCCATCCAGTGGTTAGAAGAATTAACAAATTTAGAGTTTAGGGTTAAACTCAACAACAGCAGCAGTTTTCCAAAGTTTTTAGCCTGTGCTGAAGCCAAACTTCATGTAATGCCTGCTCACTACAAGACAGAGTTCAGATCCAAGTTGTGATCTGTGAATCAGGTCGGGCAATATCTTGCCAACGTCCCAATATATGTTTCAAATATTTTAAAATAGGTGCAATATCTCTTTCTTATTTCTCTCTTTACATGTAGAAAAGAGAGCTTAATTGATTAATAGGGTTATTGTTTCTTTAATGGTGCTACCCACCTATTTCAGAAGACTTTACTTAAGTAAATGTAAAGTGAAATTACATCTTTTATTTTCTAGAGCATTGAAGCTGTATTCACTCTCAGTGCGGGAGAAAATAAATTCAGTGTAAGATCCCAAATGAAGGGAAAGTGATAATTATTTTAAGCAAAACTTTTCAGTCACTCATATATACTGTATTCTAGATTTCACATGCTCATTCTCCCATACTCATGAATACTCATGAATTTATCTATACATAAGCAGTTCTTTGCACCTCACATGGAGGATAAGGTTCTTTGCACCTCATATGGACATGCCAGATATTATCTCCTTAGTCTCTACTTTGAGTACGACTCATCAAGGTATAGGTCTTTACTACGCAGTTATGCCTCGGATCTTTGTGATTAGTAACGTTGAACTGGTATTTGTATAGGTCATTCCTATCTATTAGGAGTCAATGGTTACTATTCTTTGATCTCTTGCCTCAGAATCTTGGTTACTTCACCCTCATAAACACTGTGCATTATCTTTTCTCTTGTTCCAGGTGTTTTTATGACTAGAGTATACCTTCTTTTTCTGATGACAGGAAGAGAAGCAGCACATACACACTCTTGTTATCACAGCTTGGGTTTTCTACTGATAAGTTGTCTATGCTGTGGCTTTGTTGTCACTCAGGCATTTTGATCTTGATATAAGAAACATGATTGTAATGTTTACCAATTTTGTCCTTAGTTAATTTTAAAAATTCTTTAAAACCCTTGCTCTATTGTTTCTCAAAGTGTTTTCACACATACTTATTTCCATACATATTTCATACTAAACTTAATATTTACATTACAGATCTCTAAATTTTTTCTTGTAGGAACAAATTCATAATCTAGGTACAGCCGAAATTGCTATCCAGGAATAGTCTGAATGTCAAGCTTAAACACCCAGCAAATACCAATATATATTTTGTAATTTCAATTCATATTGTTAGCCGAGATTCACTGCCATGATCATTTTGAGAGGGCATGATTCCATGGATCACTGTGATCCAGACAAGCCTGCTAGTAAAAGTAAAAATTTTTTTCTCCAATGAAAAATGAAATTGAGATAAAAATAATGTTTCTAGCATCATCCAATAGCAATCAGAAGTTTATGTACTGATACATGTGCTTGAGTAAAGACCAATTTCTGGTGAATGTGATATCGAGGAAGTAGGCTGTATGAGTAGTTTCAATCTTTCTTTATTACCACCATCTTGTTTAAGTGTAGCTGTACCAAACAATTTTTGATCTATCTCTGGCTGCAGCTGATAAGAGTCTGAGATGTCCTTGTGTAAGTTTACATGAAGGAGACATTAATTCCCAATGTGTCCTGCAACTTGTATCAGCCACAAGTTCTTTCTGTGACTTAGCAAAATGAACAGTTAACTCCAATTGGGTTCTCCTTCCTTTCTTTGTCAATTTCCTTATGATAGCACATTTATGAAGGTACACGCTATGCCTCTGAAGTAATACTCTCGGAGGAAAAGTGGTTGTTGTTTTTTTTTTTAATTAGTTTGTCCAGTGCAAAGATATATATGCCTACTGCAAAGTGATCACAATGTTATTTCAAATATGATATTAGAAATGTGTTGTACTCTTACCTCTTCTAAATCTGGTGCAAAATAAAAGATATCTTGGAAAAAGTGTTAACAAGTTCCAGCTGAAAGCACTAATTATTTTCTAAAATATTTTTCAAAAATACTTTTATGAGAATTTGCACTTTTAAATACAAATAAAGGAAAATGTAAATGAAACAGTTTTAGTTCTTAAGCAAAAAGGACCAATTTTACCCCCTTGTTTTTCCAGTGATACTTAAATAAAGCTCAGATATGATATTTGTGACTTTTAACCAAAAAATTTTGTATCATTCTCTAAAAAGGTGTAGGAATAAACTAAAAGTTGGAAAAGCTTCTTGCAAATGCACGTGAATGAGATTTGCTAGGGTGTGGTAAATTGTATCTAAATGGAGTCTGTAAACTCAGCCTCCCAACATGTTGCTTTCAAATCAATAATTCTTTCCCATTCAAATAGATGTAGTTATGTTCCTCCCTTATGTGAGCGTGTGCATGTGTACAGCCATGTAATTTTGTTATTTTGGAGGAGGAAATATAGGGCTCTGTAGATTCAGGAGTAGTTGGATAAATATTTCTTTTTCTGAATGCAACATCTGAATTCATCCTTCTGCAACCTCTTAAAAAACTGACCACATGTTGACTTAACTGAACAGCAATATTTGTACTACATGCTTCATACTGTGCCAAGTAAGTCACCAAGGCGCTCAGTACAAGTTTTGCTGTCCACACATCTGTTGTTTGCCATAGCAAGTTTGACATTAACACAGAGACGAGTCCTCAATGGAGCTATGTAGCAGATTGTGCCATACTGAGAGCAGGAAGGAATGGCAGGTGATTGGCAGGTCTCTAACACCTTTCTCAAAAGCCAGGCTGTGTTGGGGTGGGGAGTAAAAGTTCCCTTTTAG
Organism: Scolopax minor; assembly: GCA_028566535.1. Taxonomy (NCBI): domain Eukaryota; kingdom Metazoa; phylum Chordata; class Aves; order Charadriiformes; family Scolopacidae; genus Scolopax; species Scolopax minor. Next base: position 86,970,031 of record JAOXNG010000012.1, read on the forward strand.
GAAGGGTTTCCAGTTCAGGAGTTGATTCTAATCATAATTACAAAAATTTCACGCAGATATAACTGCATTTGATTTTAAAGAATGATTCATCACTGAGCATGCTGAAAGGAACAGAACTCAAAGAGAGTGATCTGATTCTGGTGGCAAGGGTAAGTTTGAAGGAAGTTGTACATACTAAGCCAGATCAGAAAAAAATGTTGTCAAATTAAAACCAGGGAAAGCTGGAACAGGCTTCTGTCATTTTGGACTAATTGAGGTATATTTAGCCTCAGCACCTGCTGACAACACAGCAGATATATGTGTATCTAGATTCTGGTTTAAGTTTAGCAGGTGACATTAAGAACATTGTAGGAACATACATATCAGAGAGACCAAGGTTAATTCCTCTTACAGATATAAAAGACTCGTGCCATTTGGTAAGGTTGACAAAAGACTGTCCTATTAATAAAGGAATGTTAAAATAATTCTGATTCAATCTCTGTTTAAAATGAAATAAGGTTTCTTTTCTTTAATCAGTTCTTTTATTTTCTAAACATTTGTCAGAAACTGGACAAGAAAAACTTACAGCAAAGATCCTTGTTAGTTTTTATTTTACCAAACTGTGACCTTTACTCTCGTTTTCTCATATGTTGGCACCACCTGCAGCCATGTGTACATCTGTAATCTTGACAGAATAAGATACTAGTCTAAATATGGGAGAAAGACTACTTTAGGCATGATGTCAAGTTTTGCTAACATAATTTTCTGCTTGGGAGCCATTTCCTTTTGCAGCCTTTAAAAGGAGTTACTTCTAAGTAACATGAAGTTATAAGGTGGGCCCAAGAAGTTTTCTTTGGTTCCCAGGTCTAGTAGCACAGCTTAGCTACATCATGACTCTATGTCAGGGTGAGACCAAAGTAGTTATTCTGCCTTGCATCCATAAAAAGGAAGGTGTTTTGCATCCTCTTAATTTTGAAGTAATTTTCTAGGCAAATTACATAGTCTTATGATAGCATTAATATTCTAATTGCTAAGTATTTGTGATGAAACAATACATGAGGACTTTGGACCTCAGAACTTGTTTCCAAGTCTGCTCAAGATTTACAAAAGGGTCTGTGAGTCTGGGGCTACTGTGGAAGCCTCCACTTGAGATCCTGATGTGCCCTCAAGCAGTAATTTTGCTCTACTTTGGTTATGATTATGATGTCTAATCCAAAACTGAAATATTAGATTAAGACTTTAATCTTCAAAGAGGGAGGGTAGATATCTGTTGTCCCAAGGAAATATTTCAGGCTCATTCTGCTTTTCATTTTGGTAATACTGTCTTTCATGCTAATAAATAAAGTGTCTTCATGGGACATGAGAAACCTCGTTAGTCTCTTGGGGTTATTTCTTTGTTTTGGTTTTTAATCTGGAAAATAGATTGATCTTCCTTTAAAGGAGCATGACCACATCCAGTTGAGAAAAAGGAATATTTTAAAATTATAAAAGCAGAAGAACTATGCATTTGCTGCAATGTGAGCCGATTCATGTATTCCTTGTAATTAATGACAAGCTATAAGTAGAGTTTTAGAACCCATTTGCAGAACAGTAAAAGAAAATGGGGTAATTTATATTAGCATTCCAGATATGGTATGCTACAATGTGATATATAGCATTCATAGGTAAGACTGAAAAATAGTGCTGAAGGGCTAAAATAATGACTCTGTGAGGCTAATAGCCAGTTCTGAATGTTCAGAAAGTTACCTCTACTTTTACTGATAATGTACAATTTTCCCATAATTCTTTGTAATATAATGCTAGTCACATATCCCAGAAAAATTATCAAAAATACTCTACCTGAATGAAGAGCAGCCCAGGTTTGGAGCAGGATGGTGGGATGACTATGTACCTTTACACATAGTACCTATATACACAAAAACTTTCTTCCACTGGCAAAAAGCAGAAACATTGCTTGCAAATATGTTATGAGATCGGTTGGAAAGCAGGTCTAGGAAGAATGCTGTTGAAGTTCATTCAGTGTATACTTTCACAGTTCATGGATATCTTTTGGTGCGTCTCCTGGTCAGCTGGGACCAGATGGGGATACTTGATTTCTGAGGTTGCAGTATCTACCACAGCATTCTGGCTATGAGGTTTTACTCAGGTATCTCCAGCTCCAGTCAGCTTTATTTTGCCAAAATTAGAACTAAGATGCCATGATTTGATCCCATGTGCAGTGATAGGAGGGCATTATGGGAGGTTCAGATGGGGGCTGGGTAAAATGTTGAAGTGGTAATTATTGTTTTTCCCCCTTCCTTTCTTCCCATTGCAGAAACCTGTTTTCTTCTAAATGTGTTTTCCGAAGTCTGGATCTTACTATCTTTGGCCCCTATGAATAGTTTTGTATTGATTCCTTCCATTTTGGATTATTGTTCATGTGCCTGATACTGCAGGCTTGAGACTTATTCTTTCCTGAGAAAATCTTTGCATATTGCATCTTAGACTCAAAATGCTAATATGAAATGTCATAAACCACCTGAGGGAGAAATCCTTCAAACTCTTTCAAAGCAAAATCATCATGAATTGCTTCAATTATTATTTTAAATGAGTGCTTTAAGTACTCTAGAATAAACAGTACCAACAGGTATCACTCAGATTAAGTTCTTGACTTATAGGTCAAATATTCCATAAATTCAAAACACTGCTGCATAAATGCAGTGAAGTAATGCTTTGGAAGTATGTAGCTAACACCTCTGGTATGCCGCGGTTCCTAGTCTAAAAAGTCATGAATTAATAAACATATCAAGACATCAATAAATTTGCAGAAAAAATAAGACTAAGACTTAAAAGTGATATTCCTAGATGTCTTTTAATCTTTATCAGGAATGCTAGAGAGAGGAAATAGGGATATTATTTTTAACACAAAAGTTAGTTATTATCTTTAATTGCAGTAGTGTAATGTGATTGAGTTTACACATATATCTGTATACATGAATATGTATATCAGAACATGCAAAAGTGTCCTGTGTGTAGGCATGTGTTTATATGCAAAGTTCACACATTGTACAGTTATAAAGTTAGTCATATTGACATATACAACAGTGGTTTATAATTGATTCATTTTATTTATTTGTACTTTAACCCATGTTTTTAATAACCCTTCAGAGCACTACAACCCAATGGGATGTTAGACTGAAGAGCAATTGCAAAGATTATCTTATATTAGAAGGTTCCCACTCTAAGCCATAATCAAGGGCTTGATTGTTTTCAATGTGGATTTAAATGTAAAGACAATAGCTGATAGATAAAATTAGAATTTTCAAGTATCTAGTAAAATTCTATTACAGAATTTCTCAGCCACTGAGAGGCCAATTGAGAAAGGTTCTGAAGGCAATACTTATAAAGCTCTTAGACACTTTGAAACAATGACCTTTAAAAAAAACTTATCAATCTAAAGTACCTGTGTTCACAATGACCTAGGCAAAAGATATAACTACGTAGCATCGGACATACACACACATGGTTTAATAGGTATGCAAGCATGTTAAAAATAGTTTCTTAATCATGCAGATGTGGACATAAGAAAGATGATACAGCTTGTTATAGCATTAAATTTCAATTCAGAAAAGCTGTGTTCAGTCTCTCTTCTGTCATACATTTTCCTAAGGGCTGTAGCCATGACACAATATAAAATTAAGTTCTTAACTTTTACATGCCTGGACCTCAGACTAGAAAGCGCTGTAGCATTTAGAGATTCCCTTTATGTTACTTTTAAAAGTTCAGGAACAGTGCTATGACAGTTCTTACATGTAATTCGAAATTTAAAAAAATTTAAGATTCTTGGTCTTTCCTATCTGTACTGGGCAATAGTGCTATTTAAATACAGATAAAAAGTAGCCCTTCCCTACATAACTTATAATCTATTAGGTAGAAATATAGAATCATAGAATCATCTGGGCTGGAAGGGACCTTCAAAGGTTATCAAGCCCAACCCCCCTGCAAGTCACAGGGACACCTCCAACTAGACCAGGTTTGCCCAGGGCCCCGTTGAGCCTCACCTTGAATGTCTCAAGGGAAGGGGCCTCAACCACCTCCCTGGGCAACCTGTTCCAGTGATCCACCACCCTTATAGTAAAGATCTTGTTCCTAATTCTAATCTAAATCTGCTCTTCTCCAGTTTAAAGCCATTAGCCCTTGTTCTGTCATTGCAAGCCTTTGTGAACAGATTGTCTCCA
>JAOXNG010000012.1:86998711-87009595 GCA_028566535.1 Scolopax minor
CCTACCATCTGACATTTCTTCAGTGAATGCCTGCTGTTGAACTCTGAACCAACACTTCCATCCCTGTCTTAGCTCTCCAACTTCTACTGAAATCTCTGGGGTTTGTTCCTACCTTCCTAATTGAAGTTAGCCAAACTCAAGCAGTGATGTACTTTGCTGTCTCTTTGATTCTTTTCCTGCATCCATTAGAACCAATTTTAGAAGTAACTCAGGGATACAATGGATGTCACACTTTCCCAGCAGTACTGGTATCTAAATAACTATTGCTGTTCCCAGCATTATATTACAACAGGAGGGTACTTTCCCTGGCCAGAAGGAAACATGGAGCTGGCAAGAAATTATAACAACTAAATTTAGGATACTGAAATTACTCCAAGGTTGAGTTAGGGAGAGAGGGAGGAGACAATGCACACACTATTTACTTTTGACAGTGTATTTAATAAACTAATCACTCAGCTTTGCAGGGCTTACTAGGGCACCTAAACCATTCAACAGTTACACAGAAGTAAGTGGCCTGCCGTGCTCTGCATTACCTCCACGTTTATCACCTCCTGTCAAATACTGTCAAGTGGCAAAGTGCCTTGAAGAAAGACAAAGCACAAGAAGGAATCCCTACATTAAGTGTTTCAAAATCCCCAGAGGTGGGGAATCAAGCAAATTGCACCCCCTCTGTAGTAGAGAGTTTGCACTCCCTTTGCACTTCAGTAAATAGACTCGCTAGTAAAATATTATGAAAGAGGATCATCTTATCGTTAAAATAAGCTGCTACTTAAGCAAGCTTTGAATAACTAATGACAACATTTGTGTGATCATGTCTTTATAGGCAACCCATAGGCAGTGGTAATGGGTTTTAACAGATAGGACAAGGAAGGGCGCAGGGTTAGGGAGGGTGGCCCTGACTCACTCATAGCTGGCAATGGCCACACACCAAAAACATGCCCTGGCTTCAGGGACAGCAGAGGTGAGTGGTCACAATCACCGTTGTTAAAGGCAGAGCTCACATAGGGCTGTCACTTGGAGTAACAAGTGACTTAGGAAGGTTATGCCTTCCCAAGCAGGAATTTCTAGAACACAGTCCCTCGTGCAGATTTAGGCAAATGACAGTATTACTCCCCAGGGAAAAGCTTTCTTTCCCAAAAAGGAAGGCTTCCTAGATCCTCAGCCTGGCAAGGAAGACGGAGTAGAGTAAGGTGCTGAGTTATGAGGCACGTTGAATGTCAGCCTTCCCCACCAGAAGAAGCACTTACATCTTAAAAGAAAAGAAAAAATAAGAGAAGATAAGCAGAGGTGCAAAGTAGTTCCATATTTCAAACTCTTGTTACTGAAGTAGCATTATGGAGTCAAAGAAAGAAAGGCAGCCAGAAAATCACAGTCTGGTATTTAAAAGCTGAAGATCACAGTGAGGTAAATGGATCAAAATGCCTTATCTTGATCTGTGCCATTTTCCTTTGTTGGTGCACTCTTTGTGACTAAAAAGGAAGGAATATGTTAGGAGTATACAGCGTGAGAAATCATCACTTATTTACCATTATAAAAATAGAAAGCATTTTCCTTCATCATTTCAAAAGATATTTTCCTTCTTCTCACTGAAAAAGAGCAATGAGGAAATGTAAAATATTCTCAGTCATTTACATTTCCTCTTCCTCTTGGCCAACTTGTCAAAATGTGAAAAACTGATAATGAGATTGAGTTGTGTGGGTTGCAAAAAAAGTAATCTCACCCTATCTTTCAATAAAGACAGTTCAGAACTTTGTCTAGAAAGTGATAACCTGCACAAAGGATGACCTGAAGTGCTCTGAAATACAGAGCTGATTTGTAATAATTTGTTCACAGTGTAGGAATAATATTATTGAAATTAAACACTGGATTACAAACTTAGAAATCAGAGCGAATCTTTGTGTTTGGAATTTATTTTTTCTGTTTCCTTGGGAAAAACAGCTCAAAGTTTATGATCTTCAGTTTGACATTTATAAAAAGAGATTAATGTTTTTTATCATAATCAAATAAGCATTATGGTTTATCATGATCATATGTAGGCTGTGTATCCTAATAGAGTTTTAGGTTCTTCTGTAGTGCATATGCTAAAAAATATTTTTTTAAACAGCATGTTGAATGGCAACTTTTCTTTGCTCCATTAGATGAAATGAAATATTCATATGTCTCCATACACAGTTATACAGTGAGAAAATAAATTACAGGAGAATAAAGCCTAAATCATAGTCCAGTGTACCAAAATTGCCATGATTTTTACTACTTGCACGTTCACTTCCTGATTCCAAGAACTAGGATTGGTTGGGATATCAATAGGATAATGAGATATTACATGCTTATTCAATCATATATTGGTAATGCTGATTATCACAAACTTCAGAATTACCAGGAAATCTAGAAACAACCAAAACCATGGGTTATTTAAAGTGATCTTCCATGCCACATAAACATGCGGCTGTTGCATAATCGCTGTTGCATACTGACTGAGTTCCTTTTGCCTTTTTAATAAGTCCTGCATGTGTCAAAACACAAATTGTATAAAGAAAATAAATTCTCATCATAGATTCATGAGAATACCACCCCACTTTATGCCTATGACTAAAGTTGAAGCTTAGGAAGAAAAAAAGGTGGAAAACTGTGGGTTTGGCTGTGAACTTTGATCATGCAATTCTTTAGTTGGAACTACTTGAGTTGGCCATTAATTTAATTAGAACTATGCAGTGCCAACTAATTTTAACATTGTAGAAATTCACAATTAAATTATCTGAATATCTCCTCTTATGAAACATAAATCCTCCTCCTATTCTGTTCTATATTGTGAATAAAACATTGTTCCATCCATTTCTTTTTGCTATCTTGAAAAATGTAAAGCTGTACATTAGATCATAAAATACATTCATGAGTTTTCTCCTAAAATATACAATCCACATCATTATTGATTGAGGCATTAAGTGATACTTTCATTACATTCTTATAAGATTATATTCAGAACTACAATCCTGATTCAAATGATTTATTCCATCCTTTTTGGTTATTTGAAAAATATTACTTTCAATAAGCCACTGAATGTTACTTCTTGTTAATTATTAACTTCAATGACTGAATAAATTCTAACATTGAGGAATTCTATGCATTATAATGTTAGGGGGTTTTAAAATAAATTTAGAGTTTTCATATAATTTTGTAAATTGCTTAACAGACATTTAGGCTAGTTAACATAATAGAAAAGGTAAAAAGTTATAACATGCTTTGAAACTTTGTAAAGTTATACTTTACTCTCAAGAATAAAGAATACAATTTTTGCTCTGTATCTATGAACTGGTCATTCATTGCCTATTTATTGGATCCATTTTATTATTGTGACGCCCACACACTTTATTAGAAAGGATTGGCAATTAATCTATTTTTTTTTTCTTTGAAAACTGCTGCTAAATTGCACAAAAGCGACTTCTTTAAACCAAAAATCCCACAAACATTGAAAACCTGTAATTAAATATTTAGAGGTAGTGTTTAGTGGAAAGGAAAAATTTGGCAGTCAAAACATCATAGTATTAATAGATAGAAAATGGAAGCAAACATATTGTAATCCCAAGGGCATCTAGAAAAATGACATCCAAACATGCAAGGCAATCATAACCCCTAAGCGGGCAGCAATCCTTGCCTATACAGATTTGATGGTAAACAACACTGCTTACCCAAACCAGTCTGTGACTATGGCTTGACAAGGAGATAAATCTGTATTTAGGGTACTTGGTACTATCTAAAAAAAGTTTGACAGTCACATATCACAGAGAAGGGAGTCCACCCAAACTCTTTTTAGAGCTTCAGCTTCAGTCAAAACTTTCTGGAAGGGTAACCTTGTCCCTTGTCTTCCTTACATGTCTGTCTGCCTCGATAAGTGATGAGATATTACATGTCACCCTGCAGGCATGTAAACACGTTGAACTGTATGTGTTCTGGCTAACCTAACAAAGATGTATTGTTGACCCATATCTGATGGAGGTTTAGTGTATGCTTCAGCAGGATCTTGTAACCCACAGATCTGATATGAACAACTGTGGAATGGGAGAGAAACAATTAGAGCGTGATAACATGCTTCAGTGACACCACCTAAGACAGTCTAGCTCCAGTGAAGACAGCTACCTTCAGGATGATACAACAGAATAGGTGAGCTAAAACACAGAGGCTATATAACTCAAGTGGCTTTTGTCAAGTGTAATGTTAGATTATTACCCTTATCATACATCTGATGGGAGAGTTCAAGCCTAAAATGCCACTTGAGTCAAATAGGAAATTTTTTTGCTGCACACAGCTGAACTTGAGACAAAACTTGGCTAAACTCTGAATGAAATAAAAAGTTTTATTTAAGTATATTTAAAATCTACACCTTATTTCTCATGCAGACCAGTGGGCCATTTCAGTTTATAAAACACGCAGTGCTGTCTCTCTTAAGGTCATAGGCAAAATGCCAACCGACTCTATCAGAACCAAGATTTCATCCATACTGTCCCATAATTTACCCTCTAGTTTTGTGCATAGCTGAAATCTTTAAGAGTAAAATCTTGGCTTAGGAAATTTAATGGCAAAATCTCCCATAAACATCAATAAATCTAAGATTTAATCCTAAAAGTTCAAGCAGAAAATGCTGGATGACGCATCAGTGGCTGTCAGATCAAATATGGACTTAGGCAGATGTGTTATTATCGGAGAATACAGGCAAGTGAAGTTGATGAGAAAACAACCCCAACCCCAAACCCATACCTAAACTTTTAATTAGCAGACACTTACATAGCAGATTAGTAGTAAGGATATCTGAATGTTCATTTTTCCCTAGAATAGTGCACATACTATAATAGCATATTTTCACCTCTCCTATAACCACTAGTTCTCTATCCAGCTGTGGGAAGAAAGGTGTACATAGAGCAATCTAGTCAGTACACTTTTATTTTATAAGAGCATAACATTGCAAATTAATGTCTATTTGCCTCTCATATAAGATTTTTATTTGGAAGAGAGCTGCTGAGCAAATCTGTCATCATCATATAGCTATAGTAGCTAATGCTTTCTCCTGCAGGGAGTGCCTGATGTGTTTCTCATTTAACAAGTAAAAAAATCAGCTGAGAAACAGGTGGAATAATTTAGTGCATATTGCAAAGGCAAATAGATGGGTTAAACATTGAATAAGGCCTGTGTTATGGGACAGGTAGCTCTGATAAAATTGGTGTAAGTCCCCTGATCAAATTGGTGTAAGTCCTGCAGTAGTTTTAGAAAAAAGAAATCATTATGTTTAAATAGGTGAAGATTTCACATCAATCTCTATCAATAAAGCAGGTCTAGAATACAGTTAAGACAGAAATAGAACCTGGACCTTGCACCAGATCTGTTAAATTCACATGAACTGTGAAGGAAGGGCCACCATTCAGTTGATGGGCATATATTTGCTGTTAGAGAGATGGAATATTTTTGGCTTTGAACAACTCTTAAAAGAGTTAAGCAAATATATATACTTTCAGAAGCTTCTTGTTTGCTTGACTTTTCATTGCATCTGCAGTTAACTAGGGTTGTCTTGCACCGTCAGTTCAGAACATATTTCACTGTGCTGTCTTCAGTGTTATCTTTGACTTGAACTCAGTTTTTGTAATGTAGTATGCTATAGGTGCTAAGATAACAGAGAATTTTTTCAGGTGCTACACTCTTAAATTTGTAGTTGGAATTATTTAAGGTTATTACTTTTGGTTAATGCTGTGCATTCCAGCAGTTTTAGTAGTATTTCTGTGGTGTTGTTCTATTTATCATTTCTCCAATTATTTTTGATGATTTGGACTACCAACACAGGAATAAATGACACAAATTCTGTTTCCTACATTTGTAATAGTAAAAAAAAAATATTTTTCTCTTGCATTATGCTTCTTTGTTTTCCACCTTACCGGGGAGCTGTAGCTTGTCTTAGTTTCCAAGCAAACATTTAAGGAGATCCTGCTATTTATAATGTTTACACTGCAGTCATGTGAGTAGAGCCCCATATTATTTAAACTAACTCTTTAATTAGCACATAATGCACTGGAAAAAAAAAGAACTAATCTTTTTTGTTGGTTCTGAAAAACATAGATGTATCACTTGTTATCTAATATGATAAGATATCCTCTAGTGGTATTAAACTTTGTAACCTTACAACCTACATTACTTATAAAACAGATGTTTAAACTTCTTGATGCACACAAGTGTATGTAGAGTCACACCATTTTAAATCTAATTAGTATTTAATAAGCCTTTGGAAATGTTGTCATTCAGCTTTTACAAATTAATCCTATCTCTTAACACATGCTGATATTTTGAAACAGTAATTATTCTGAAACAAAAAAGAAGTCTGAGTTAGTCTGAATTAACATAAACAGCTCCCATGATTATTTTATGTGCTTCCAGCAGAGAGGTGTTAATAGTCTCCTCATGACTTGATAGGAAAAACTCTGTAACAGAAGGACTGAAAATTGTTCTGCATGATGGTCAGCATTTCTCAGTAAAACACAATACAGATCAGAACAGAAGAAAGAACTATAGAGCTTTCAGAATGACAGTCTGAGCTAGAGTGATGTACCTTCTTTGTTAGCAAATTACATGCAAACTGAGCCTAGAATCTGCTAATAAACCTGGGGTTCTTTCAAGCTCACACACTGGCAATTATGCGGCTGTGCTGGAAATAATTGACAATTCTGTTAGTGATGCGTGTGTCAGAAGGGAATCCGGTCAGTTTCCCAGAGCTGGACTGGATATATAGTACTAGGAATAGTAGTAATTACATGTATTCACATACAGAGACACACACACACAGACACCCACAGACTTCTTACAAACATTTATATGTATATATGCATGTATATATATGTGTGTTTATATAAAAACACAAATCACACTAAAAAAAAGTTGGGGTACAACTGATACACACCTGTGAGTCTAGTTTTGGAATGCTTAGCTGCAAGCAGAACACAAAACTTCCTCTTGTACAATAGGACTTTTATCTCCATAAACTTGGAAAATGCAAAAGCTCACAGTCCTAATTCCCCAGTCCTGCCTCCCTCTCAATCAAGGAAAGGCACGGATAGGAAGGAGGACAGTAAACTTAATAAACTCAATAAACTCAATACTTACCAGAAACCAATAAACTCCAAAATTTTCAATATGTACTGCATTGACACCAGTAACTGTATGGAAACTAACATTTTCTTTTTCTATGTTGTATAAATGCACATACTCTTTTTGGTATAGAAATTTTCAAGAATGAAATTTCTAATTCACATACCACATTAAGAGATTTTGATGAGAAAGAAGTTTCAAAATTAAAATATTAAAGTGGGAACTTGCAACACAAAAAACTTCAACTTTTTTGTTTGTTTCAGATGAGGGTTCCTTATAATGACATGTTTCTGGAAAAAAGGAATTCACTGAAATGTGATTTGATGTCTAATTTTGAAAAACAAAAGCTTCTCCAAAATTGTTGCGACACTTTTAGAAAGAATATGTGACCAATAAAGTACCTATATATATATATTCAATTTTTTTTTTTTGGTAAATAAAATTTGATTACTGTCTAAAGAATTGCATAGTAGTTTGTCCTCTTCCATTGCCTTCCCAAGAAGGTGGAATGCAGGATAAAAAAGAGTAGGAGTAACAAAACCGAGCCCCCATGTCAAAAGATCATAACAGAGGGTAAGAGACCGAGGAGCTCCTTTCTACACTGTTTTTTTACACATTTTACACTTCTACTGAAGACATTACTGATTTCACCACTTCATTGGATTAAAATCTCATCTAGCTGACCACTGTGTAAGCTCAAATGGTAACAGAAACGGTAAATATAGTTTGTGAATAAATGACACGTATCATATAGTTCATATCTCACTTTCTCAGATGCCTTTAGAGGCCACTTCTGAAAAGCTAAGTCACTGAAACATGAAGCCTCTCTTTCCCACCTATTCCCTCATTTCTTGAAATAAAATGTTGTATCAGGTAACAGATGTGAAGTGTTAAAATAGGAAAATATTTTTTAAATATTTGTCAGTAGACAAAGAACCTTATAGTTTTTACTTCTGCTTTGAGGCACATTTAAATAGGAGCTCTAACACCTATAAATTTGTAGAGAATCAAAGTGATACTTGAGTATACTGATCAGCTGATAAGATAAAGACAATGGAGATCTTCTCACTTTGAGGTGAATGGTTCAAATCAACCTGTATCAGTCTTGAGAAGGAGTTACTGAAGCTCATTGAAATCTGTGAAATGAATTATGGTTTTATTTCATTTCCCAGCAGACAAGAATAATAATTTTCAGCCAAAAAAGAATAAAGTTATCAGTTCAAAGGACCATTTTAAACACTACAGCAGATTTTTGTACAGTGTTGGCATCCTGTGCAAAGCCAAATTTAAGCTGCCATTGGCCTGAGCCAAATTGAAGTCAAAGAGGAAGTTGATCACTCAATCTGCATTAGGCCTGCTGACAAGATTAGTTGGTGAAAGTCATGTGTCTGTTATCTGGGAGTGCACTATTCAGTAATTATCTCTAAATTAAGATGATACCCTACAATACATCATCTTTTATCATAAATGGAATTTACTTTAAATACATGTAAATATCAGCATCTTCTTTCATTATGATTATTACATTCACTCATTCATGGCAGAACTGCTCATAAACATAATTATTTGAAAATGCTCCATTCTGTTTCAAGTGAATGCTCAGAGTCGCCCTATAGTGCTGGAAGGAGACTGGATTTCTGGTTATGTCTGTTGCTGAACCAAATAAGCTTCTGAGCTCTTCATTCAGTAGATACTATTTACTGGGAACTCTAGGGGAAGAAGATTGTCTCTCACTGTGAACTGTGAACAGAAAGTGTAATAATAATAATAATCAGTGATGCCTTTATGTAGATGCTAATAGAAATCCTACTGCATCCTGGAGGTATCTTAGCCCTGAATTCAAATCCAGAATTGGTGCAGAGGAGAACGCCTTAATAAGAAGTGTAGCTTCTGAATCAACCCTTTGCAAAAAAACCAGAAGATTACTCAGAAAAATGTTTTGCATGTCTTTACAGTGAAGTATGGCATCAGAGGGTAGTTTAGTCGTGGCATTCCTCAAGGCTCAGTCCTGAAAATAATCTGATTTAATATTTTCATCAGAGATGTACAAAAAGATAAGAGCATTGATGTTATTTTTCACAGTAAAAGATAAAAAAAAATTAAACATCATCCATAGAATGAAAAATCAGGACATTTATATAAATTAACTAAATGACTGGTGATTATAATAGCATGTTATAGTTTCAGCTGGGGTAGAGTTAACTTTCTTATTAGCAGCTGATATAGTGATATGTTTCAGATTTGCAATGAAAACAGAGTTGGTAAAACACTGGTGGTTTTGGTGGTTTCTAAACAGTCAAGGCCTTTTCTGCTCCTCCCACTGCACTGCCAGCGAGCAGGCTTGGAGGGCACAAGAAGTTGTGAGGGCCTACAGCTGGGACAGCTGACCCCAACTGCCCAAAGACACATTCCGTACCATATGATGTCACACTTAGTATATAAAGCTGGGGGGAAGAAGAAGGAAGGAGGGATGTTCAGAGTTACGGCATTTGTCTTCCCAAATAACCGTTATGCAAGATGTAGTCCTGCTTTCCTGGGGATGGGGGAACAACTGTCTGCTGATGGGAAGCAGTGAATTAATTCTCTTTTTTGTTTTGCTTGTGCATAAGGCTTTTTCTCTACCTATTAAACTGTCTTTATCTCAACACATAAGCTTTTTCTCATTTTTACTCTTCTGATTCTTTCCCATATCCCAGCAGGGGAAAATGAGTGAGTAGCTGCCTGGCCCTAACTTCCAGCTAAGGTTAAATCATGACATAGCAGTAACAGGATAAAATTTTCAGGTCAAAGTTCAATATCATGAGGTTGAAGGCTAATAAAAATATTTTCTAGTGCAATTGGGCAACTTGCATCCAGGAGTAGCAGCAAAGAAAAATTTGTATGTACCAGCTGATCAGCTGGTGACACTGATATCCACTGTAATCCACTAACAGAAAGATATAATCCTATAATACACCAATATTGACTTTTCTAATAAGAAAATAAATTAGGGAATGTATTGTGTCACTGTATGAATTACTGGCATTTTTATATCTTAAATACTCTATGCAATTGTCATAAATCCTATAGAAAGAATTCAAAATTAAACAAAGTCATGACAGCTTCCAGCAAAGACTGAAGAAACCTGACAGTAAATTATGCCTGTACTCCACTTAATTAATTTTGCCATCCTAGTAAAGCAAAACCTATATTTTATTCTTTAACTCTATATCAGGATTAAAGAGTCAAAATGGAAAAATCTGTTTCATCTGGAAAAAAAGATAATGGACAAAAATGGAAATGATTTTACATTAACACATATAGACCAAAAAAGTGGAGGTGGAAAACATTACAGCTGTCTGAAATGTTCATTAGAATGTTCCTAACTGTTGGAAGAATGACATCTGGTATACCTTTACAACAGAAGAAGTAGTGGCAAAACCTGTAAAAACTTGTAAGATAGAAGCTGATCCATTTATGAAAAGGAGGATTAAATGGCAGGGCTCCATGTGAAAGCAAGGACTTGGATTCACTGACCCTGAAGGTCTCGTTCAGTCCTGCATTCCTATAAATCATAAGCCTTCTAATCCTATAAAACTTGTGCACACAGTGGGTAGTGTCTGTGGAAGCATACAAAGCTGCTTATGTGACAGAGCAGGCCACAGTCAGAAAACGAAGCCTTAAGTTAGGATTTTGTTGAAAAACTGTTAACAATATCAAGCATTAACCTCTTAACAATCTTCTTTTATGAGGTGCATCCCCTATCTGAAGGATATATATACC
>JAOXNG010000012.1:87009978-87020489 GCA_028566535.1 Scolopax minor
ATTAGTAGAGGTTATGTTGTGATCCAGTGTCCGATATATATATATGTTTCTGGTGATTTTTCCATTGCCTCAGTGTGGCATGCTTCAGTTGGTGAGAGAAAGAGAAGACACTTCTTCAGTTCAGTCCCAAGACACTTAATTCATCAGCGGGATTCCCTAGCTGTCCCTTCACACGCAATTCCATTTTCTAATTAACCAACTGCTTAATTAACAGATCTTAGCAAATAGTTCTCAATAAATAATTTATTTGATGAATTTAGCCTTTTTTCTTTTCCCTTTTCACAAACTGTATCAGAAGAACCTGGGAAGTTTTCCAAGACGTGTTTTTTTAGCTAATGTTTGCAGACATCTTTAGTAAATAATTCTTGGTTTGTGGTTGATATTATTTAAGTTCTTATTATCAGTTCTTAAAACTTAGGTTTTAACCAACTTATTCACTGTTAGTACATAAGACACCATGTTGTACATAGCTGTCCTGGTTTGCGGTGAAACAGAACCAATTTTCTTTTCAATAATTTTAGTTTTCAGCTGAGCCTCTTCTAACTAACTGAATTCTTTGAAATTAGCCGTTTATTTTTCAGACAGTATCCACTTCTAGAAGAGAAAGGCCTGATGTTTATAGCTAAAACCAACAGAGTGATAATTTTGGGATTTTTTTTACCTAGCTGTAATATTCATAGTTCATAATATGAATCATCCTGACTAGATGACCAATTAAATGACCAGAAGCAAAATGTTAAATAACAATCACAGTAACTACACAACAAATCTGAGTGCTTAACAGCCAACTAATTTGAAATTTATGCTGAAACAAAAGTTTTGAGACTCAGTGGAATAGTAACATATGCTAGCTATACATGCACTTGCTTTTTCTTAGAAAACAGATGTGGAATCATCAACATGACAGAAACGAAACTTGTTTTTCTCCTTTAATTGGTTAAGAACCTGAAGATATTTTTTACCCTTTAGTTCAATAATGCATATTATCGCTGCATCCAAAGCCCACTGAAGTGTTTGGAGAAACTTCACTGACTTCAGTGTTGTTTGGATCACAGCTATTAAGTATTAGAAAGTGCCATCTTCCTGATCTAGAAGCAGTGTAATGACATATTCTTACGATACTGACTTCAATAACAGTAAAATAGAGTACATGTGCAGTCCCACAGGACTGCACTTTGATCCTGTATTTATGAGTAAAACTTCCTAAAGCCTATCTAAATTGTGGCTGAAAGCTTGTCCTCTTTCCAAATGGTGCATCAATTCTCCAGTGTTCAGGACTACATGGGAGCCTGTTTTATGTCTGAAGATGCCATTAAGGTGTGTCCATACCCATACCTGCAGACAGATCATGAACTTAGAGTTCATGGTGTGAACCCTGACTAAAACCAGAAGTGCTGGTGCCCACCCTGTTATGCAATAGCCCAGACAACCTCGGCTGCAGCACTTTGTTAATTGCAGGAACCATGACTGTTTCTGCAGTTAGCACCATCTACTCACACAATCATGGTGAGGAATCCATTCACTTTGTTCTTTTGAGGTCTAGTTACTATGAAATAAGAGTGGAAGAGCCCTGCAACCAGAAAGAGCAGAGAAAATTAATCTGATTCAAGTCTATCAGGTAAGACATTGAAGTAGAAAGGAGCGATGAAGCCTTATTTTCCTGGCTTTGGTTCTGGAAGAGTTTATTTTTTTGTTGAATGGTTTTCCAGTATAATTACACACGCAAGGGAGATATCTGGGAACTCCATGCCCCTTGATTCACAAATAAATGCACTTAGCCCAAAGCTGCACCACATGTGTGGCAGGAGAGATGAAGATTATCTGGCCTCTGAACTATTACAAGAAAAATCACAAATTTGTCCTACAATGAGATCTGTGAAAAACCAAGAAGTGGAGATGTCTGACATTTCTCCCTTACTCACAATATTCTTAGGGAAAGAGATTGGGAATACATTGCCTTTTGAAGACACCCCATCATACAGTTAATGTAAAAAGGGAATGTGGTCATGTGGTCTTTATATCAGACTGTGAGGATGTTTAGTACTTCCACTTGGTTGTGAAGGGAACCTTTGATTGAAAGTGAATTGTTCCCTTTTGGAATATACAGGACAATTGTTTTAGAAACCAAATGGGGGGATAAAGGGCGAGCAGCATAAGTGCCGTTAATAGTGAAATTTTTTAAATTAATGTTTAGTTGATGAAAGAAGACAATATAAATTCTCCTGTTTTAGTTGGTTTGGATTCTCATACCTAGTAAGAATGAGAAAAAAATTCAAACTTTGGGATAATCTAAAAGTCATCAGATAGGTATTTCAGTAGCCATAAGGAGCAGATATTCCAAGTTAGAAACATGTGTTGGTCTGATTTTTTTTTTTTTTTAGGAACAATCATGTTGTAATCTGAGTTTTCAGAATCATAATTATTTTTCATTTAGTTGTCTTATGACTCACCCTGTTTGATTGGAGATGGAAATTATATGAAGTCTGAGTCACAGAATTTTCTATTCTATAATATTCGTCAGATCTTTCAGCTGCAATGGGCTTGCCCCAGAAAAAACCTCAATCTTTTAAATCTATAACTGCTGTGATTGCTAATTATATGGCTCCTGTGATAGAACTACATATGTTTGGGTTTGTCTGTCAAAAGTTTTTTCCTTGCAGAAGTAGAGATACTTGCTATTTTGTCTGCTTCAGATATCTCCCAAATAAATGTCCAGTGTTCTGGGAGAAGGACCACCATGCACATGTAGAACAACTTAAAAGCCTGTGTTGTGGCAGTCTGATTTTTCCATATACTTTACTCACCACATTGCACTGTAAGTCAAATATTTCAGAATGCATGATCAACCACACAGTATCCATTTTCCCATTGCTACAGCTCCAGCAGTGCTCTGTTTACAAGGACTATTTGTCAATTGTTTATCCATTGACATATCTGAAAACTAGAGGCACCAGAGCTTTAGCTGATAGTTTTTCCTGTGCCTCCTCTCATGCATTGATCATGCAGTCATAGGAGAGTTCCTCTTTCCATTTTTATCTACTCTAGGTGTTACAAACCAAGGCAGAGTTTACATTCCAATTAGCTTCTAGTAAAGGAATTGGGATATCTAAAGGTTCATTGTGCAATCCCTTGAACATAGCTTCATCTCCTATATTTCCCTACTAGTCTCACAGGCTATTGTGAGACTATTATTATTGTGGTGTATTAATCCCCTATTCCTCTGTGCAGATAAGCATTCTCCTCCTTTAAGTAAAACGCTGAGTCTTTTTCACTTACCTAAAGGTATTTTTCTCCTCATGCCTAGAAGCAGTGTTGTTAGCAGCTAAATGATTAATTCTCCCTCAAGCATGACCGAGATTCACACAGTAAGGTTACCCACAGGGTCCAAACTAGTATGCCTTCCGAGAGTTTGGATGCTTTTGAGCTTGGCTTCCCCTGTGGTAAACTATACTGCTGTTTTATTGACCAGCTCTTTGGTGTAAGAACTCACTAACACAAGGAATCTAATTAACTTCTTTCTACTCTAGCTATTTTCCCCCTTTCTGAGGAAAAAAACCCCTGCCAGTCTATAAGGAAGCCTAGGGAGCCCTCTTAGTCCTGTCCCATGTTCATGGATTGATATATTATCATTAAAATGATTTAGAATGATTGTTAGAATGTAATAGGGTCAAATTTCTTTAAGAAGAGACAGACTATCTCACAGCTGTTACTGCCAGGTGACAAACTATCAAGCTACTTGGGAAATAGTCTGTTTTCCCTGCTGTATCTAGGGAGGGTGAAGAGGGGCAAGCACTGACATTGAAGAGTGAAGAATCATGAAGCCTCATCTGAGGTAAGTTTTTTTTTGCAAACTAAAGTAATGTTCCTATGCTCTTGAACATCTTTTGCATACCCTTATCCAGCTTTCCCTGTAGTAATTTACCTGCCACCCTCTTTGGTTCACCAATCCCATTTTATCCCATTTTAAACGTGCAAATCTTCCCCTTTGTTATGCAGAGAACCACAATGTAGAGCCAAAGGCCAGGGACCAGCTTGAGTTTTAAAGATGCAATGTTCTGTCTTGAACTCCTTGGCTTTTGGCAGAACCAGCCCAGTGGCTTTGTTTTGTGTCTGTCTAATTTGTCCACAACAGTTGTTCAGCATAGTTTCTCAGTGCTGGGATTTCACACTGCATTTGAAGTGCACTTTGCAATAGGTGGCAAGCAACAGGGAATCCTAAATGCATCCCCAGTGAAAATTCACCTTCTAGAGAAAGGCTCTCCCAGGACGTTTAGATGCCACCACAGGAATACTGCGCTCTCTTCCTCATTTCAGAACCCTGATGTGTGATATTTTGCATATTGTGTCTTAAAATGCTCACAGTCATTTCCTACACCTGAAATGTAGCCACAAGCCACAGGAGCAAGTTGAAAAAGAAACTGACTAAGAATGAGAAAAGGGGACAGAAAGGGAAAGAATTTGAAAACTAAATGAAAGAAATTAGGTACATTTAAGCATTTTTGCTAAGAAAGAGTCCTGTGAATTTAATAGGAACATCTTACTAGGCTTCTGAGTTGTTGAGATCCTTTAGAAGTTACATGTAAATCCAAGGTTATTGAAATTAAGTTAAAATGTGGATGCAAATGTAGAAGAGACTAATGAGATGTTAATTAATACTTATTACATTAATGTGTTTGTAGGTATCTCTTTCTGAAAGTGAAATAAATATATAGAGACAAGTATCTTCCTTTCAATAAAACTTTAAAAAAAACACTTCAGTTAAAGAATATTAAAGTGATGGAACATTACTGGTAGGGGTTTTATATTTAATATATATGTTTAAAAGCATTTCAAATGTAAATCCTTTACAGCAGGCAGTAGTCCTGAGACACTTAAAGATCCATTTTTTGAGACATGCACATATCGTAAGGATAGTCAGAGGACAAGCATGAAGTAGAGTTCTCCTATATATGCTACACTCTGCTATTCTGTCCCACAGAACTGTCATCCAGTGGTGGTGACATAGACTGGGGAAAGCTGGGGTGGCAGATAAAAATCGGTGTAATTAAGAATGTAGCAGAAGATCCTGGAAGATAGATATCTCACTGAGGTTTTTAGTGGCAGGCATGGATAATAGTGTGGGAATTGTTCTCAAGGGGATCCAGAAGATGATCCACATGATGGATTTAACTCTGCAGCTTATGATTAGCAGTAGGAACAGGGAAGTAAAGGAAGCTGGAGGCAGCACTAGCTAGGCCAATGCTTTCTCACCTGCTTGCACACTGGACTAGTGCAGCTCCTGGAAACCAGAGACCTTGACCCAGACAATCTCCTAAATAGAGCTCTGGGTTTAGATAACATAGTGTGTTAGTAAAGACAATGGATTTTCATATATGTACCCACTGATGTTATTAATAATTGGTGTATTTTCCTTGGGAAAGGTAAGTTGTCTTTTTCTTGTTGCCATGCAGCTCTTAGGTTATATTCAGCTAAATTTAATTATCAGCCCACAAAATTTGATTAATCATTTAATGTCATCCTTTGACCTTAACCTGGGAAGTATAACAGGAAAAGAAAGTAAATTTATTTTTCACCTGGCTTTCCAAATCAAGAGCATTCTGCTTTAAAATCTTCCCAAAAGAGTGACGAGTAGTCGTTTTAACACACACTATATATACTATATTGAATCTGCTATAAAGTTCATGGTTGACTCTCATGTGGAATCATCTGGATGACAGGCCATGCCTTAATGATGGTAATGTTATTTCTTTCTTTAGTATACTTCTGTTGTGAGATATTATCTTGCAGGTGTGACAAGGTCTCTACAACACAACAATCCCATAATCTGGCTCAAAAAAAAATTGGTGATGCATTTTTTTACCTAAATATTAATATTAGAATCATTTGCATCTCAGTTTACTTACATTCAGGAAAAGTCACTAAAATTTATGAGGCTTCAGAATGCATTGACTATTTCCATATTAATAGCAGAAACACACTACACCATTTTATGACTACATTCAACTACCATATCTGACAGAATGAAAAGAAGTTTGAAAATCTGGAATTTATACCTCTCATAGAGTTTACTCCAACCTGCAAAGTGCAATAGCTACTGTCTGGAGGATTTGTTGCCTTTTGATTTAAGGCAGTGGTTTCTTAGAGACTTATTGACAGCTTGTGAAAATACTGAAAATTCAGATTGGAGAGGTTCACTGGGATCATGCATAAATTAATTAATGACTTTTTCCTTCAATGAGTTCATCCATAAACTCTACCCACTGTTTAGTTATGTGAGCACTCGGGGGTCTTGAAAGGCTATATATAAAAATATTGGTGGGAGAATTGGCCAGATACCCACTTTCAAAACAAGAAATATATTTAAGGTAGAAGTTTAAGCAACATTTTATATGAACCCCAGTGAGAAACTGATGATGAAAAGGAATAGTTCTCTTGCTTTTCTTTTAAAAGAAAATAAATAGCCATCTTAAGTATCTAAAGGGAAAGGACTGGTAGAAACCTTCTACTCATAAGGAAGGGTATTTCATATAGTATTACTTGGGTTATGTCCATTTTAAGAGACAGAAGCTGTGTTTAAAAGGTCCCAAAATACAAAAAAGCCTTTTAGATATTTTCAACCTGGCAGGATTTAATGTTGAAAATCTGATAACATTTCTTAGTTCTTTATGCAACACGAAATCATATAATTGGCTCCTATTTTATTTGCCAAATATCTCAAAATATATTATGATTCTACTTGAGTAAACCATATGGTATTCCAGAAAACAAAGTTCTGTAATATACATTTTATTTAGCTTGCAAATGAGTTCTTAACTGGCAAAAGCCATAACAACTGTACTTTGATGATAAGTAACGAATCACAGAATCATCGTGATTGGAAAGGACCTCTGAGATCACCAAGTCCAACCATACACACACAAAAAACCAAATCCCTTACAATCTCAGCCACTAGAGCATGCCCTGAAGAGCTCATCTACACGTTTCTTAAATACCTCCACAGATGGTGACTCAAGCACCTCCCTGGCAAGCTGTTCCAGTGCCTGACCACTTTTTCAGTAAGTTAATTCTTCCTAATGTCTAATCTAAACCTCCCCTGCCCCAACTTCAGACCATTTCCTCGTGCTTGGTGGCTCTCCTCTGGATATGCTCCAGCACCTCAATGTCCTTCCTGTAGTGAGGAGCCCAAAAGTGGACACAGTACTTGAGGTGAGGCCTCACCAGTGCTGAGCACAGAGGCATGATGACTTCCCTACTCCTGCTGGCCATGCTATTCTTGATACAAACCAGGATGCTGTTAGCCTTCTTGGCCCCCTGGGCACACTGCTGGCTCATGTTAAACTGGCTGTCCACCAACACCTCCAGGTCCTTTTCTGCTGGGCAGCTTTATAGCCATTCTTCCCCAAGTGAAGATGGTGCAAAGGGTAAAGCAGGTTTTCACTGTAGCTGCTGCTGGCAATGGTAAATTTTCCTGGTTTAGTGTAGGCTGTCAAACCTTTATTGAGGCTTAATACAATTAATCAACTAGGCACATTAAAAAGGATATCAAAGCCTTTCAAAACCCTAGGTCCAAATAAAGTACTCAGGATATGATGAATATAAATGTTTTTTTTTTGCTTACAGAATTGATCTTGAGATACTGCCCCCACAGTCCTTCCAAGCTGTGTATTTAGATTGTGCAGTGTGATACTCATTGAGCTATAGTACATTTACTGGCCCCAGGTCCTTACTGTCCCTATGATGTCACACTGTTTTCATTTCACCTGCCTCTGATACTTATTTGTTATCAACTCATTCCCTGTGGTGAGAAAGCTCCATGAGTTTCCTCCTCAGTGCTCTGCTCTCTCCTCCCCAGGCTGCCTCCTGGACTGGATGGCCTGGGAGGCTGTTGGTGTTGAGCCTCCCAAGTTGTTGATCTAAGGCTATTCAAAGACACCAAAGCTGTGCCTCTGACCTATTTTCTGGCCACTGCTGGTCTTCAGTCTATGTCTTTTTAAAGTGATGGAAGATAAATAAGGGAGTACAGGCCTCTCTAGCTGACAATAGCTAGGATGAAAGCACAGCCACACCATTCCTGCATCACAGAAAACAATAAAATTTCCATCCTTTCATGCATGTAACTGAGAAAAGACTGAAATGGGCACCTAAAAGAAAGCCTAAGAATTCATGGCACAAATATAAATCAGGAGCAATTCGACTCCCATTATTCTATCCAAATGATGCCCTCAATTCGCTGTGACTTAGTGCTGCTACTCTCAATATACCCTGAAAGTGGGTAGAATACAATGCTCCTTGTTCTGTTCATGGTAACTCACCATGCTACAGGACTACTTTCTAGGCTGGGGTGCTGGCCATCCAATTTACAGTTTGTTTCTCAGCACATTGATAACAGCTATTTTTGGGTCTCAGAAAGAGTACATGTTTTTCTAAGAAACTACAATGAGAGCAGCAGCATGAATGTCAAACAGATGTAATAGATCTTTGTTTAAAACTCCCACCAGAAATCTTAGGAATCTTAAATTATTTGGGTTATTAATTTACTTAATGGGTTTGCTGTTCTAATCTTGGGTCAACAAATATTTCCATCTTGCAGAAAATACTCACAGCATGATAATTGTTTTCAACCCCTGAATTTTAATTAATCTTAACTTCTATGCAAAATATATCTATTTCATTGCACAAAAATGTTATTTTGAAAATATTGCTGTTACCATTCAAGCAATTGATGATGGGAAAAGAGTGTTCTTAAAGGACATATTTGCTGTTGGTGCATTCAGGGGAAATTTTTTTCTCTTTCACAGATACACCAACAATTATTTATGCACTATGTTTTAGAACATTTATAAATGATGACATTAGATGGGAATGACTTGAAAGGAGCAGGTGGATCTCGCTTGTAAAAAGGGATTCTGGGAATTATAAAACTAGAGCTGTGTAAATTTGGGACTACCTGCTCTTGTATCAGGTTCAGCAAACTGACAATGAACCTGCCAAACTTGTCAGATGCACTGTGCCTCAAAGGCTGTTAGAAATATTTTTTTAATTGTCTGCAAAAGTATGTAGGGGTTTGAATACATTTGGAAAGCAAGTATTCTTACTATATCATAAAATAACACCCATATATAAATATCATATTCAAACCATAGAAAAGATGTTACAGAAGGGAACATACCTTAAAATGATAAAAACACATTGGAGCCATCTTATAAAATTGCAAAATATTTTTTTTTTTACAAATTATTGTGTGCTGAAAGTTCATGTTCATTTAACATTTGAGTCAGAGATTCAGATGGTTGCCATTCTTTGGCATGCATGGTAAGAGATGGGAGTGCCAGGTATGCTCTAGAACCCACAACCCTGGTAGAAGAGCCAGGGTAGGGCATCACCTACACACATGACGCTACAGGGACAAACCCTTGTGTTCTTATAGATGTGAGAAATAGGTGGCTGGCACTAAGTAGTATGAGTACCCAATTCTCCAACTGTGTAAATTTCACTTACCATGAGACAGTGAATATTTTCTCTCTTTAGCCACAGACATTGTGAAACCAGTGCTAGGTGGGTTTGAATATTTATAATAGCTAGAAATGAGTGCATATACCTCTTCCTTTGTTTTGTTTGTTTGTTTTTTTTTTTTTGTATGGAGATAGGGAAACTTAATCTAGTCATTTAAATGAATAAGTGAACTTGTTTGTGCTGGTCATCTGATCAAACAAATTAATTGCTAAAACTTCCCAAATTCAACAGTCATATACAAAAGTTAGCTAACTTGGACGTGAAAATGAGAATTTAAATTAATCCCTCAAGAGATTAATCCATCTGGAACTAAAGTTCAAGTTGCCATTTTATTTTTCTTAGTTTGATCAAAAATTACACCAGAGTGAAAAAAAAAATTATGAAATTAACTCATTTTAGACATAAATTTATTTATTATTTATTTTAGACATAAAGCAACAGCTGTAAAAGTTCAGTTACATAAAGTAAGGTGGTAAAATATTACCATTACTAAAGGGATTACTAAAAATGTTTGTCAAAGAGTAATTGACTGGGTTGGAAGAGCCCTTTCAGAATTTGCAAGAGGTTATTGAGAATTGTTTCTAAAAAAAAAAAACCTGCATAAATTCATAAGCCCTTTATGTTTTAAGTCTGTTGGGACCTGGAGCTACCATGTAGGCAAATAATGTACATTTCAGGAAGTGCAGCAACAAGAGGAAGTGAATTAGAAACAAAGAACTTAGGGACTCTTAAGGACAATTGTTATTTGTGCCTGGATGCATTGTATTGTTAAAATTTATTTACTCAGCATTTGGTATACTTTTGCTCTGCTTTGAACCTGGAAAAAAATCCTTATCTGGACCAAAATATGAAAATTCATTGCTGAAAAAAGCCAAGGTTCTCCATGAAAATCAATGACAATTACCTCTAGCTTCACTACCATCTTTCACCACGGATAATTTTGTCAGCTGTAGGAAGAAAAATAAGAGGATGTTAAAAATTTTTATTGTTCAGCTATA
>JAOXNG010000012.1:87032413-87052203 GCA_028566535.1 Scolopax minor
AAAATCTATGTTGGAGTTGGGGGGAAAGGGTGCTGGAGATGATTATCACCCTATATAATCAAAAATATTTCGTTGACACAATAAAGAAATGGAATTCCGTGAAACTGCAAACAGCTGCATTACTATCTGTGATAATTTGAAATGGAACAACTTTTATATGAAATCATCAAGAAGCCAGCCTTCAATTTATTCTAAATACATTTTTCCCCCTGCCTTTTTCTCATACAGATTAGCCTTTTTTAAAAGTCTTTTCAAAAAAATGTGATCAAATATCTTGCTTGATCTATACCCATTTATATGAGGTTTAGGAAAGCACAGGCCAATAATTTCTCTTCATATAAAATTGGATGACAAAAAGAGAATGACATGTGAAGAATTAAATCAACAGACTGAAAAGTGTTTGGATGCCATCTCATTTACTCCGAAGACCTAATTGGATCAAAAGAACCTCCACAGATGAACATTTATAAAGTTGTTCAATAGATTTTATTTCAAATCAAGGATTAATTTTGTCAACTGGATTAGAAAGACTTCTTTGTAAATAGATGTCATTCACTTCTTAAAATTGGATTTATTTGCAGGTGATGCCTAATTAAAAGTAAAGAATGGCTCTTTGCACTGCAGGCCAAAAAAAAAAATTTCTTCTAATCCATATTCAAAACCAAATTACTCATGACGACAGTGCACAGAGTTAAACCACTATGTGATAGTACTACAATATGCCCTGTCCTACAGAGAGCTGAGTTTAAGATCAAACATGGATTTTGCTTTGTAGGTTGATGGAGGCTGGGAGACTGTTGAGATCTAATGAAAGCATTTTCCTCTGGGAGGTTTCTGCTCATGTGCAGATGTCTATCACCCACTGTGAGTTAATTCAGAGTTGCATGAAGCAGTAGCTTCACATACACAGAGACTTTTTGATGCTTGGTGAGCACTGGTGGTATTGTAAAGGAGGTATCACCTCACTACATTACAGGATGTAACACAGGCTATTTTTAAGGATAAGCATAATTGCATATAACTGTGATCTAAAGGAAAAAAAAAGAAAACAAATACATGGAAAGCATAGACAGGGCAAAAAATCTCATTTAGTATTATAATCTACATTTCTCATGCTTCTAAGATGTAGAAAGGACCTATAATGTTGAGACATGGGAATTTCTAACTAAGGTTTCCACAGAAACAATGCTGAAATTTTAAACAAAATAAAGTCTTACCAAAGCTGCACATCTTGTAATGTGTTATAGCAAGCTATTCTTGGTATCTGTTTAATAAGTGTCCTCAAAGAAGATAATCAGCTTTGAAAAGTTAAGTTTTGATCTAATGGAATTGCCTAACTCTGCATCACATTCCTAAAACACTGGTAGTCTCAGCTATATCTATGTTATGAGCATTTGCACTAACAGTAAAAGTAATAGAACACTAATTAATTAACTAATTAAGGTAGGTTAAAGAAAACGTACCCCCCTGATGAGCAATACTGGAGAACTTTTATCAACAGATAAGAAGGTGGAAGTTCTCAACAACTTTTTTGCCTCAGTCTTCACTGGCAACCCCTTTCCTCCTAGCTCTCGTGTTGGTGGCCCACATTACGTTGGAGACCAAAGTGACAGTGTCCCTACCACTGTAAGGACAAGGTACATGATCATCTGAGGATGATGATTAATAAATGTAATAATCTGAAGTTGAGAAATTAAATAATGTTCACTCTTTTAGATTGTATAATATACATTTTCAGTAAACTGTTCATAGAAAGAGTTGTGTTTCTCCCCTTGTTCCCCAGTTGAGTCACCTGAGAAAAGTAAAAGAAAAAAAAAATCGTAGAATCATAGTATTGTTTGAGTTGGAATGGGCCTTTAAAGGTCATCTAGTCCACCACCCCTGCCGTGGGCAAGCATATATTTTTATTAGATCAGGTTTCTCAAAGCCCCAGCCAACCTGACTTTGAATGCTCCCAATGATGAGGTGTCCACAACTGATGAGACAATATGTTCCAATGTCATCACTCTCATCATAAAAAATGTCTTCCTTATATTCAATCTAAATTTATCCCTTTTATGTTAAAACCATTGTCCTTTCACTACAGGCCCTGGTAAAAAGCCTTTGTCCATCTTCTATCTCATAAGCCTCCTTTGAAAGGCCACAGTAAGGTCTCACCAGAGCCTTCTATTCTCCAGGCCAGGAACAAGCCCAAATCTTTCAACCTTTCCTCTTGGGTTCAGGGTTCCAGCCCTCTGATCACTTTTACAGCCCTCCCCTGGATCTGCTCTAGTAGCTGCATATCTTTCTTGTATTGGGCAACTAAGAAGTGGAGGCAGTACTCCAGACCTAACGAGAGCTGAGTAAGGAGGGAAGAATCTTTTCCCTCAACCTGCTGGCCATGCTTCTTTTTATGCAGACTAGGATGCAGTTGGTTTTCTGGGCTGTGAGCATACATTGTCAGCTCATATCTATTCTTTCCCATCCACATTTATTCCCAATTCCTTCTCTGCCGGGCTCCTCTCAATCAACATAATTCCCCAGTCCATGCTGATATTGGGGTTTGCCACGGCCCAGGTGCAGGAGCTCAGTGTGGTGTCATTCACAAACTTTCTGAGGGGGCACTCAACTAACTATGCCATTGATGAAGATTTTAAATAGCATTCATTCCAGCAAGGACCCTTAAAGGACATCACTTGTTACAGGGTTCCGTTTGGACATCGAGCCATTGACTCGAACTCTTTGGATGTGCCCATCCATCCAATTCTTTATCCACGTCATAGTCCCTCCACCAAATCCATGTCTCTTCTATTTAGAGGTAAGAAAGTTGTGGGGAACTGGATCAAAGACCATACAGACGTCCAGGTAGATAACATCCATTGCTGTTCCCTTGTGCACTGGTGCAGTCACTCTATCATAGAAGGCCACTATTAGGTTAGTCAGTCATGATTTTCCCTTGGTGAGCCATATTGGCTCTCTCTAATCACCTGCCCCTGTGTTCTGTATGCTTCACCATAACTTCCATGATCTTACCAGTACTGAGAAATGTGTCACATTAACATAAATCAGTGTAAATCTCTGAAATCAAAAGCTTCCATCTCTCAGTTTATGGACTAAACAACAAGAGTGGAATGAGAGAATTTAGAATAGAGTGTGGGCTGAGAATCATATTTCTGAATTTACACTAGCCAAGTGGTTTAATATTTCTGAAAGTGAATAAAAAGAATCTCTTCGTCCCCTCAATGCACAGAAATACACTTCCTTACATTTAAAATATTTCAGAAATTAGTTTTTCTAAATAATTATCTTCATTTCCACATTATGAGAATAATACTGAAATGATGATTATGATACATTTATAAAAATCTTAGTTGAAAGCCAGCTTTTTCCAGTTTCCATATAGAAAATGTGCAATCACCTCATGATAAAGGCTCTGGGTTCTCACATATGGACACTTCACCTTCTAAGAATTAATGGTTTTATCTTGTGTCATAGTTTAACACTAACCAGCAACTAAGCACCACACATGCTCACTCACATCCCCCACACCTCAAGTGGCATGAGGGAGAGAGTCGTAAGGGTTAAAGTGAGAAAATTCATGGGTTGAGATAAAGACAATCTAATAAATAAAACAAAAGCTTTGCATGCAAGTGAAGCAAAATGAGGAATTCATGCGTTATGTCCCATCAGCAGGAACATGTTCAGCCATCCTGCTGGACTCCATCACACATAATGGTTACTTGGGAAGACAAACACCACAACTTTGAATGTTACCCCCTTTTTTTTTTTCTTTCACAGTTTTTATTTGTTCAGCACAATGTTGCGGCAACAAAGGACTCTGCCAAGTGATGAGACGAAGACCTTTAATGTTTCCTTTTTGCAACATATATAGCTTCTGTTTTCTGATCACGTGCCATGCGCTCTACACAGATAGGTTGTGAATGAATGTCCGCACACCATTGTGAGCAATGCAATTGGCTACATTTAAATGTTTATGCGCTTAGGCTAAGCAGTTACACTGCTATCTGCTTTGCTCCCTTGTTATCTGCTTGGCTACATTACATATAAGGACATTTTTTTACTGTTCCCAAGGATTCTTTCCCAACAATACAAGAACACCTACTGAGCTCCTTAGAGGGCCAATTTGGGAAAATATGTATGTTGATTCAATTTTGTCACTGATAGTCAAGGTATTGCTTCGCATCACCAGAGACTGCATATATCCTTACTTATTTATCATTCCTCTTTAGGCACCCAAAAAAAGCACAAATGGTCCTTACCTAAAATAAATAAATAAGGCTTTCATCTTTGCCCTGGCATATTCAGCAGTGCAATTATATAGCAAACACAGGAAATGTGATCAGCCTGTATCCTTGGCACTATATAAGTTATAAGAAAAAAATATTAATAATAGTAAGCTTCCTCCTTTTGTATAGAAAAGACAAAAAGGAGATAATAAGCTGTCTAAGGGAGAGGCTTGGATTGCTTTTTATGTTGAAGTAATGATTTCCCTGCAACCACAGATGTAGCCTGGAACGAAACAGTTGAGTGTCTATTTTCTGTTTGTTGCAAATTTCTTATCTATTTCAGGTAAGTAGACTTTTATTCAAGATCCAAACCACTGTTGTTGACAAGATCTTAAAAATGCTTTCACTGTGGGATTTTCTCTCATCAGTTTTGTCTGTGTTCCCTGGCAACTTTAGGTAAGAAAATTCTGGACCTGGATAAGTTACCATTAGGAGTATTTGGTATAGTGTTAGTTGCCTATGCTCAATGTGAACAAGACCTTATGACCAGTTATAGAGGGCAGTCATTAGTTCTACTGGTACAATAAAATGGGTCTCTGAGTAAGAATCTGCTAGAGCCAATGTAGCGTGGTTACACTCTCGGTGTATTTTACCTGAAGTTTTCAGACTCAAGCTTTCAACTTTGTTAGGT
Organism: Scolopax minor; assembly: GCA_028566535.1. NCBI lineage: Eukaryota > Metazoa > Chordata > Aves > Charadriiformes > Scolopacidae > Scolopax > Scolopax minor. The sequence goes on from JAOXNG010000012.1 coordinate 87,037,331, forward strand.
CCTACATTAAATGAGTTCTGCTGAAAATCAATGAGACTAGAAAAAAGCATCAAGCAAACTGTGGAATTAAATACCATACTGTACTGAGAAAAAATTATCTGATTGGAATATCCTGTAAAATGTTTTTTCTACATATTCTTAGCCATGATTTTTTCTATATTATTACATGAGTAGTGAGAAAGGACAGATAATACATCAAGTACCAATTACTTAAGTTCTCTTGAGGATCTGGTTGCCCTTATGTAACTTGGTCCTCTCAATTTACAGACAAGATTTCACTAGGCCAAGGAGTTTCTTTGAAAAAGAAATCTCATTACAACTGTACCTTTGGATACCTAGATGTTGAGATTTTTACAATTGGTTTAGTACTGCACATGTATATAGGATGCTAATGATAAAAGAAATGGAATTAAAAGAGAGAAAAATGATTGCTTGCAACTATAAGCTCTGCATGACCTTGAAAATGGAAGATCACAAAGTATTTGAATATATGGTGCAACATAGAAATGATTTAAAATACTCTTAAAAGAAACAGCTGTAGCAAGATGAGAAGAAAACAGATAATTGACACCAGATGTCCCTCTCAGATAGTGATGAAAGAGTAATTACAGAGGGAGAGATAGCATCCTGCAGAGAGCAGATGAGCTTTACCAGCAGCTCTACAAGAATGCATAGAAACAAACATGACAAGTCTCACCACCTCCTATAACATAAAATGAGACATGAAGAAAAAATCTTTCCTTATGCACTCAGAAAGAAGAAAGTCATGAAGCCTTTAAGAGGAAAAATACCTGGGACAGATGGCATCACCAGTGATATCTGGTGGAGGGTGATAAAAGTTGGAGGGAACCAAGTAATCCATCCAGAAAAGCTAATCAACTTGAACTACAGTGAACGAAGTGTCAAAGGACTGGAATTATACTATAATCACTCTTCTGCGTTTTTAGAAATGCCAAAGGTGCTAAGAGACATACAGCCACCTTATAGACTTCCAGACATTTCTGATGTTGTTGAGCACATTAGCTGAGCAATTGACTTTTGTAACAGCTACAGTTCAACTACTCCAAAATAGATAAGAATACTTTATATCATGTTGATGTAGTAAACTACAAAATGCACATCATTTCATGAGATAAATAATGAATCTCTGACAGACTCTGTATCTACATGCCTAAGTAATGATACAGCAATATGTGAAAAATAAATTCCCCCAAATCAAACTGTGACAAAATGACACACTGCTCTACATACACTCCCTAGGGAGAAGATGAGAGGGATCATGAACTATATGTGACAGATGTTAGTCAGAGTGTTTAAAGCTCTACTGGGAAGCAATTACATTACAGTGATGAGGGTGGCTTGAGAATCTACAGAGAGGGGAAAATATTGATAGGAATGTTTTCAATCTATAAATAATAAATATTTTCCCAAATTTAATAATTTTTTCAGAATTTTTAAAGTTACTTTAGGCAAACCTGATTAGATTTGCTCTAAGTACCTAAAATTAAGAACTTTAATTGCTAGTTACTTAACAATATACATTTTTAATTAACTGATCTGCATTTCAGAGCTGCTGAATAATACTACACCCCCTTGATTATATGTCTATATCTTGTATTATTTTGGGGTACTTAAGAAACCAGCTTTTAAATTACCTTTTATTATATGGTGTTTTGGAAGCGTGTTGTGTTTTGTTTTTTGCTTTTGTTTTGGGGGCTTTTTTTTTATTTGGTTGGTTTTGGTTTTGTTTTGGAGGGTTTTTTGGTTTGTTTTGGTTTTTTGTTGTTGTTTGTTTTGGTTTGTTTGTTTGTTTTGCGATTTTTGTTTGTGAAAGTATACCAGAGTTTTCTTGTTGTGTTGTCAAAATGCTTCTTGAGGAGCTCTAATTAGATACTTCTTTGTTAATACTATATTTCTACAGTACTCTAATTATTTGGTAAAAATATTCATTGATAGGACAGCGAGCAAAGAATTTAAATGAAACTTCTGGTTAACTTCCTAGCAGGTCAGCAATATGGGAACCTTCCTCTTATGGGACAGCATAAACACTATTAAATGACTTGAAGGAATGATTTAGTCATTACTAAGATTACACACATGATTTAGTAGAAAAATAGAAAAATCTCTTCATCAGCTAAAGAGAGTCTTAGCAGTACAGACAGTATAGTTGTTGATAGATCAAGGCAGAAGTGTATCTATTCAATGATCCTTGGATCAGACCCATGGTGAATTAAACTGGTTCTTATTATTTCTTCTTTTAAAAAGCACTGGTAAAATATTTTGGATGTCAGTCTAATGATTATGCTTTCTTGAACACTTGTACTGATATGTGCAAAAGGGCATTTGTGCACTCAAGAAAAACTCTATAGTATTGGTATATTTATGGTTCCCAGCAGAGGAATTTTCAGAGGGAAAATTAAGAACCTACAAAAAATTTTTGCAATGAGGGCATGAATGATTCACATAGGGAGCTCATGCTCTTCAAATTGCTCTAAGCATTGATTTTAAATAAGCAGGTTTCCACTCTTGAATAGCACCATTGAGTGTACTCCATCAAGACAACTGGCAGTCCAAACAAAGAACATTATCAAACACGTGTGAAATGGTAATTATGCAACTGTCATTAGTCAAATCAGCAGCTGTTAGAAGAAAACTCTAAGTGACAGATGGAAACATTCTTTTTCTTTTCCTTCCTCTGTTTCCATTTCCCTCCCTCTCTCCGCCTAGATGAGACCTTTTTTAAACTGGAACTGCCAGAGAAAGTGGGGCACTAAAAATAAAGATGAATCACTTTCTCTTAACTTGGGTTCAGGAATACTTTGCAACTTTGTCCAAAATAAGTAAATAAAGAATGACATTGCCCTCTGATGGACTCTGTTTTTCTCTGTAAAGAGTAAATATGCATTAAAACATTCAAATTTTGGTTTTGTGGAGAGAAACACAAAAATTTAAGTAAAGACAAGCTGTATATTTTTGGAACTACTTTATCTGTTTTTGTGAAAGGGGCTACCATCTTTCTGAAGTAAAAATTTCTTCTTAGATGACTGCCTAGCTAAGTTACAATGCATATTTATTTTTTAATAATTTGTTCCTTTGTAAAATAATAATTATTTCAATGGGATCAGTTACATTTAAGCACAAATTTAATTGTTTTACCAGATCACAGCCTCATAATAATATTTTTTTTTTATTTATTACAATATATGGGAGGAATCGTAAGACTTGACTAAATCAGTGATAGCAAATCATAACAAATTTAAAGCAAATTTTTTCAAAATTTATTGTCCCCAAAAGGACTGAAACAGAACTATCAAAATAGGCTTTGAAATGTTCTTGGTATATTCAGAACATTCAGAACTGTGAACTACCAGATTTCTAAGAATCCAAAGGAACAGAAAAAAGTTCAAGATAACTGAGGGTTTTTATATGTGCTCCCTTTTCCAAAATCAGTAATTTGCACATAGGCTCCAACAGATTTTGACAATTAGGTTATACTGAAACTAAAACGTCAAACTGTTAATGATCAGAACTGATTCCCAGTGCATGAACTTGAGTTTCCCTCAGCACAAAAATCAGTATTAACTGTGGCTACCACTATAAACTAGATTTCTGTGTTTCTCCCCTTGTCCAATACATCCATATCTGTGTATGCATTCATAAACTGGGAACAAAAAACTGAGAAATGTATTAATTTGTTTTTCTATTACTCACATGATCTTAAAGCTATAGTTACAGAAAGAAGCAAATGATGCTTAGCAGAAATAGTAAGTAGGTAAGTAAATAGTACTTAGATGAAAAGTATACCACTGGAAATGTTTACCTTTGATTCAGAGAATACAGCTTTTACAAGAAACACACTGAGCCAGAATAGGTGATGCACCTAGCTTACCTCTGAAGTAAGCCTTGTCATTTCCAGCATTACTAAACCTGACTCAGTGAATGAAGTCAACAGTGTAATTCCAGCTTTACTGAAGTCTGCTGCAAAATTTTGATTGATGTCAGTAGGTAAGTAGTTCTTCACACCACTCAGCAAGCACGGCTTGAAAAGAACAGTCAGTGTTAAAAAGATTTGTAGTAAATCCCTTTTCTAAGCTTTCCCCCCTTTTTTAAAAGTTCATTTTAATATCCAACACGTTGCAGACCAAAACCAACAAGTCCAAAACTGACTCAGAAGAGATAATGAAATATGTCTCTTGTTTCTACCATACCTCTTTGAAAAAGTTATAAGTCACATAGAGAAGAGATGAATTGCATGAGAAACATAAAATAGATTCAGTTCTCCACATTGGTGAGCTGTGGAAATGTTTAAAAACAGGACCATTTTCAAGGGGCTCACTATAAGTTTTCATTTTGATTTGGGCAAATTTATTATATATATATATCTTTCTTTTCAAAACTTAGATTTCTGATATTTATCTTATATATACTATTTCTGATTTAAAACTAAACAAGTTTTGTGGAAAAATAACATGAATCTTTAGTTATTCCAGTTTTAAAATATCCAGAGCATGCAATGGTTTCAGATTGCAGTTACTGCTTTCTGATGCTTCTTTTATATTACTTGCTGATGTCTAGAAGCTGTATCTTTTTTTAGGATCAAAATCATCAAATGGACCGAAATCAATTGCTGACACTATTTTAGATATATAAATTTAATGATGAATCAATTCATTTTTAAAATAGTCTTAATAGGTTATTCTTTGAGATAAAAAAGATAAGTAAATTATTCAATTTGTGAAACATAAAAGGAATATATTTCTTTTTACATGATAATTGCTGCCTCATATTTTTATAGATATATAAGTATGCCAGTAGCAAAGATGCTTTCGAAGATGTTCCTGAATATTAGATCAAATAATATTTCAGGAAACATACCTGATATCTGTATTGTTGTAGCATGCCAACGTCTATCCTATTTCTTAATTCATGTTCACAAGCTAATGGAGGAGTAGACCTGTAGCATGAATTGCCTGGATATTTAGCTGACTTGATTCAAGGAGGTCATGAGAGCGGGTTTTATTGATCTTTGTTGTAATTTGAGACTCAAAGAACTGCTCAGTACTGCGTAAGAGCTCATAGTGTCAGAACGGAAACTAGAGCTGACACAGCAATCTATCTTCTGCCGTCATTTACCTACACAATTTTTCAAGCAGCCCAAGAACAATATTAAGAAATTGTTATAATTTTGATTTGTATTATTTCTATTAGTATCTTAGTTAATTAGCTAGAACTTCAGCATGATTTATTAGTTTATCACCACACATTATTTTTTTATGTCTATGTATAAAATGCCAGTAAGCACCTTCATGAAGATGTAAGTGTTTGTCAGTGAATCAGATGAGTATTTAATTTCCAATTTTTTTATATCTTCCCTTTTATGAATTTATTTTGGAGTCAAGTCAGCTATCTTCTACAGCAAGAACTCTTTATGTTAGATTTATATTTAGTTCCTTTGATAACTGAGGTGTAGAATACCTAGTATACCTAAGACATGCTGGGTGGCTTATGTCATGCTCTTGCTGCAAAAAAATACTCTGAATAATTTTTGACAGTTTTATAAGCCTTATTATATCAAAGCCATCAAGAAAACATTCCTTACTAATTGAAAGAACATCTAATTTGCCCTTCAATTTGCCTAATTTGCCCTTTGGTATAAGACCCAAAATAAGAATTTGAATTTTTACTTGTCTTTTTAACAAGTGTTGCTCAAAAAGCAAATGATTCACACTTTTTCAATAGCTTTCTAAGAGGTAATGTATATTTCATTTTAAAAAATATAATTAACTTTCCCTATTAAGAAGGAAAACTGTGAAGAAACCTGACAAGTTGAAAAAGAAAGTCTCTCCTAGATCCCACAGTCAAGGCTGGTAAGACAACAGAAGTAGGTCCACTCTCTGTGAATATCCAGGGACATTCAAAGGACTTAAAAAATCTTTCTGTTTCTTCTGTCACAAGGCTTATCTACACATTAAACATCAGTTACAAAAAAGGAAGTAATATGTCTTTAATTTGTTTGAACCAGTCCAACTTTTACATGCTGATATTTTCTACTAATATAGATTATGAGCATCATTGATTCAAAGAAACTTTGGAAAATTTGTTCATCAATGACAAGTTTCAAGTGCATGTGTTCACAGTGTTACAATGGAACTGTAAATGGTAGTAACTTATTCCTGATGTAATGCAAGGCATGCAGGCAGAGGGACATAGGAAGATGAGCAAAAAAAAGAAAAAAAGTCTTCTTTACTACTTAACATTTGTGAGTTGTCCTTTTCTTTCCCAAACATGTGGGTCAAAAGTCAAATTGGAGCATTTTTATAGGCGTCATTAAGAGTCCTTTCCCAACAAAATTGTGTAGCATAGAGCCAAGCGGCTAAACGGCATGATGACTGTAAAGGAGGAGATATTGCACAGCTGCTGTGCATCAGATAAATTTGGTCACAGGAGAGAATCGATCCAGAAAAACAAAAGAAAATATTTGTCCCGTAAGTCTTATTTCCTTACCACCTTGCTTTCCATTTCTTTTCTTGCTGCATCTTAGTCTGGACACTATTAGCAATTGAATCATGTTACTATAATTATCCCCAGACAGTCCTAGAATTTCAAAACTTATCATATTTTATGTGTCAAGACCAGTCTTAAGTTTGTACCTGGGCCTTCAGATTTTAAACTTTTAAAAGTTTTAAATGAAAAATACATGCCCCCTTAACATTTGAAAGACCATTATAGTTAGAAAATTAAATAACAAGTTGCCTCAGTAGTGATTATATGTGGTGTTCTTTCTTAAAAAAGAATTAAGAATAATAAGAAATATAGAAATAATATAATGCAATATATATGCTGGAGAAAATGATGAGAAACTATCAGTTTAAAAAGACATTTTTGAAAAGGTTTGAAATATAGAAAAAATGAAAGTTTCTCACTGATTTTTAATAAAATATACAATAGCATAAACCCAGAGGAATAGCTAGTAAACACCTCTCACTTTCTACATGCAACACTTCATATTCCTATAAGTTAAAGTGAATTGCATAGAAATAGCAAACAGTGACAGCAATAATTACTGAATTTATATATTAATAGAAAACTAGGACTTCATAAATATCAATGTCCTAAACCATATATACAATGTATGCTAGTTTTCAGTAACTATAAATTCAGTGGTTATGTCCAGACGCATCCAATATTTACTTATATTTGTCTGTACAAATAAATAGAAAAGCTGCAAACATTTAGTAAAATTGAAAAAATGGTGAAAATCTACTATTTATTTATAGTGAAGGGTTAAAAGTGATTATACTGAACATTTTTCTGCTTCAGATAGGCACATCTTTTGCATCTTGTATTTGAGACAGAAGGTAACAGAAAAGATTTTTGCCTTTAGCAAAACTATATGCACCAAATCCCACAATTCTTTTCTCATCTCAGGGTGATATAATTGAAATGAGGCTTTATACATAAAAACATAGTAAAAACATTAGCATTTTCAGTGGAAATAAAAAAGATTCAAGTCTGGTTCAAAACAGAAGTCCTCTTAGTATTACTGAATACATACAAGAAAATGTATAAGAGTTTTTTCATATATAAGTGAAATAAAACAGAATGCTAAAACTGTGAGAAACAGAGCACAGTAGGTTAACGTGTTATGCATGACAAAAGGTTGCCATATACGTAAATTATCTATTGTTTCTTTTTAATTTGTAGAATTGATCTACTGTGATTAATGTAATATAAGGCTCAAAGGCTTTTCTTAAACTTTAAAAAAAATGAGACAGGAGGCTATAGCTGTCTATAGCTATTTCACAACTACTGGGAATACGTTTTAGACTGAATTCTTACTGGATAGAAGTACTGTCTTCCTGAATGCTTTTCAAAAATATCACACCAAACTCAAGCAAACAGATACCCGGGTGATGTGCTGAGGAGGCACTCAAAACCTGCCCTGCAATGTGTTGCTTTGGTCTTGGAAAGACCTGAGACCATAAACCTTAAGATCATAAACTAAGACCTCCCCATTTGGAAAGTTGGCTCAAGTGGGAGATGTTGGCAAAAGGTGTTGTATTGAATCGTCAAAATGGGGGGGAATAACACTGAGTGCTAAGACCTTTGAGACAATTGCTTCTATAAGGAAGGGACATTCTATTTCTCTGGGTTCACTCTGAAAGGGGAAGTCTCTTAGAAACAGGTATGACAGGGATTTGTATTTTTCACAGTAATTGAGGTTAACTTCTTATCTAGACAGGTAGACTCGGTGCTTAGAGACATGGTTTAGTGGTGGTTTTGCAGTATTAGGTTAATGGTTGGACTCGATGATCTTAAAAGCCCCTTCCAAACTAGACTATTCTGTGATTCTAGACAAGCCTGGGGAAAGTGTCAGTCTACAGCTGGTAAGGAAATTATTTCTTTAAAGTTGCTTTGGGGGGTTGTTTGTTTGTTTGTTTTTTTGATTTTCTAGCAATATGTATTCCTTTAAGTAATTAATCCATTTTGTTCATACTTCAGGAAGATGGTGATGTGGTGGAAAATAAACCATTATCAACATGAAGGCAGCTTGTGGCTCCTGTAAAACACCAAGTGAAACTTGGGAAGGAAATGCAAATTGAAGGTTGGTGGAGTCAAAGGCAAATACTGTTAAACCAGAAACATTTATTATTAGAATTTTTTTTAAAGATGTGGAGAGTCTGGAATGACTGATGAAAAATGTCAGGGTAAGGGCTTACAGGGTCAGTCTTTGAATCTAAGTAAATCCTTGAGTTTGATTCTTTAGAATCCTTGAGTTTGATTCTTTAGATTCTTTTGATATTTGACATATCAAATTCATAATAAATAAGCACAACAGAATTAAGTGGGAAAGTGCTTTTCTACATTTAATTAGAAATCTGTTCTTTACAGAGTTGGCTTAGTGAAAAATATGAGACAAAAATATTGATCAGCTAACAGGTAAATGCTCCAATGACTGTAATGAACACATTGCAGCTTTAAGCCTGGTCTCTTAAGGACTTTAGGAAAATCTACAGGTCAACTTTCAATGACTAATTCAAAGTGAAGGTGCTCAATTGTGTATGTATATATTGAAATGTATTCAGATGAAAAATACATCTGAGAGACAGGGATCTGGACATGTTAGAGAAGTGCAAAAAACTAACTCTGAGGAATGCTGTGTTCCCTGTAAATTATTCACTCAAATGTGATAAATATGAAATAGTGTTGCAACAGCCATTGTGTCAATATCCCACAGGTCACTGAAGAAATGTTGTACTTAAAGATTGAACTAAAAAGAGGTAATGGCAACTGAACATAGATTATTTTTCATTTTGGTTTTGACTCTTTTTACAGAGCTAATTCTAGTAAATTTTAGTAAAATAAAAACATTTTGCTTTGTATTGACCTGAAAAAAAAATTTGCATTTCTTTTATAATTGTTAAATTATATCGTGTTATTAAACAAATTCAGAAATACAGAAAACAAGGTAGAATACTAGAAAAGGGTTTAGCGAAAGAATTACAATTTTAGCTGTTCTCCTCCAGGAAATTATGCATGATATGACTTTACTAGAGACACTCTCATAAACCTTCTTGTAGAGATTAAACTTTCCTGTAGTTTCCATTACATTAAGTGTAACTACATTTTAGGATGATAATAACGTCTCTAATGCCACAGCAGATCAGATTGGGATTTTTTATTACTCATATGACATCCTATACTTTCAAGAAGAGTTACTTTTCATAACCAATATGTCATCCACTCTCTCTAATTTGTTTGGAGGGAATATCTTTCCACCGCTGAAATGCAATTGCCTACATCACTGAGGATCTCCACTTTGAAGTAAACCAAATGGAGCTTGATCTTCCGCCTACATATCTCTGTCTCCCCATCTATATTAACATTCAAAGCTTATGTGATGCTCATAATATCATTCAAATATTTGCATTAATCCTCATAGCTTTGTAATGACACTTACAAGAAAGCATCTCTCCTAGCTTCAGTGCTGAAACCAAAAGCTTTCCATCTCTTAAGACTGAATAGCAAGCCAGGATCAGAAATTGGTAAAATATTTTTTCCAATTTACCGCTACTCATTCAGAGGCAACAAAGTCCAGGCATACAAAGGCCAAAGAGCTAACAGAAACAATTAGAAACTCTCAAAGCAGTCACACTTTCTTTGATCTGGTATAGCTCTTGAAAGATTCTTTTTTTTGATAAATCAAATTAATATGAAAACACATAAAGCTGCCTTGGACATGTAGGCATGTTCTCCAAAGCTCCAAAGTTTCACTAAAGACAGATTGTACAGCTCCCAATGTAGATAATCTGATGGAGAAATTTCATCTTGGTGCAGAGCTCAGCCTTTGGTTTGGCTAGATCCAGGAACTCTGCATGAAAACAATGGACTGTCAACCACTGATGTAAGCTAGAGCTAATTTGTTGTCATGGTGGAACCAAGGGAATTTGAAGTGTTCATTGCTTTGCAATGCCAAAGTATTCATTTGCAGATAATGCCAACAGGACATATTTAAATATAATATTTTGTTTTGCTTTATGGAAGCTCTCAGCTTTACAACAAAATGGTTAAATTATATCTGATGTACAAAGAAGTTAGTTTGCGAACCTATTGAGTGCTTTGTTCTTTGTGTGGCATTCTTGCTGTTCTTATTTTTTCATATGTGCTTAGAATATCAAATATTTGGAGTTCACAAACACTATTTCACTTTTGACTTCCTGAGTTGCTGGAATTTTCTCTTAACTTTTTATTATTTTAGCAAGCTAGACATTTAGTTTTTAAGAGATCTCTTCTAATAATATATATTGCATCTGTGAGGACAATCATCTTGATCAACAGTGGCAGGTTGGATATAGACTCATAAAATCATAGAATTGTCTAGGTTGGAAGAGACCTTAAAGATCATTTACTCAAAACATCAACCTAATCCTGACGAAAATCACTAAACCATATTCCTAAGGACTACATCAACTCATCTTTTGAACACCTCCAGGGATGGTGCCTCAACCACTTCCCTGGGCAGCCCATTCCAATGCCCAATAACCCACTCCATGGAGAAATGTGTCCTAATATCCAATTTAAACCTCCCCTGGCACAACTTGAGGCCATTACCCCTTGTCCTATCTCCTGTGACTCAGGAGATGAGATCGACCCCCGCCTCTCTACACCCCCCCCTTCAGGTAGTTATAAGGCATGAGAAGGTCTCTGCTCAACCTCCTCTTCCTCAGACTAAACCACCCCAGCTCCCTTAGCCTCTCCTCATAAGACTTACTCTCCAAATCCTTCACCAGCTTTGTTGCCCTTCTCTGGACCCACTCTAGCACCTCAATGTCTTTTTTGTGGTAAGGGGCCCAAAACTGGACAGAGGACTTGAGGTGAGGTCTGGCTGAGTGTGAATAAGGTGAAGCATGCCCTGTACAGGCCATGTGTTTGGAAAGTATCTACAGCAGATATGATAATGAGTCTTTTCAGAAACGTCCCCTTCCATGAGATGTAGGTGGACTTTCATAGGATTATGGCAGGATACTTCTTCAGCAACAAGGCAAGGTCCCTGTCAAATGCTATATCCCATCTCAATGTGTGGCAGAGCCGAGTTTTCTAAACCAACTTGTTATAAAGTTTTCTTTCTTGACAGAGCTACCTTTCTTCCCATCTTCCTAAAAAGAATGGAACTAACGTTTGCTGAACCTCTCCCAGAAGGATCATCCCAAGGCAAGAACATCCAGCACAAAAAGTTTTAGGGCAAAAAGTTAAAGGTCAGGAACATATAAATAAGTGGAAATGTGGTCTCATAAAGGTAAGAGCTGGCACCTGTGGTTGCCCAAACCTATCTGTGAAGGACAATTGAAATTGAAGTATCAGCTACAAGCCATAACAAAAAAAAAAAGGTTATTTCTGGCTTAGAAGAAAGAAGAAAACACTCCAACCCTAATTCAAGAAAAGTAGGTTTAGTTTCAAATACTAAATGAAATATATTTATGATATTTCTGTAATACATGCATATTTAGACACAATATTTCAAACAGGAAAGGAATTGGGTGAAATGGTTTATCTAATTCTGGAAGAAAAGGGAAAAAGCAACGTTGGTATGCACACCACGGGGATCTTTGCTGGTTTTGGAAACTGGTTTTGAGTGTTCCGAAGCACTGGGCAGTGTTGCAGTACTGGAGGTTGGCAGGGGGTTGGAACTGGACTGGTATGCCTTGAACAAGTGTCTATTCATGTATTGTCAGGATTGAGCTGTACAAAGTGTCAACAAGCTAGTGGGCTGCAAACCAGGGTTGAAATTCATCAGGGGACTAATCAGTCTTTATAATTAAAAGGCATTTTATGAGTTGGCATCAATTTGACAGAGGCCCCAGTCATAAAAGTGACTGGGCAGAGTCCGGCTCTTTGCTGCGGCACCACTGAAATCTGGCCAAGTTCTAGAGCAGCCTTTGCCACCTTCCACAAACAGGGTGAACATGCTCAAAAAACGACAGTGGAAGCAGCTTTTGTTTGCTCTGCTTTGGGCAATTTTGTTGTGAACGGCTGGTATGGGTTGAGGTACACCTTGGAGAGCATGGGACTGATGTACGATGCAAGTAACACATGCCCAGAGACATGGTGTCCATCACCCACCTGGGGATCAAGAGAATGCTGTCAGGGATATCATTAATACTGTAAGCAATTAATAAGAAAGTCTGAGCTATATTTTCCTGTAATTTTTAATACTCTTTTATTATCTACCAGTTCAGGCACTTGAAGTTAACTGCTTCTTTATTTTAGTTTCCCACAGTCTTCAGGTATTTAGATTACTCTTATTATGTGGGATGAAACTAAAAGTTGATGCAACTGATTCTTTCTGCTGCGCACCCTTTGAACATTTCATCACTTTCTTCCCACATAAATTGGAGGGAATTTGTGGTAAGCGAATTATCACAGCATAATTCACAGAAAAACTTGTCCACGTGACTGAAACAAGCAGATTAGAGTTCATTTTTAAGCACTGCAGCCATACTGTAAATATAAGAGCATACGTGCATGCACACACACACAGACATGTATTTATATCACACCTTTTAATTATCTGACAGATTTTATTAAAGACCGATTTTATTAATTAATTCTGTTACTAGGTGCAGTCAAATTTTTGTTTTCATCTGAAAGAACGAGCAGCAAAATGTGAATAGATTCATATTAAAAAAAAGTTCTGCCATAAGCATCCTGAAGAGATTTCACTCTCAGCATCATTAAAGGACATTTTTTGGCTCATTATTTGATACTAGCTGGGGATCTGTGGGCACAAAACCCGAGTATCTTTGGGTGGCTTGGGATCTTCAGTCTTTGACAGTGCTGACAGGCTGAAAGAGCATATTTGCGTGGCATGGGAGTTGGGAAGAAAGCAAAGGGAGTGACCAGAGGTCTAGAAAAAACATGACCCCTAAAGAAAGATGAATGAGTGCAGTTGTTTAGTCTTGAGAAGAAAGGACATGCTAATGATTTTCAAATATGTAAAGCACTACTGCAAAGAGGCAGAAGGTTTCCGATTTTCACATCCATGATAGGTAGGATATAAAATAAAAGGATTAACCACTTCCAGGGAAGGTTGAGGTTAAACATTAAAAAAACCTCACAACTTGCTACCTGTAAGGATAGTGAAGGACTGGAATAGAGGGTCTTTAAACAAATATTTACATGGCAACGGGCTCATTGCAGCTGGTCTCCTGTGCCACTTTGATCCAGGGCCTGGCTTTGGTTCAGGAGACGTGCCTCCAAGCTAGAAGTCAGCACTGAATGTCTCCTGGAGCTGCAAGGAGACACCTTGCCTGCAAGCAACCAGCACCTCCACGTCATGCAGCAGCTCGGAGAAGCTGCCTCCGGCTGAAATTCTAATACTGACATCACTTAACACAGCATCTGATCTCCTGGTCCCGTCCTGATGAGTGATGAACGTTGGCAAGAGCTCCTCCTGAAGGTCTCTTGAAGGCAACTGTGTGTGGGGGACGTTCAAGCAGAGCGTTCACTGCAGAGCAGCCCCGGAGATTTCTCTACCCAATGGACCATGAATGAAATTCAGCCTCATTCAGGAGCTTTATCACGTCTCATACCACACCTTGAGCTACAAAGACAGTCTACAGAGGACATCATCCTTCTTCTCCTGAGGACACCACCCTGCTTCTCCTGACTCAAGAGCTCTAAAGCTGCACCTTTGGGGACTTAAGGCAGACTGATAAGGCTTAAAAAGATAATTTACCAATAGAATCACATAGTCCAACCTGGAATGGAAAATCTGTGGGGTTTTTTAGCATGTGAGTGTGTCACCAAGCACAAGACTAACACACAGTAAATACACATAAGAGGTTCTCCTCCAGGGATGGAGATCAGCAACCAAGTAAGAGAAAGGGGTAATGAGAGCCTGGGCAAAGCAAGGGGGAAGACAGAAAGGAAAAATGGGGGAGCACAGCACCATGGGCTGTCCGTATCTCCTGTTCCACTGTGACACATCCCCACCTGCACCCCTTGGCAAGTGTCTGGCCAGGGCCAGCATCATCACTGGAGGACCACCAAGAGAACTTGTGCTGGCAAAATCCCGCTGGCTCCTCAGAAGAGGTGAGAAGCAGAGAAACTTTCCCCGTCAGGCTGGGCAAGGCAGAGGGGAAAGGACTTCTGCAAACTGTGATCTAAAAAGCAATAGCTCCCTTCCAGGCGAGTGCACACTCTGCAGCCAAGAGGCCGTGGGGATGGGTGTGCCCTGTACCCACCTCCAGAAGGTTTCTATTGCCCCAGTACATCCTGGGTGGATGGAAGAATGACAAGGACTAGCCAGCGAGTCTGATGGTGGATGGAAAAAAATGGCTTTTTTTTTTTTTTTTTTTGGTTGTACAACATAA
>JAOXNG010000012.1:87076688-87088029 GCA_028566535.1 Scolopax minor
TGCAAAACCTCTCTACCTTCCAGCAGGTCGACACTCCCATCCAGCTGGTGTCATTGTCTGCAAGCTTACTGAGGGTGCACTCGATCCCCTCATCCACATAATCTATAAAGATGTTAAAGAGAACTGGGACACCACTTGTGACTGTACACCAACTGGTTTTCACTCCATTCACCACCACTCTCTGGGCCCAGCCCTCCAGCTAGTTTTTAACCCAGCAGAGGGTACTCCAATCCAAGCCATGGGCAGCCAGTTTTTCCAGAAGGATACTGTGTGAGACTGTATCAAAGGCTTTACTAACATCCAGATAAATAACATCCACAGCCTTTCCCTCATCCACCAAGTGAGTCACTTTGTTGTAGAAGGAGATCAGGTTTGTCAAGCAGGACCTACCCCTTGTGAATCCATGCTGGCTGGGCCTGATTGCATGGATATCCTTCATGTGCTGCATGATGGCACTCAGGACGATTTGTTCTATGAACTTCCCAGTCACCAAGGTCAGACTGACAGGCCTGTAGTTCCCCGGATCATCCTTCCAACCATTTTTTTGGATGGGTGTCACATTTGCTAGACGCCAGTTGGCTGGGACCTCCCCAGTTTGCCAAGACTGTTGGTAAATGATGGAGAGTGGCTCCACAAGCACTCCGCCAGCTCCCTCAATACCCTGGTGTGGATCCCATCTGGGCCCATAGACTTGTTTGTGTCTAGGTGTTGGATCAGGTCCCCCACGATCTCCCTTTGGATTACAGGGATTTCATTCTGCTCCCCTCCCCTGTCTGCTAGTTCAGGGGTCTGGATACTTAGGAAACCCCCTACTCTACTACTAAAGACTGAGGCAAAGGAGGCATTCAGGACTTCAGCCTTCTCCTCATCCTTTGCCACTACGTTACCTTCTTTATCCAATAGAGGATGAAAGTTCTCCAAAGTCCTCTTCTTGCTATTAATATATTTATAGAAGTTCTTTTTATTGTTTTTAACATCCAAGGCCAGTTTGAGTTCTAGCTGAGCTTTGGCCTTTCTAATCTTTTCCCTACATATCTTTACTACCTTTGTAATCTTGCTGAGTGAATTCTTGATGATTTTGATGGTTTGCTTCATACAATAAATAAAAAAGGACCGGATTCCTTCTCTCTGTTGACTTTCCTGCGGCTTCTGGCAGAGAAAGTATTTCAGGAAAAGACTAATAAGCTTCTCAAGGTTGCAATAAATAGTCACTGTAGCTATAATGTAAGTTGTAGAAGTAATGTAAGTTATAAAATCCCTAAGCTGTTCTGATACTACACTTGTAATGGTAAAACAAAAGCTGAAAATGCACAATTTGTCATGTGACTCTGACAAGGCTAGAAACTGAGTTGTCAAATTTATGATCTCCTAAATATTTTTCTGAATAACAACCACAAATCTTGGAAGCCTTTCCTGCTGAAAAAAACCAACAAAACAAAACAAAAAACAAAAAACAACAAACATGAGAACATACAGAAGTAAAACAATTTGCTTGGAAATTCAATACATACACCTTTTTCCTTTCATATTAGGATACTGAGAAAGTCTTTACTTCTAATTAAGTTGTCTGAGAAAGAAAAAGTATGTATGTGTCCCCACTCTACAGGACAGGTATATGAAAATCCATCTATTTTCACATGGATAGACACATAGGATAGCTTACAAATATGAAGGTTACTCTTTTGCTTTGGTTACACTCCTCTACTTTTGCTGCTTGGTTACATCCAGCTACTTAGAAGATAAATTGAATCTGCTGATGTCATGCTTCTAGCTTGCATTTCTTTTAAAAATATATATATTGTGTTTTCTAGGCTTTTTTTTTCATACAGATTAGTGTTTTTGTGGCACATTAGACTTTTGAGTAAACATGTAGATAGAGTGGCAAAGTAAAAAAACAACAATAACCAAATACATATTCTACATGTAAGTAAGTCATACTCCAAAGAGGAACTCTAACCTTGGAAATTGGAGAAATTCCTCCTCCCCATGTTTTTAATTCAGAGAGATTGATGCTTTATTCCACAAAGAACACCATTTTCTTGTAACACATTGGATCTGATGAATTTTCAGTACTCACAAAAAGACCAACACAATAAAGCAGAGCTGAAGTGACATCTAGGGCATCAACATTTCGTACAGCTAGATTCTGAAAAAAAACTAATCTTAACACTGCTTTCACAATTTTTCTACATTTGGCATTTAAGAAACTCAGAACTGATTTCTTGTGTTTGTTCTTTTTTGAAGCATAATTAAAAATATAGAAGACTGCAGAAGTTCTTCTCTGCCATGAGTCATTTTGTTCCACTTCGCTGTGGAATCCCTGGAAATAATTAAAAGATATTTCAGAATATGAGTTTATGCTCATGAAATCTCTGACATAGTTCAGGGATTCATCACTTACTTTCTTAGAGGACAAGACTCTCTTCCCTTGGAAAACAAGATAGTCAAGAAGTACGTGCATGACGCGAGGAAAATATTTGACTCTTAGGTTTTGCTAAGTACTACGTGTATGTGATTATAATGTACGTGTTCATCTTTGAAGCTGAACATAGATGCCCTGAAAGATTCTTTCCTCTGGATTTGTATCTCCCCAAAGTTAATGGTCCACTTACAGACTTTTTTAAAAACCATAGGTGCCCCACTTCATGTGGTAGTCTGGACAATTTTTCTAAGAGGACAGACATTATGCGTTCTTCATGCTTTCCATCTGTTTTGCAATCTGTTCTGCACTTACAGTTTTTTCTTTCTCTAGCCTTTACTGCATAGCTCTTTTAGACCCTGTGTGCTGCTCACGTGACTGGCTTTGTTAGCCTTTCAGATCATCAATTCACTAATTCAAGGTTTGCAGTCCTCTCTCCTACTGCATATCACTGTGAAGATTTTTATTCTTTTCCCAAAATCTGAATTTTATGTGTTTTCCTTGGCAATATAAGGTAAATTGCAATAAAAAGGAGAGAAAAATCCTACTTCCTCTTTCTTCTTGCAGAGTAACTGCAGTTCTCTGTCTCATGCAGAATAACCTATAGGGAAGAAAGTATCTTCTTTCCAGTTGAACTAATATGCAGGGTTATTAATTAAACTGCTGGATTGCTAGGCTCCCTGCTCCCCATTCCAGCAAAATGGCCTATATTATTCAGGTATTCATAATAATTACATTGAGACCTTTCAATTTACTTTTTCTTTCTTTCATTTAGTTAATGTTTCTAAAATATATACATAAAATATAATATATATTATTATATATAAAATATCTTTATAATAAAATATATACATAAATATATAAAAATATTAGTATATAGGATATTTGGTATCTTAATTTCTTTAGAGTTGATATTTAAGACATAAACTGTGAACTCATAACCTCAATGGGGGAAGAAATCAGTAATTGCATTTAAAACTCATTGTATGTATTTCATTACACACTGATTCTCAAGGTAATACTGCCTTTTTGTGCTTTTTACTTAACAAGGATTTTTAATATAAATGAAGCTCTCCTGAATCACTGCATTAATAAGTCTTGCAGCAATTTCTGCTTTTTGTTAATTCATCCTTTCTGAAATAATCTCTTTCTCCTCAAACCTGGGTTTAAAGCTTACTGGTTTTCCTTCAACTTTCCTTTCCCTTCTTTCAGTTGCATATACAATCAAGAACGGGGTTTAAGGATATAGCTCTTCAAGCAAAATAAATAAATCATTGATTGCAATTGCAGTTTGGAATTAAATTTTGGATATCTTGTCTCGTATCCTTTACTGGATTGCTTTTGGTCCAAGCCATGACTTGTAAGTGAATTGCACCTTGATAAATAATTACAACTGGATCAATAGTACAGGAAATTAATTTCTCTAACCCACTTCTTAAGATAAGCAAAAGAAAAAAATAATGCCTTTGATTCAGGTGCTGATATAGAGAAGCTACAACACAAACTTCTTTCCAAATGGCTATAGTAATTTCCAGGTCAAATGGATTGAGATTTTTTTTTATGTTGTACTGCAAAATGTGCTATAAATCAATGATGGAGGTTTGCTATTAGTCAAAATATAGATTAGAATAATTTTCAATGGGGAACAGATAATGTTAACGTACTGTCATTAGAATCATAGAATACCAGGTTGGTAGAGACCTCAAGGATTGTCTGGTCCAATTTCTCTTGGCAAAAGCGCAGTCCAGACAAGATGGCTCAGCACCCTATTCTTAAAAGTGTTGAATGTTGGGGATTCCTCCACTGCCTCCACTGCGGAGATTATTCTGATGGCTGATTGCTCTCACTGGGAAAAATTTTCATTTTGTGTCCAAACAGAATCTCCCCAGGAGTAACTTGTACCCATTACCTCTTGTCTTTTACAAGTGACTCCTTGTAAAAAGGGACTCTCCATCTTCTTTGTAGTCATCCTTAAAATACTAGAACATGGTGATAAGGTCTCGTCTAAGCTTTCTTTTCTCAAGGCCAAACAAATCCAATTCTCTCAGCCTTTCCTCATGTGGCAGGCTTCCACCTTGGTCACCAACCATCTTGGTGACCCTTCTTTGGACCCTCTTCAGTATGTCCACATCTTTTTTGTATAGAGGGGACCAAAATTGAACACAGTATTCCAGGTGTGGCCTAGCAGGTGCTGAGTAGAGTGGGATAATGTCTTTTTTGTCTCTGCTGGTGATGTCCTTGTTGATGCAAGTCAGTATCCTCTTGGTTTTCTTTGCTGCAACATCACACTGTTCAGTCAGTGGTGGACTTGTTGTCCACCAGGACCTTCAGGTCACTTTCCACAGAGCTTTTCCACAGCCTGGATTGCTGTTCCCAGGACCTGGGGCCCACAAGTGCTGGTAAAGAAAGTGTTGAGAACCTCTGTCTTTCTTTTCAGTGTTATTGGGGACTAAGTCACTTCTGTTTAACAGCGGGCAAATCTTTTCCTTCTGATTCTGCTTGTTCTTTACATACCTAAATAACGTAGTTTTTGACATCTCTGGCCAATTTCAATTCAGGCTGAGCTTCTGCTGTTCTAATTGTATTTCTACACACCCTGGCAATGTCCTTGTAGCTTTAAGTGGGCATTCTTCTGTTTTTCCATCTCTGTATGCTTCTCTCATGAATTTGAGTAGATACAGAAGATTACAGTTAAGCCAAGGGGATCTTTTCCTCCATCTATTTCCCTTACCTTTAAAGGTGATGATCTGTTTTTATGCTTCCAGGAAAGCATTCTTGAAAAACTCACAGCAGTCACTAAGTCCTTTATCTTCCATGGAAGCTTCCGGAAGAATTTCTCCAACATCTCAATTATGTGGTTAGACATACCACATTAGAAGACGATACAGTTATCTCTGACTAGAGATTATGTGTTAATTAATAATAACTACAAGTCATCAAGTTTTAGGTTGGCTGTTGTCCATCAATATTTACTTTTTTCAATTGGTAAACCAAAGAACTTTGCCCATTTATACTGATCAGAATAGCTGTTTCATTGTTTCTCATGTATCTTTGAATGTCATTAATAATTTTTAACTTCAGCCATCTTTAAATTTGCAAAACTTGTTATAATTGGAAATTTTCCTCAAGCACAGTATCTTCAGAGTTTTATTGAGGATGTTATGAATTTCACTAATAGAGAACACTAACATTTCTAAGTGTAACTGACACAGAAGTGTAACTGACACAGAAGTTTCATTCAGGAGCCTGCACAGCTATGGTCAGGTCACCCACCATTTCCAGTTTTTACCTATTTACAGAAATATGCCATTTCTTACTTTGTAAGAGAAACAGGACTAATATTTCCCTATCATATAGATAAATGCAGCTATCTTACCTGTTCCTAAGAAGCAGTCTTCTTGAGCATGCTTTGTATTGGTTCTTGTAATACAGATTCACAACTAACTGAAGCAGTAGATCTACCATTACGATTAACCTTTCCTGGTAAAAATATTTTTCTGACCTAAAGCACTCACAGCATAATGAGACCCATAGACCGAGACATCATTTTTAGGATTTTTTTAGGATAATACACCTTATTGCGTATAATATGGGTATGCAACACATGATACATAAGAATACAGTAAGTTGCACATACACATTTTCAAAATTCACAACATTCACCTGATCAAAATGTATTAAAGCTCCCATGTCACATGAACATGTTTCCTTGGTTTATTATAATGAGTTATAACCTAATTATCTTGCTTTTCCTTCTTAAGAAATTAGAGAAATATGCAAAGGTAATGTTAAAATAATTATAAATTAAATTACAGAAAATATGTCCATAAAAAAGGAATGGAATTAGTACAATGTAGAAATCAAATGAAATCTAAGTTAAAATAATGTTGCATATTTTTGGTGTAGCACATTAATTTAATTTTAACCCAAAGAAATCTAATCAACACAGTACTTCTATGAACAGAAACTCATTAATTCATGATAAAGCCTTTTCTACACAACTTGTATATAGGACATGCAGCACCTTATAAAGATAAATGTAAAAAAAAAAAGACTTTTGTACAATCATATAAAACCAACAAGATATTCAGAGCAGTGTTATTGTTTATGACCACTGAGGCAGAACAATTTCTGAGCCCAATGGTCACAGATGGGAACACGCATGTCACTCCATTCTCTATCCCTGGGTCATGGGATGCGAGTGAAACCATGGTGGACATAAAAAGGAGCTTGCTGCATCCAGTGTTAATGAAATGTTTTGCTGTGTCCTCAGCCCGCGCTGTGCATCAGGCACTGGATTGTGGCATCCAGCCTGTCTGTCAAATTCAGCACTGCAGTCAACTGTCCAAATATAGATTTGATTGAGAAACTCCTGGCCTTGGAGGTGTTGATTAAGCACAGTGCATAGCCCATGGAAGGCTGTGTGGAATAGGATCCTCTGTGGTAAGCACATCAGAGGATGCCTCGCTGGACTTACTCTTGGGGAACAGAAAATCTCAGATGCTGTAACCACTACAGTTAACTATCATGTCATTTAAGAGCTTGCAAAAGAAGAGCAAAGAGTATAGGTCTTTAACTAGATCAGGTTGCTCAGAGTCCTCTCCAAACTTGCCTTGGATGTTTCCAGGGATGGGGCATCTACCACTTTCTTGGGCAACTTGTTCTAGTGTTTCACAACCCTCATTGTAAAAAATGTCTTTCTTCTATCTAATCTAAATCTCTCCTCTTTTAGTTTACAGCCATTAGGCTTTGTCCTATCATGACAGGCCTTGCTAAAAGGTTTGTTCCCAACTTTCTGTAGGGTCCCTTTAAACATGGAAAGGCTGCAATAAGGTCTCTTGGGAGCCTTCTCTTCTCCAGGCTGAACAACACCAACTCTCTCAGCTTGTCCTCATAGGAGACATGCTCCATCCCTCTGATAAACTTTGTGGCTTTCTTCTGGACTCAGTCCAAAAGTCTAATGTCTTTGCTTTGATGAGGGCTCCAGGTGGGGTCTCGTGAGAGTGGACTAGAGGGGTAAAATCACCTTCCTCAACCTGCTCATGCTTCTTTTGATGCAAGCACATAATGCTGGCTCTTGTCCAGCTTTTCATCCACCAGTATCCCTAAGTCCTTCTCCTCAGGGCTGCTCTCAAGCCCTTCATCCCCAGCCTGTATTGATATCAATGGGTGAGAAGGAAATATCTAAAACTATTCTTCAGACAGATTTCTTGGAGGACCAAAACATTTTGAGGTTCTGGCAAGAACAGCATTGCCCTCCTGCAAGGACATCTATACTTTAACTGTCAAAGTAGTTTAAAACCTCAGTTCTCTTATCTGGCCATCTATTGCAGACATCTGAATAGCAGTATTAACCAAAAATCACCTCTCTATTTTCATTGACTGTGGCACATCTCCACCATCTCTTGCCTCCCAGTCCTGATCTTAGTTATTTACAGCATTTAAGATGGATTGCTGCAGTATACCTAGAAACAGGGCTGACTCTGCAAAAAAAAAAAAAAAAAAAAAAAAAAAGGCTGAGAAAAACTCCAGCATCAGAATTAAGAGTTCAATGACACTAAGTCAGTCTCCTTTTTCAAGTTTTATGCAGGCTTCACAGGTAATTGCAAAAAGCCTTTTTCCTCTGCAAAGCCTTTGTACAGACCTGGTAGTGTTAAACCCTTCGAAAACATGAGGGCATTATCATACCATTACTGTTGAAATATAACTCATTTAAATTTAGAAATTCTGTTTACAAGAAAAAAACATAATCACAGAAAGCTTTCTTGGTGCTGAAAGGAAGGATTTAATAATAATCCTAAATCATTCCCAAGGTTGAACCAGGCTTGAGGCTGAGCATGTAGATAATATATTGCAAGCCTCTATCCCATTTAAGAAGATTCAGTGTTTTCAGACAGCAATGAGCAGGTGAACCTAGAGAAAAGAATCAAAAGGCTCAAAAGAACAGGTTTAGTTACTTTCCTTTGTCTCTTTCCCTCTCCCTAAATCCCTCTCCCATTTCTTCCTTCTCCTCTCTGTCCCCGTTAATCCATGTATGAATATGCATGTGTGAACACATACACACACACACATACAAGATCACTTCAGTGTATATCCAGTGTATACCCTACCACTATATGATACAGTACAGATGATGATATATATTAGGTGAAAGCCCTCTTAAATCTCTACTTTAGCCTGGAAGTGATTAATATGATCCATTACTTTGCACATAAAAATACTTAGCAAAGCAGTTATCTCTCTTTTACAGATGTGGCAAACCATTTACCATTCCCATCTCCTCAGCTGCAATAGCAACTGTAAAAAAGTAATGCATCTTCTAGATCTGGGATATAAATCTTTTTGTGATAAGAAATTCTAGAGCTTATGGGACATTGCAAGTGTAGTACATCTTCTGTGCCTTAAAACATCTTTTCTTCTTTTTAAAATAAAAAGCTTTCATGCTTACAAAAAATTCAGAATGAGAATATCAGAAAACTCTTTATTATTAGAAATTCTTTTCTTTACCTGCATCAGGGAGATGGTGCAAGCAATGTAGTTTAAACTTCCTTAAATTGATCCACCAAGGTTGTTTGATGATCTTCCGTGGATCAATGTAGGGAAGTTTATAGTTCTCATCTGAAGAGATTACTTGTAAAAAGAACAGAAAATTCAGTTTGAGGCCTATTAGCCTACTGTAGGAGTCATAGAATCATAGAATTGTCTAGGTTGGAAGGGATCTTTAAGATCATCTAGTCCAACCACCAACCTAACTTTAATTACAAAAAAACCAAAACAACCAAAAGTAAACCATACAAATAAACACGCCACTTATTAAACTATGTCTCTAACCACTATGTCAACCCATCTTTTGAAAACCTCCAGGGATGGTGCCTCAACCACTTCCCTGGGCAGCCCTTTCCAGTGCTTAATAACCCTATCAGTGTAAAAAAATTTCCTCTTATCCAGTCTGAATCTCCCCTGGTGCAACTTGAAGCCATTTCCCTTGTCCTATCACCTGTGACTTGGGAGAAGAGACCCAAGTGGTCATATCTTCTACCTGGGTTTATTTTGCATAAAAAATGACTAATAGAACAAACAAAAACTCAGATGAGATTTTGTGGTGTAACATTTATGATACTCAAATATTTTCTGCTCTGAACATGTTCAGAGAAACATTTTCTCTCTTTCAAGTACCAACACAATTTTTTTTTTTAGGTGGCGATCTATTAAAGCCTAAGGACAAGACCTCAATTTCATCATTTTCAGGATGCTTAAATGAGAAACTCATGGTCAAAGGGAAGGCTTTAAGCAGCATACTAGAAAGGTGCTAGCTGTCAGTCTACTAGTCATTTAACAGGATCTGTTAAAGAAATGTGTCTGCTACTGTTTGCCTAAATCTTAGAGGCATGTCCTTTAGGACTGAGTTGGTTCTTCCTGTAATGAAAGCTGCAAGTATTTCAGCAGGCTTTGATTTACAAAGAGCCTTTTCTTTATCAGCAGAGCAAAGCTAACAAAATTTTTACCTTGTTAGAGGTGAGAGCTATCTTTCAGTTTCTGTCTGGCCTTTATGACAGACAGCAGCTGAGTTGTAACCCACAATCATCTGCCTTGACATGTTCCTCGTGTTGACAATATTTGCTGACTATATTAAATTTTGTAGCACTGTTGCCTACAGAAAGTATGAAAACAGAAGTCAGACAGGATGTTGTTAACTTTCATAACTTGTTGACTAGCTGGACATTATCGTAATAACAAAAGAAAATCTTGTATAATTTAATTTCAATCAATTGATCTAATAGAATCTTCTGAAGAATTAATCTTTTATTGCATTCATGTGTTCATTTAATTCTTCTAAAACTACATAGTAAGGCTGCTTTAACACCATTATCACCTTATGACTTGTAAAGTCACCATTAAATGAAACTAGGTTCTTCCAACATACTCTGGCATGTATAAAACATGCTGACAAGATTTACTCAACTAAGATGATCTGGGTATGATGTTATCCATTAGAACACTCTTGTAACCAACCGACACAATTGTCAAATGTGAATCAAATTAGATAGTTTGAGATGGAGGAACAAAATGTTTGAGGGTTTGATTGGATGAAGAAGTCATTAACAAAAAGTAATAAATTAACTAATAAAAGAAGTATTTAATAAAAAATCTTCCCGTGACAGTAAATAGGAATAAACTTTTATCTTGCTGATTTTACTGTACAAACAGAAGATATTTCATAGAATCATAGATCTTTTAGATCGGAAAAAAACTTTAAGGTCATCAAGTCCAAGAGTTAACCTAGCACTGCAAAATCCATCACTAAAATATGTCCCTAAGCACCACGTCCACATGTTTTATAAATTTTTCCAGGATAATGTCTCAACTACTTCCCTGGGCAGCCTTTTCCAATGTTTGACAACACTTTAGAGAAAGAAATTTTTTCTAATATCCGATCTAAACCTCCTTGGCTCAATTTGAGGCCTTTTCCTCCTGTCCTATCTCTCATTACTTTCCTAGTATAGTTTCATTATTTGTCATATGACTTCTGGAAATTATCAACTTCAATAAAAGCATATATTTAATGGGTATAGCTGTTAATGTTTAACACCCAAAGCTCCCGATCTAGCTACATAATAAGGAATGATTAGATGCTGCTCATTTAGGCAATGAAAGGGAGATGAGTGGTTTGTAGTAAACACCCCAACCCTTCTTTACTTTTAAGGCAGATACTCTTAACAAGAAAACTCAGTCATTGCTGACTCTGGTGCCTCCTTAAGGAGTTGAATCATGGAATCATAGACTTTTCTAGGTTTGAAGGGATCTTTCAGTTCATTGAGTCCAAAACCATCAACCTAGTACTGACAAAACCATCATTAAGCCATGTTGTTAAGTGCCATGTCTACCTGCCTTTTAAATATTTCCAGGGATGATGATGCCACC
>JAOXNG010000012.1:87088129-87098187 GCA_028566535.1 Scolopax minor
CCTGGACAGCCTGTTCCAGCTTTTTATAATCTTTTTGGTTTAGAAATAAACCACAGATTTGTTCATCTACCTTTTTTTTCCTGATGTCTCCTCTTAGTCAAAAACACCCTGTTTTAACCATGTATCCGTTTTGCCCCTCTAACCAAATGGCCAGTATAGGCACCCTAAAGCTCTTTAGCTTCCAGAAGTATTTAACCTGAATCTCTTGGGCCTCAAAAACCTTCCAATGATTTTTACATCACTGGATAGAATAATCATTAGAAAATCTGTGTCCCATTCTTCTGGGTTATCCACTCTGATTTCTCTTATTAACATAGAAAAAGGTGTCTAATCAAATAAGGACCATCAAAAAATTGCAAGCAGAACTGTCTGCTGTTATAAGAAGATGATATCTTTGTTGGGGACTTTTTATTGTACTCCTTAAGGCAAATTAAACACACATTTCTGCTTAATTATATATATATATATATAAATTAATGAACAGTGTGTTAGACAGAGTCTACCAGGAGTCTGCAGAGATGTGTCAAAAGCCAATTTCTTATATACATTTGCAGCAGCATCAGTCATGTCAGCATTGGCATGGAGCACTGTGATGACATTGGTACAAACATTGGCATGGAGTGCTGTGATTGTTTGAGACCAGTTGTGTCTGATTGTGGCACATAATTACTTTTTAATAACTGCAAACTTCACTACCCCAAACTTACTTCCAAACACTACTGTCTCTTGAAATTACCAGTCAATGCATTGCATTGTATTGCAATGCAACACAAAAATAATCAATCCATTATTATACTTTCACAAAATCCAACAGTAATCAACCAAACCCAATGTCGTTGCTCTCAGTAATTTGTATAACTGTACAATTATACAAACTTTTTGTTCCAGAAAGTTTAGTATACTGGTTGGAGCTATAGCATTATCAAAATCAGAATGCCAAAATATTACCCCTTTTGACAGTTTAATCTACTGTAAAATTCCTTGGTAAAAATATGAATGAAATTCTGCAGTTTTAGAGATTTAGATACTAAATTCTCTTCCCTGTTAATCTTCCCCAAGTGTCAGTTGTTATACCTTCATAATTTTTTCCAATAAGACACTGAAGGTATGTGATAAAGCAGTGGTAAAAACTAGCATACTGTTTCTGGGGAGACAAAGGTTGATTTAAACAGGGTTGGTTTGCACATATTTTTAATATGAGGGTGGCATGGAATCTCTTTTCATCCCTGCATCCCTGCTTAATTTTCTCAGGACACAAGATTAACAGGCCTTTTGTTGAGGTATAAATGGAGGTAGATGTTTAACTAAAATTTAATGTACTGTAATTGACGTTACAACTGCCAATATTTGGGTTCCTATAGCACTAATTGTTTCTGCTGACTATTATCAACAGTTCTGTATCGACAATTGCAATATTTAACAGTTAAATCCACATTGTCCTGGAATGAAGATGTAGGGAAACAAATGCAAAGAGGTGCCAGGATCTTTTCACTGTCAGAGCAACATATGGAGGCAGATTTTTCTGCATTCCTTGGCTCCCTTCCTGCCTATCAGAGAGATCTGCATCTTTTTTTTTTTTTTTAATGTGTTCTTTTGTCCTACTAGTATTTTAAAGGCACAGAAAGTCACTTTTCATATAGACAAAGAGAACAAATAGAGACATCAAAATTTGTACTTTATACGAGTATTTTAAATAATCATATAAACTTGATTACAGACCTTTCTAAATGAAAGTGTGAAATTGTTCAGTACAGTTCTGCATTTGGATTTTTAGGAAAAAAGAATGTAAACAGACCTTGTGTAAAATGGACTTATAGTGAGTCATAGACCTAAATTAATCTGACACTTCTTTCAACATCTTCCCTACACTCAGAGAATCTCAGTAACTGTGTGGACTTCATAGCTCAGTTAA
The DNA here is from genome assembly GCA_028566535.1 of Scolopax minor. NCBI lineage: Eukaryota > Metazoa > Chordata > Aves > Charadriiformes > Scolopacidae > Scolopax > Scolopax minor. The sequence goes on from JAOXNG010000012.1 coordinate 87,090,042, forward strand.
GAATATTTCCGAAGATTACATGTCTTTTGTTTTTAACAGTTTTTCCACAAAAGACCATTTTATTATATCAAAGACTAGGGAAACCATAATTCTCTATAAAAGTTGGAGCCTGTCACTTAAATCCATCTTCCAGTGTCTGTATTTCATCCTTTGAGCAAGTCTCTTTCACAGCATTCTTAAGGAATTGTCTTCAAGTTGCCATAATTTCAGACAGCATCCTTCACCTTCACTCTTTACTGCTGGTATGAGGAAGCTAAAGGCAAAAGTTCGGAAATGACAAGAAAAGCAAATGGAAGTCTGGAGAACATGCATAAGGAAGAGAATAGTTAAGGAGTTTGAATAATGCTTTATGGAGGCAAAATATAAATGGTGTTTGGAAAAATAAACAGGGTTGTTAGCAAAAGACAATTTCAAGCAGCATGCCTCAGAATAACATTCTTTGGGTAATTGGCTTAAGCAGGCAAAAACTTAAAGAGAGTCTGTGACATCTGAATTTGTAACAGAGCCCTTTTCAAATAAAGAGAAATTATATTGTTCTCTCTGATAAGACAATCTTTTTTTAGTTTAGTTTTTTTTTTTCCTCTCATTTGGTTGGTTTGTTTTAGATTTAGTTTAAAATTCAGTTTAAAAGACTACTCTGGCCATTTGCCTCTTTGAATTTCTGAACTGCTCATAATAGAAATTTTGATCTTTACATAGTACGCTGAGATATGTACAATAAATGGAGAAAAATGTGCTGCACTGCAACTGCAGTTCAGCTACTATGAGAGGAAATGGAATTAAATAGTATTTCCCCTTCTGGATTAATGTTATCTTTCATATTGTTTGTTCTGAATACAGTACAAATTTACTCTTGGTTCATTTATGTCAACTAGTGAGTTGTATCCATACACATTCATGAAATAACAGTACCCATACTGCAACATGAAGAAAATAGGTTTTGTCAAGCATACAGTCAACTAAATAAAAATCTGAAAAATAGAAATAAAGGATTGTATTTTGGAGGCAACTGTAGGGAGAAAAGAGCATACCTTCTTTGAAAAGCATGACCAAAAGATCTTCTGCTCGAAGTAATATTGTATTAATAAATCACACTGAAAATGTTACTACGGTTTTACATATTTATAACTAAATTCAATTGATTTAGCAGATAGATTTTATGAAGTCTGTGTCTTTACTAATGTCATTATTGCCTTGCTTTCTATGACGATTAATATTGCTTGCCAATAGCGTTTGTCAGAAGTGTTGCCTGAGAAATAATTTATTATAACTGATAGGCACCAAATGCATACCATGGCAGTTCATATCATGAACAGGCATTTTGACTTCAGCTGCTTTTTAAATCATTTGATTAATTCAACATCTGTTGTCAGGGACATGAAGAGAAGAGTTAATTAAAGACCACCATTCAACCTCAAGGTATTGCAGATAAAGCTCATAGGAATTTAGTTCCTGTCTAATGCTGTTATCTGTTAGGCATTTCGGTTTATTAAACCCTTCTTCAACTATGTGTTATAGTTATGCTATATGAAGAAATTATTGCTGTGCAATACTTGGAATGAATTAAAAAAATGAAAATAGCATAACTGATCAAAGACATCATCTCTTTATATTTATTACTGTTGTGTGTTCTATGAGATTTTTTTTATGTGATGTTTTGCTTTAAAGGAAGTACATATAGTACAACTTCCCTGAACTATGAGGAATAAACCATGTTCTTTGCTCAAAGTTGCTTTCAGCCACCACTTTACCTTAAAAGCTCCTATGTTTTCCTCATGAGGTCATAATAGAACACATGCTTCTCTGATTGATGCTGGTGCTGCCTTCTCAGTTGTGTCTGGGATAGGTCCGTTCTCTTTGGCATGTACAGTTGCCTTGGAGATTATCAAACCCTTTGTATCAGCATCCATCCTCTAAGAAAAGTCCTGCAGAAGACAGGGCTCACACTTCTAGTCCTATCTTCTCCAGGGCTTGGTTTTGACCAAGGTTTTCTTCTGGTTTACATACCTGTATTTCATTAGGAAGTTTAACTCCTTTTCACAAGTGACATATAACTCCTACCATTTCCTGCCAGGTTTCACTTCACTCTTGACAATGCATTAAGGAGTAAGCCAACTCTGCACAGTAGATCTTCCTCTCAAGAAGTTGGCAGGCCATGCTGATTGTGAAAGAAACCCTAAGTTTCTCCCAATAATCAGGAATAATCTGTAAAGAAGGATAAGGACCTAGCACAGAAGGGTTTCTTTTGTTCCCTCTGTTTTTTTATTCCTACCACCAGCAATCGACATAGTTTGCTATAAAAAAAAATTGTGTCTTCTATAAAAAAAGTAACAATAATTACTTATGGAAAAATTTATAAGTTTTTTTTAATCAAGTTTTCTGTGAAAAATTAGCCTATGTGGTTGATATTGATATATTTTTATTATACTTCATACTTCAGCACAAATATTCATCTCTTTCAAGTTTACTTGAGTCAAGCTATGACAATTTCCATCATTTGAAGATGTGTTCCTGGATGACCCTAAGGAGCAGGTATCTAATTATTTGAAAGTTTAAGAAATGCTTTACTCAGATATGAAAGAATGAAAAGCACTGACTTTCTTTTTTTTTTTTTTTAATATCTCAATGTGATTTTTTCTACTTCCACTAAGTCAAAGTTTTTGGAGTACAATATGTAAACCCAAGAAAGTTCAAGTACAAGTGAAAACAAAACAAAAAAAACCCCAAGCCTAGCAGGCTTTTCAGAATCAATTTATAGGTGCATTGTTGGTAGAAAAATGACACAAATGTTGTGTCTTAAAAGTGAGAATTTATATAAAAATGCATTAAAGCTGTAACTTTGCTACATATGATGAGACATTTTAAATGTTATTTTCTTACCTAAAAATCCTACTTTCTCCTCTTGAGCTATAGCTGCAGTTATTTCAGATGAATACTATATAGGAAATTTCCTGTCTTTGTAAAAGCTTTTTTCTTACAGCTGTTATTTTTCTATAACACATTGTAGATTGTCTCTTTTTCCTTAGTCAGTGTGTAAACCTGCCCTCCTGATCAATAAATCTCAGCGAGTATAACTGCTATTTTTATCCATTTTTCACTATTATATCTTTCTGGGGTATTTCCCGCTGTCAGCAATTCATTTTCAATCCTCTCAGTCTCTTGTTGGCATTTCCATAATATTAATAATCCACTGATTTTTCCACTGCATCAGTAAGAGTCACATATTTAATTGTGTAAATGCTGGGTGAACACACCCAGTTATATCAGGCTGCTGAATCATAATTGGTGATGCTGTAATATTCCACAAAAAAATTTACATTTGGGAATTGAATAACATAATGATTCTGAAACTACTCATTGAGAAACAGAAAATGAACATGCTATTTAGCACTACATAAGGCTGTCTACCTTGAATTGCCATATTGAAATTCTTCAGACAGGATTATATTGTTTAACAAAAACCAATATTGAACTATATCAACTCTGAAAATAAGCAAGATGTTACCTCTAATTTAAAACTTACAGTACAGTAGCTATGTGTTATTTCGTGCTTATAATTGTTACTGAAAATTATTCTAATTTTTCCATAGATAATATATTTTGAAGTATAGTTTCAAAAGAGTTATTGAGCATATTTACTTTTTCTTGGTATATAAAATGCTCACAGTGTGCTCCAGTTTAAATAAGAAATTCTTACTTAGAACAAGTGCTTTCCTAATGGCCTATGTGTATTAGAAATGTACTTTCAACATCAGAAAAATATAATTTCTTGAAATTATTCATTTGGTACACTCTAACTTCAGCAGAGGTTGCTGCTAATTTTCCTGTTAAATATTCTTAGGAATATCTTTTATTCAATTAAAAGTTTAGGGCATGAAATTCAGGTGCCCATTTTTGAAATATGTGGTTTTACTTTGTTTTGTTTTCTATGCTGAACTTTTACTACCAGCAAACTACTAGATTCTTTTTCTTGAATCAACTTCTTGGCATGAATTTGAGAATCCTGTAGCTTGTCCTCAATGTTTACACGTTTACCTCATGTCCATACTGTTTACAAAAGTAGTCAGTTTGCAGTCAGATTGCCTCCTTGTTCCAGTTATCTGGAGTTGGCCACTAAACCCAGGAAGAAAGGGAATGTCATGTACAGCTGTGTTAGATGGATTGTGGACACCACAGGGCGGTCCATACTACAGAATGATGTTTTTTTATGCTAAAAGGCTGAAAAAACCCCAATCCCTTCATAATTTCTCACACGTACAGAAAAATACTGAACTATAATATTGCAGGTGACAGAATAGTATTCCATTCTCTGTGTTCCCTTGAGCCTTGGCATGTTTGTGCTGCTCCTGGTAACACTGGGAACAAGAGTGGACAAAGGCTTAGGAAATATCAGAGATGTTCCAATTGACAAAGATGCAAAACTGCCCCTGTGGTAGGATCTAGATAGCACTTGCTTTCTCCCACCCTTTTCCTTTAGGTAAGGATGTATGTTTTAGTTTAAAACTCAATGATGCCTTGCAGTTCTGATTTCTCTAGCAGCAGTCATAAAGTTTTCAAGATATAAAAGTGGTGCTCCAGCATGGTCCAATGGTCAAATTGAAGTACATCCACCCTGAAAAGATTTTATATGATGCTTTCAGTGATTGCTCATTTCTGCTCAAGAATACATTCAGTCATAGGGCAGGAAAAAGTCTTTCTGATTAAATGAGTTTGGGGATTTGAAAGTTAACAGGGACTGAACAAAAAAGCCTTATAAAATTCTGCAGAATTATTATAGGGATACAAAAATTGTGATACCTGTAGTGTGCATTGAGTGATTGAAAACTGAGTTAGTGCTGTAAATAGACCTTTCCTCCTCCTTTGTGCAGACAGAAGTCACCTGCTATATATGTCTCAGGCTGATTAAAGGTACATGTGGAAGATGGTTTAGCTCTTTGGTTTCTTGTACTGTGAATAACAGACCAGACAAATACAGACTTATTACATTTTCTCCAAGATCAAGGACTAAGAAAAGGGGTAAAAAATCATGTACCTCATGATATTTTTATTTATATTTAGTGTTTTGATTTAAATGCAACTGCTCTGATTTATGACAAATGGGTCTGGTATCAAGTCCATTCCTCTGCTGCTATATTTTTTCTGGCAAAAAAGAAACTCCAGTACAGTGAAATCTGCACATGAAACAGATTATAATGCTATTTTTTTTCTTTTACCAAAAAAAATATGTTTAGAATGTCTTCAAGTTTTCTAATCTGCTAGCATGTGTCTTTTGTGGTCCTCTCACTATTAATTGAGATATATTTCCCCTGATGTTCCTACTATTTGTTCAAATAGGTCCCCACTACCAACCTGGAAAAAGAGAATTCAGACATAGATCTGTCTTAATGAGTCTGTCAGAATTACAGAAACTGATCAGTTAGGCCCTAAGCCATGGAAAAAATGTGTCCTGACATTCAGAGAGACCTGGACAGGCTGGAGAAGTGAGCAGAAGGGAGTCCTCTGAAGTTCAATAAAGATAAGGGCAAAGTCCTGCATCTGCAAGGAGTGCAGGGGGACATCAGTGCATGCTGGGGGCTGTGTAGCTGGAAAAACAACTTTTCAGAGAAGGAGATGAGGATCCTGATGAACAAGTTAAGCATGAATCAGCAATGTTCCCTTGACAAAAAGAAGTCCAGCAGCATCTTGAGATCCAATAGGAATAACATTACCAGCACGTCAAGAACGTTGTTCCTTTCTGTTCCCTCAGTGTTAGTAAGACACATCAGGAGTGCTGGCTCCTGTTCTAGGCTTCCCAATACAAGAAAGATATGGACTTACTTGAGCAAGTCCAGTAAACAACATCAAAGATGACAAAGGACTGGAACGCCTTTCATATGAGGAAATGCTCAGAGGTGGGGTGCTTTGACCTGGGGAAGTCTCAGGGTGGATCCTATCAATGTGTATAAATAAATACTTAATTAGAGGAAATAAAGATGAGGGAGACAGGTTCTTCTCTGATCACTGATAGAATAAGAGGCAATAGGCACAAATTAACACACGTGAAATTTAATCTAAACAAAACACAAAACACTTTTTTGTTGTAAGGATGGTCAAACACTGGAACAGGTTGCTCAGAGGGATTGTGGAATCTCCTATTTGATAATAGTCAAAACACAACAGAGAAATGTACTCAAGTTATTTTTCTGAATAACAATAAGTTAGTACATTTGAAAGAAATAGCAGTAGATTCATATTTTGTTCTTGGACAGAGCCTGAAAGATCATTTCCATATAATAATGAGAAAATTACTACAAAACAATATTTCCCATATATTCCTGACAACAATTGGATTGAGACTACATGAAACTACAAGGTAAATATTTTAAATAAACTTTTTCTTCCTCCATTCTCCTATTATACATTGTGATGTGCCACAATGAGCCTCAATTGCTTGTAAATTCATAGATATGCTGCAAATAATAATAATAAAACCCAAACCAAAAAACTGAAAACCCATTTTCTTCACTTTTTTTTAACCTCTTTGCTAACAGTGGATAAAACACAGCTTTGCCATTTCACCTTTTGTTGACACAGTATTTGTACATCTTTGTTGTTTCTAACTATCCGACCATGACCTTCACAAAATGTGTGATGATTGCAGCAGTTAATTCTATAATCATGTCCATTGATTCCACAGAATAAAAGGAAGAATAAATTCTCAGCATAAAAAAAAAAAAAAAGTTTCAGCTACACTTGTTAGTATCACTTACAAATTCTCTTGTGTGACCAGAGATTTCACTGAATGTCACATACCCTGAGTGACTGCAGAATAGTTTTGTAGAGGAAATGGTCAATGCTCTCTGACCTTGGCTGTGTCAAATATTGAAACAAATGTACAGTAATAATAATTGTCTATTCATTTCACCTTGCCAAATGTCACTTGAATTATTACTCTGGTCCTCAAAGTAAAGAATTTTAACTTGATGTTTCCTAGGGGAAAAAAATGATCTATTCTTTGTTCAGCCTCCACAAATAGAAGATCGGCATTTGTCTTTTCATTGGTAACATTAAATCTGTCTGATCTGTGTGATAAAAAGCAGAGATTATCTATTCCTGTCTGTCATTTTTGGCAAACTTTTGAACTTTTCATAAAAACAGAAAGATAAATCACAAGAGCTATTATTGTCTTTGTCTTAATCTTTCTAATGGATCAGTGTAATTTTTGGTATGCTCTAGTAGGTCAGGGAGGTCATCGCTGTAGGAGAACAGCCTTGCCTACTTACTGAATGTTAAATACTGGTCTACCACACAGATCCAGATAAAGACTTTGCACAGGGGATTAAGCTACTGGCAAAGGAGAGGAGTCCTGTGGATCAACTCAGATGTTGCTAACAGACTTCTCTGACATTTAACAGTCCTTCCAACGTGAGCATTGAAGTTAATTGATCCATATAGCTTATGGAGTCAATTTATGCATACTTAATCACAAAAGTGACATGCAAACACAAAAACTGAAACATCTTACCATCATATTGCCTGTAGTTTCTGATTGATATAGACTGGAGAATGCTGGATAAAGTTAAAGTTAACTGGATAAAGTTAAAAAAAAATATTAAAAGGTTTCTCTATGAAAAGCTAATGGTTTAGGTATAGCAATGAACCATTACTTAAATAGCTAACAAATGCAGATAAACCCATGGAAAAATACTGAAGGTTGCGCAGAACAAAAGGGGGAGAAAGAGAAATATTCCTGTCCTTGATGGTTAAACTGCTAGGGTAATACTTATTAATAAATCAAAATATGTTTCCAGTGTTATGGATTAGAGAAAGATCCAAACCAAAACCCTGAAGAACTTTAATTTCCAGGAGCTTCTTATTTAAGCAGGAAGAATATGGAACAATTCTCTTTCCTCTCAAAATGATAAAGTTTTTGACTTAAAGGCATAAAAAGTGCGGAGGCAGAATAAAGACAGAGGGAGAAATGGTGGAATATTTATGAAGACAGCTATAAAGGAAAGCTGGTTATTTTGAAGAAAAAGGAAAAGAACAAACCACAAAATTAAAATTCTGGCACATTGCTACTAGTATGGGATTCTTTTTTTAAAGGATGTATTTTTAAAAAGCTGTCTACCACCATAAATAAACTAATTATCTACTTCAACTCCAT
>JAOXNG010000012.1:87117013-87128335 GCA_028566535.1 Scolopax minor
CTGGGTTATGCCTACCAACCTCTCCACACCTCAGTGTCACATGACTACACTTGCAGTTTTGTTGGGGACAACTGCAGCAGTCCAGTCTGTAACCCCATGAGATAGGAATGCACTTTTATCAACCGTGGGGACGTAACAAATCAAACTCATTCTGATATAGAGATGGTAATTTGTCTTATTTTGAAATCCAGGCTGGAATGGAAAATCCAACTATTTCTTTGCATGTGATTGGTCTGAATGGACCTACCCATGACCTGGAAATGACTCCCCCCGACGATCAGAGAATGAGGTAGGTGCTTTCTTGCCCTTGGATGCTCGACCCCCATTTCTATCAGTGATTTAAATCAGTCCCTGACTTTCTTCAAGATCATTTTACAGTGCCTTTCTCTGCCACTGTCAAAGAGTTTCATTTTGTGTCAATCTGTTTAAAATTTTTCAAATTATTTTTCTTATTACATGTATTTTTATAGAACGTTATTGGTGTTTTATTTAAAATGTCTGTGACCCAGACTAACTTCAGTGTACACTTATTTTTAGAGAACTTAGCAGAATGTACCAAAATCCATAGTGTATTCATTTCACATGTAATCACAAGCATTGTGAAGGGGATATAGTCTGCAACTGATATGAAGACCATGGAGCAGAAACATGGCAGCCCCACAATACAGCAAACACGAGCTTCATGACATGCATACAGGAATGAAGCCAGGCCGACATTCTGCAAACACATTGCCCAAACTTCATTTAAAATAAAAAGGAAAGCTCTTTGCTGCTTTTAGGGCAAGTGTATTTTAGAAGTTGGCCTGCAATTCAGCCAACTACTCAGACAGCCATTTCTAATTAAGTAAGTGCTTAAGTCTGCATTCAGAAAGAGTTTAAAAGTTTGGCTTGGACTTCAGCATGTGGTCAAAGCTTGAGCTATTTGAGAGTTTGTGAACACTTGAAAGAAAGATCATGTTCAGGAGAGAAGCAGCTTTAGATAATGCATGACACACCTCCCTGCAAAGCTTGGAGATTAGAATCCAAATCCAGATTTCAGTAACTTTGATTTAAACTTGAAATAGCTTTATAGCAGGCCAAGAGAAATCAGACTCTGCTACTACATCTAAAGTATGTGTAGTGACCTCTCCAAATGTAATACTGCAAGATTATTGTTTCCAGGCACATCACTTGTTCTTGTAGGACCATCCACCCAACATGTGCTCTCAGTTTTTTTTACTGATTGCTAAATTAGATTTCTGGATCTGTAATTCCAGCGCCAGAAAATACTGGTACAACACAAAGTCAATGAAACAGGGCAATTTGGAGTGCAAGAGGATGCAGGGGTATTGTGATTGTGCGTGGTAAATATATAAGGCCTCTAAACAGATAGTCTGTGTAGTCATCTGATAAAAGGATGCTAAAGCAGTGAGATTATTTATGGTGAGAATTGCCTTTCTTTGCTAAGTAAGCCTCAGAGCATGTTTTCAAGAATAAAATACTCCAAATCCATTTATGCAATGAAAGGTGAATGACCTGTGACCAAACCAAATGGTTATAGCTGCTCTTGCCTTTCAAAAAAAACAACTTCAGATCTGTATACAGCAGCCAGCAATTCAGCATCAAAATGTTCCCATCACAGCATCCCAATCATAGTATTAGATCTGCAACTCCTGGTTGCAGATCTTAAACAGAAGGATCATTTTTCTATTGCAAGGATACTCTATAAACAGAGAGATTCAGGAACATTTTAATTACAGTAATAATTTCAGACTTCAAGATTCAAGTCATGTTAATAAATTTGTCCTTGGTGGTTACAGGTGGCTGTAATATATTTGGTTGCAATCAATATTGTAAAATGATGCAAAATATATAATAATTAATTGGTCTCTGTATATTTCATCAAAACCATGGCAATTTCCATCCCTAGGGCATAATATAAGAAGTGTTGTTAGAGCAGTAGGGGTACATTTTCATTATGCATATGTGTTCTGAAATGAGAGGATTAGTGTGATAACATTTCATTAAACTAGGCAAGAGGGACATACTGTACAGTTAGTTACAGAAGGCTGTATAAATTACCTGTTCGTTTGTTTAGAGTTTCTTTCCTTATACTTCTCTTGAGAAACTATTCCAGATTACAGGCCCCCCTGCCTTAAGTAACATCTTTGTCTCCAGACACAGATCAAGTCTGTGTCTGCCTCAGTCCTTAACCATCTTCTCTCATCCTTGCATAAGCAAGGTGCACCAGTGGCACAACCTTGATGTGGTGTTTTTCAGATCACTAAATTCCTGCATCAGCAGGTACTTCTGGAAGGTGGCAATGGTGCTACAGGTGTGACACAAGAACAAGACAGTCCTGTTGACAGGTCCTTCATCCTCCTCCTCTTAGCTTCTGTGATGGCCATTTCTGCAGAGGACCTAACTGTCCCACTGTCTTTGCATATGGATCATCAAGGACAATTTTGTTGTCAAAAGTCCTGGTACCACCACTCTTTTCCTCCATTTCAATGACTGAACAATTCTAAGGTTCCTCCATCAACCACAACACACGGGACAAATGGCTTGGCAGGCTGAGACTTGGCAGCCATTAAGGCAGGACCTTGAAGGAAGTGAAAACAAGCTATTGATATCTTTTAGGGGTGCAATGAGGGGGAGAAAAAATGAGAATTGAAAGAAATCCAACATTTTGTTATTATACAGAATACCTTAATTGTTTTGTATTTAACTTTATTGCAACATATCTGTACCATTGTGTAAAATGCTGGATGCGTATTTTGCTCATAGGCTTCCTCCAGCAGGAAGAAGATGGGATCCTGAACACAGGCAATTTTCCAGGTGCTGTGGCAACTGGAAGAGGATAAGTGGAGCTATGAGGAAGGAACAAAGCACACAGTCACAAAGAGTTTGTCACTAGTATGGATCTTTTGAAGCTCATCCACATCAGCTGAAAACCTGATACAAAGATAATTATACTATTAAAAAAACAACATTTGCATTTAATACCTTGTTGGGTTTTTTTCTTCTCTAAACCAGGAAGAGCTGTACAGGCAATGATAAACGTACCCGATTAAACCCGCACAACACATATACAAGAATTGCTCAAGCTGACAAGGTTTAGTTTATAGAGCAGATTCACTCATATAATCTAATCTCAACTTTACAGAATGTTTTTAATTAGGCATATGACTTAACTGCCTTTGTAGTGAAAAATATCTTTTTGATATCCAACCTAAATCTAACTTATTCTGTTTGAAGCCATTACCCCTTGTTATATTGCTACATGTCTTTGTAAAAAGTCCCTCTCCGGCTTTCCTGTAGGCTCCCTTCAGATACTGTAAGGATGCTGTAAGATCTTCCTGGAACCAAGCTTCTCTTCTCCAAGCTGAACAAGCCCAACTCTTTCAGCTGGTCATAGGAGAGGTGCTCCAACTCTCTGATCATTTTTGTGACCCTCCTCTAGACCCAATCCAGCAGGTCCATGTTCTTCTGAGGACTCCAAAGAGTCAGAGTTTAAGCAGAACTTAATATTGATGTTTGCCTTTAAAAATCATTAAGAATGACATATGTATTTCAGAGATACATGAGTTGGAAGTTTGATATGAATTCTGTCAAACAAAGGAAAACATCCATCGCACACAAATCAGAATGGCTACAAATGAGTTTGATTCCATGACAGCAATTGAAATGAAAAGGTGGAAAGAAAGTAGATAGAGAAAAATGTTTTCTGGAGCTGATAAAATTGAAGTTGTAGAAGTAGGCTTTTGTACAAAGGTACTACAATGAGTGAACACCACTGAACTGTATAGGAAATGAAACTTTGAAATAATTGCTTTGCTTGTTAAAATGTAGATTAAAATGTTAATGCAGAGTTACATGTTGATTGTTTCAGTAATGTCAAATCTTGATATTATGTTTTGTGTATACATGACAAATAAATAAAAGCTAGTTCCAAAATCTGAGCCTAGAATTCTAATTCAAAATAGGCTATTGTTAGTTAATTGAACACACCAAGAATGGTAAAATTAAATCAACATATGTTGGCAATGCATGAACTGGTAAAGAACATTATTCTCCCACTGTTCTGAAGTACTAAAAGATAATGAAACCACTAAAGGAGTATGGCAGGATATGTAGATATGAATAGCTCAACCAACTAGAAAAATGCCATTTTATATAGCCCCAACTTGAGTTTAATTCTTGCTCTTTTGAATTGAATAGTTTCTTGCCATAAATTATTTACAAGCACACAATTCAGCAGAACTGGAAACAAGAATCATGATTTGTGTTCCTTTGTAGATTATCAGTATTTATTATAACCCTGAGAAGTCTTCTGTTGGAAAAATAAACCATCCTCTCCATTCCAAAAAGTTTGGGCATATTTGTTTGCATGTTTCAGATACATCCACCCCTAAATTCTCATTGTTTTGATTCAGAGTGGTTCATGCTTGAAATTTATGAATGGTGGTGAATAACTATGTTTATATATGGAACAGCATCGGTCTGTGAAATAGTTCTTGGGTTACAGAAAATGAGACTCAGAATGGAGTTTTCTACCCTGGTCTAAGAGGCAAACTTTCATCACAGGAAAAAAAGGAATTTATTCAAATAACATTTTTCTTCTCAATATTCTGTACCTAAGTTATCAGAGTCTATTGAATAAAGGCTGTCCTAGACTTGTGGCAGCCCAGCCAGAAGAGCCAATTGCTCCAGCTTTACCTAACCTTATCTATGGGAGAGAGACAAATGGCTTGCTTAAAGTGAAGACCACTTCTTTTCAAAGTTTTAAAAGACAGCTGAAGTAAAAGACATCTTATATTTTCTTGACCATTAACTAAGCATGTGTAGCAGACTCTTAAACTGATTAGCAGGGTCCACAAAGCACCCTACAACTTGACAGTTATCAAAGACATACCAATCTGTTCTTTTCTGTGGGAAATTGTTCCTGGTGTTCACCAAAGTAATTTGTTGGGCAGGAACTAGAGCCGAAATAGCACCAGATGGGTGAAACAGTTGTTATGAGTAAAGTTCTTAATAGCTAGCTTGCAGGGAAGTTTTTGGGGGTCTGATGAATTAGATACATATTGACCGACAGCCCTTATTTTTAAGAGATATATATACATAAGAGGATGTAGATGCACACATATATGTATATAGGCACAGAGTATGGTTTTCTTTGGTCTTTTTCTCCTTTTTTTTTCTTTAGTACAGGTATGGGAAACAAAGAAGAAAGGAAAAGTGACTAGTAAGTGTACAGGTACAGTCCTTTAACAGTGGCAGTTGGATCTCACATACTTTGGATTGTGGCTTTACTTCTGCCACCAGTGCAGTGCAGTGGCATTCCAGTTTTATTACAGTAGAAAGAAACATCATTTTTAAATTCAGGACCAATGTCCTGAAAGGACCCCAGCCCAACCCCTCAAAGTAGATGTGCACTGTGTTTCTATTTTATTAATTTGCAAACTGAAAACATTCAGAGATGTAAGAAAATGGCCACTGGTGACTGATACAAGCCATAATTACTCTATAATCTCCACAGAACTAAGATAGAAATAAAGCTTATTCTTTTATGCACAAATTACAGAAAATACACGAGGCTAATTCAAGGCCAATGAAAATGACAATTTTTGAAAACTTGGCCTAAGCTATAAAGGAAAAATTCAATCTGTTTCCAGTAGTTCTCACAGTAAGCAGACTATGTATGCTGGTTTTAGGGAGAAAGTGAGGTCTTCACAGAATGCTGAAAGAAAAGGGAAAGAAAAAAATATTAAAAAATCAAACAGCAAGGACAGAAGAGTTTCAGAAAGTATTTTTGTTATTAATGTTATAAACAGAGAATTAATATAGCCATTCCATAAATCAAATATATGCCTAATGACACTTGGGAGAGTTCTTTTGAAGAACTTGGGTTGTTTTTTACAGCACCAACATCTTAATGTAGTTCTTCTCTAACTCGTAGCTATACTTTAGTCATACACAAAAATATTAGGAACACTGAATTCATTCTTAATCCCTGGAGATCTACCTCAGGTAAAATGTTAGAGACACAAGCAATATTGAGGCATTGAGTGTCTTTGAATTTAAATTAGGTTTTTTTGGTTGATCTCTGTTTGTGACTTAATGTTTATATTGCACAATACTTTCTCAATGCTCCACAAGCAAAACTCATTCATTTACAGTCACCTTTTTTTTTTTTTTCTCATCCTAACATGCTGTTATTGACATCCTAACATGCTGTTATAAACATTTGTGGAGATGTTTAAAAAATTCCTAAAAAGAACCTCCATGTGAACTCTGATAAATGAAAAAAATCATGTATCTTTTTGTAAAAAATTGGACAATTCAACATTTTCTTCTTTGGGGTGAATCCATTTAATACAAATATGTTTTCTCAGTTCTTTATATTTATTCTCCCTTATATCTTAGAGCATGGATCAACAACAGAAATAACCTTTCCTTTTGAATGTTGCCGATTGCAGTATCGCTTTAAGATATCATCCTGCAGGAACAAAGATGTAGTACTCTACAAGCTTATATAATAACATTACCAAATAGTCATACAATTAAGAATCTCTCTTAAGGAGACTTCATGTTTACAGAAACAATTGGCAATGATTCCAACAGTGTTATGCACTCTCCTGCAGCAGCAATGCAGGAGAACAAGGAAAGAACAATAATTTGTTTTGCTGCTAAAAGCTAGTCAGCCATAGTGGATAGTTACCAGCAATAAGTTAATAATCATATTAACTTCATATATTATGCTTGAAGGCTTCATCATCACCTTCTATGGTAGGAGTATAAATTTAATCTTTATGTAGACAACCACATATACACAAAAACTCATTAAAGTTACCAACTGCATGACTTTAACCCCATGTTTTAAGAATAGATCTAATCTTTTATTGCTCTTATATCTTCTGAATTTTTGACATTTGCCTGGTGAAGAAATATTTGCAACATGTAACTTTAGACACTCTCATGGTTTCAGCTGGGGTAGAGTTGACTTTCTTGCTGGCAGCTGGTGTGGTGGTGTGTTTTGGGATGGAAGTGGTGTTGATGTCACACTGATTTTTTTGCTTCTTGCTAAGCTGTCAGGGCCTTTTCTCCTCCTCACATCACCCTGCCAATGAGCAGACTGGGAGGGCACAAAAAGTTGGGAGGGGATGGAGCCGAGAGAGCTGACACCAACTGACCAAAGGGATATTCCATACCACATGTCATCATTCTCAGTATATAAAGCTGGTGGAAGAAGAGGAAGGGCGGGATGTTCAGAGTTATGGCATTTGTCTTACCAAGTAACCATTACATGTGATGGAGCCCTGCTTTCCTGGAGATGGCTAGACACCTGCCTGCCAATGAGAAGCAGTGAATTAATTCCTTGTTTTGTTTTGCTTGTGTGTGTAGGTTTTGCTTTACTCATTAAACTGACTTTATCTCAACCCATAAATTTTCTCATATTTACTTTTCCAATTCTCTCCCTTATCTCGCCGGGGGAGGAAAGAGTGAGAGAGCAGCTGTGTGGTCCTGGTTGCGACAACAGTTAAGCCACAACACCAATTTAGGCACTAAAATCAGACACTGAGTAAAATTTATGAGGTGCTCTGTGGAGCCAGTGGAAAGACAACGGGGTACTTCAGAAAACATCTCAGAGCAGATACCAAACTGTGGTGTTTATTTGCTCTCTGGAGGGAAATATCTCCATCTCTCTCTTGTCCTTTTTATCATAGCAGCAGTATGAGATACTGAAAAAAGTACTTTAAGCCAGGCAATAACAATCTTTCTAGATTTTTTTCCTATAATTTTTTGCTTTTGTTCCCCACTATTCTGAATAACACCTCTTTTAAACCTTGTGTGAAAAAAAAATTAAGTGCAGCTGTATATAGGTGTAGTGACATCTAAATGTCACTTTCTTGTACTAAATCACCCCAATTATTTATATAGTTCTTTCACTCAAAACCCTAAAAGTAGTTTTCAGCCCCCATTCCTAATTAAAAGTGTGTTATGTAATACAGGTATACAAAATGTGAATACATTGTTTCCCTTCCTAAGGAAAACAAATGAGGGAAAAAGACAGGAAGAAGGGCAGAAGAAGAGGAAGACAGTGGGAGAGGAAGAAAGAAAGGATGAGGGAGACAGCAGGTGTTGTGATGCACCTGAATACTAGATGTCAGAGTCTATTTGATAAAACACAGAACACCAGGTATACATCTTGGAAGCTTTCCAGTTGCCCAGAGGCCACACATCCTAATTTATACATTCAGGCATCAGTGTGTTCACTTCATTACTATCATTGTCTGATTATTTATCTGGAAAACATTATAGTGTTAATGACTTTTCTTCAGTTGGTACACAGTACAACAATGCTTTCAAAATTGATGGGGTTTGAATTTTCACATACAACCAATTCTTGAATCACCTGGTTCTTTTGGAATGCAAGCTGAATTTGTGTAAGCAGGCCAAAGCGGGTAAATACTCAGAATCTTTTTGTCATTCTTTAGAAAATAAAAAATATTTAGACATGTCTCAAGTAAGGCATTTCAAAAGTAAAACTTTATTCCTTCACAGACTATTATGATGCTTGAACAAAATTACAGTTTTGAATGAGACCTTTATTTACAATCTGTGGAACTTCTCTGTCATTTACAAACTCCCAGAAGTACATAAGGATGAGTGGTTTGATGTCAACCCTTCATATGTAAGTAATTAATTTAGCATTTAATTTTCTGCATTCCACAGTTCATGCTCAGGAACAGATATCTTGCTCTACTCTAAATGCTAAATTGCCAACAAACATTAATAATGGCATTTCATGACATTCTTTTACTCTTGATAAGAGAAGGGCAAAAGGATATTTATTCACTCAGCCAGCTCCTAAAATATATTTAAAACAACAATTTAGATTCTCTGAAGACACAAAACCATTAATAAATGCAATCCATTTCTTTTTTGGAAAATATAAACGTCAATTTACAATATATAATGAACTTCTTCTGTAGGTAAGTGAGTCAAAATCAAATTTCCAGGTGATTACAGAAAATCAAAGATTCCCACTCTAGATTCCTGAAGAGCAATGAAGATAAAGTGTTCTGTAAAACATGCCATCAGAGCTTTCCCTTTAGGACGATGATCACGAGGCTCTTCTTTTTAACCACAGAAACCAGTCAGAGAAATACAACAGAAGGCTTTGTCCCAGGCTTCAGAATGATATGTTGCCCTTATTACACACAAAATCTCTGACACACAGCCAGACACCACAGGACTAATGGATATATATCATAGTAAGACCTATTCGGTGCACTTTTAATGCATTTTGAGGATGTCAGTAATAATAATAATAACAACAACAGCAGTAATAATTAAAAAAACAATCTGTAAACATTGTGTCTGTTAGGAGAATTCCAATTTGAGTCAATGACTTTGTATTCAGGAGTCCAAATTAAAAAAAAAAAAATCAACCAACCAACCAACTGAACAAACAAAAAACCCTCAAAACCCCACCATCTGTCACTATTAAGTTTCCTTCAATGTGGTAAAGCTCCCAGCTCTAACAACATGGAGGGACTATTTAGTTGGAGGAACTGCTTAATGAGATGTAACCAGAAGGCTGCCTAGTCTGGTACAGCCCTCTGACTATATCCCTTAGTAGTTATGCAGGTGGGAAGCAACGAGTTCAACACCAGAAATTTAAAAACAACAAAAAAGGACTTTAAAACATTGGGGAAACTGGTTCAGAGATCAGAGGCATAGATAATTTTTTCATCAATACCCTTAGTATTTGTTGCAGATAGGAATACTGAGAAAAATAAAAAGACATGCACAGTTAACAAGTGGCTCAGAAACTGGTGCCACCAACAAAATTTTGGGTTTTTTGATCTCGGGGAACCTTATATGGCACCAGGTCTGCTAGCAACAGACGGAGTACACCTGTCTCAGAGGGTGAGAAAGATACTAGCATATGAGTTGCCAGGGCTTGTTGAAAGGGCTTTAAACTAGACTCGAAGGGGGAGGGGGTTAAACAGGTCCAGTAGAAATAAGCCTAAGGATAGCTTTCAGCCTGCCATCTCACTTGAAGTAACAAAAAGTTACAAACAGTAACAAAAGGGTTTGTGGCAAATAGGAGGATGACACATCAGGTTTGGTAGGATGTAATGATAGCAAGGGCCTCCAACCCTGCACTGACATATGCTGTGAACACTGTAACAAAGGCAAGGTCTTGCAGATATGGACCAAGAGCCCCTGAGACAATAGGAGTCAGAAGGGTAGTTGGTACAAAACTCATTGGGGGATCAGTGAAGTGCCCCTCTAAGAAGGAGACACATCTGGCAGACTGGCTAAAGCGTCTCTATACCAAGGGACACAGCATGGGAAACAAACAGGAGGAATTGGAAGCTATCTTACTACAGGAAAGCTACAACATAGTAGCAATTACGGAAACCTGGTGGGATGAGTCCTATGACTGGAATGTGGCCATCGGTGGCTACAAACTGTTCAGAAGGGACAGGAGAGGAAGAAAGGGTAGAGGTGTTGCTCTCTATCTAAATAAGTGGCTAGAGTGTGAAGGACTGTTGCTAAAGAATAGCCATGAGCAGGTTGAAAGCTTAAGGGTAGGAATTAGAGATCGGGACAATCTCTAAAGGGAGAGCCTTGTGGTAAGAGTCTACTACAGGTTGCCTGACCAGACAGAGCCTGTCAACAATACCTTCTTGCTCCAGCTGGAAAGGGCATCATGATCACAGTCTCTCAGCCTTCTGAGTGACTTTAACAACCCAAACATCTGTTGAAAATCATCATGGCTGGCTGCAGGCACTCCAGGAAGCTTCTAGAGTGCCTATACAACAACTTTGTGAGACAAGAAATCATCAAGCATTGTTGGACTTGTTGATGAAAAATGCAAGTGAAATCATCAGGGATATCAAAGTTGAAGGCAACTGGGGCTGCAGTGATCATGTCCTAGTGCAGTTCACTGTTCTAAGGAGTTTGAAGCCCACCAGAAGCAAAGTCCATGCTGGGACCGGTACTGTTTAACGTTTTTATCAATTGTATAGACAGAAGGATTAAATGCACCATCAGCAAGTTTTCAGATGACACCAAGCTGTGTGGTGTTGTCAATACACCTGAGGGACGGGATGTCATCCAGAGGGACCTGGATGGTCCCTGGTGGACAGGCTGGAGAGGTGGACCTAGGTGAATCTCATGAGGTTAAACAAAGGCAAGTGCAGGGGTTTGCACCTGGGCCAGAACAATCTTCACCATCAGTAAAGACTATGGATTCGCCGTCCTGCGCAAACACTGCAGTAAATAATAACACTTGAACATCTCTGCATCATTGCAGCTTCTACCACC
>JAOXNG010000012.1:87145463-87177355 GCA_028566535.1 Scolopax minor
ATGCCCTGCATAAATCAGTCCTGTATGTAAGATACCGAGTACCTCAAACACAACCTTTTGCTTTCTCCCAGATATGTTACCTCTAATCATCCTCGCTGGATTTGTTTACTATTGAGCGGAATTGATCGAAGACTCTTCCACAGAGAAAAATGGTTTGTAGATGAAACACTTCTTAAGTCATTCAGGACGCACTTTGTGCGAATGCGCATATTTTCTGTCTAGGCAATTGTATTTGATTAAACTTTTGGAAAATTTCAGGTTTGGATACTGGTTCATACAGCTCATGAAGAGCCTCGTGACCTTGGAGTAAAGATCACATGTTGTCAACCAATTTGTGTACCCACACAGCAGCTAGGCAACAAAAGCAGTGGTGTAGCCTGCAGCTTAGTGCTGCAGGTTCCCGCAGGAAAAGCGGAAGGATGTTTTTGCAGTAGTTTGATTATACCTGTGCATATAATAGAGACTGTCATGATTGCTTTTAATTTACAGCACTGTATTTTACCTTTCAAAGCACAGATAATCCATGAGAATGTTTTTATAAGCAATCAGCTGGTATTTTCTTTTCCCTATCCTCATCCATAATGGACAAACTGATTCTTGTGAAAGGGAGAACCTGGTTATTTAGGTAGGAAGAATTTTGTTTTTCCTCAGCAGAAAGACACATAGCACAGAAATGAAATCATGTGTTGTATTTAATACTCTGCCAGCTACCTAACTGCATATGTAATCACCAGTAAATATCAGGCAGTTAAAAATTCAGCATTTTTGAGATACAGGTGAAGCAGAGAGACAATCTGAAAGTGCAGTAGTTGCTTAGGAATTTTTTTAAAGACAGAAACGTTTTTAAAAGAATACCAATCAGATCTAAGTCAATGGGAAAACTGCAAGCTTCAGCTTGCTCTCAGGACTGATGGGTAGAGTTTCCAAGCAATGGAACCAATACATGTGTCAATACCAATGCAACAGAGTTAAAAATATTTAGTAACTATGGAATAATGTATCATTTATAATCAGTAGTCAGCCTCTTTAAAGAATTAAGTGCTTTCTAATAAGGAATAAGCAGAACGATTTTAACTAGACTTTGCAAAGCTTTTCATTTTAATGAGCGGTTTCCACCAAAGACCTTTAAAGCAATCAGCTGAAGTGATGCCAGGCCAACTGATGTAACTTTTAGTTATACTTTGAATACCAGGAAAATTTTGGGGGAACGCTACAGGGTGGGGAGAGGTTATCGTATCAGTATTTTTATTGGACCTGTGAAATTATGTTGATAAAAACTGGCCACTTAGCTTAATAATGATCGTAAGTTCATTATCAAAATCAACGTACAGTAGGTGGTACATGCAAATTGGCAAGAGATAATAGCATTGTTAGTAACAATTCAGATAGTTTTGTGGAAATGTCAGTTACCAGATGTACTGTACAATTACTGTGATACTTACCTTTGAGTTTGTGTCCATCAAACAAAAGTCAGTAATGTATAAAAATAATGAAACATGAATTCGGGCAATTAATTAAAATGTGCATACCTTCTAAGATTTTGTTCTCATTATTGGGAGCTTTTTGCTGCAGGGTGTTCACGGTGAGCATCTGTTATGAGGCATGTAGTGGGGTACCTATGTGTTAGTTAAAAAAAAAAATATATAAATTTCATAGTAAAGTTTGTAGATGATGATGAGATCTAGTGGCATAGGATTGGTCATATATAGTATCCTTATAGTATTTAGCATTACTCGTATCTCCATCATGAAGACCCCAGGCCTCATATGTAGATGATAATGTTACAAAAGAGGCATGTTTAAACTTAATTGCCTTGCTTTTCATGTTTTGCCTCATACAGCGATTACTAAATGATCTTTCCATCTTTAGTCTCGACAGACACCGGAGGGAGAATTTCTGCCCCTAGACCAGTGTGAACTGGATGTCGGATTTGGAACTGGAGCTGACCAGCTGTTTTTGGTTTCCCCATTAACCATCTGTCATGAAATTAACTCAAAGAGCCCCTTTTTTTGTCTCTCTGAAAGATCGCTAAGAAGCGAGCAATTTGAAATAGTTGTCATCCTTGAAGGAATCGTTGAAACTACCGGTAAGATTTAGAATAATATGCATGCTCTAATTTTTAGCCTTTGTTTTCAGTCCTGATATTTTTAGCGAAGCAGCTGTTAATCCTTTCAGGATGCTAATCTTGCATGGAATGCTGTTTCTCACTTCTTTTCGCTTTAACGCTAATAAAGGCATACCATGGTCATGCTTGTACCTCCTCCCCCAATTTGGCTACTACCTACAGTGTCAATGTACCTACAGTACAAAGACTGATGGGCATAAAAGGTTAAGCAATCGCAAGCTGTTGAGAAGACACATTGAGGCTTGGAGCCTGAGGAATGGCTGAGTGCAGAGCTCAGCTCCGGCAGACAATGCCAGTGCTCATGATTTATTGTTGTTTGCTGTTCTCTTAGTGCCCCATGTCTAACCTAACAGCTTCATCTGGAACTAGCTTGATTCAAATCCCTCTGCTGTCCTCAGCTGCCCCATACTGTTTCAGGTCTCAGTCTTGGCAGAGGAGAAATGATCTGGTTCCAGACGGCAGTGAAGCAGGTGTCCTGCTCTCACTATGCTCAATCTCTAATGAGAACACACTGTGCTCAACCCACAGGTGCCTCCTTTCGGGAAGAGTAATTAAGGACCATCTCCCTCCACCTTTTCCTATTAGTCTCAACAGATTATTTATCTTATGGACTATACTGCCTCCCATATCTTTATTCTTTGTGCAGTCTGTGCTGGTTTCACCTTGGCCCTCATCTTGACTGTTGCAAGATGCAGTCCTAAAAATCAAGGGGTTTTGTGTTACAAAAATAAACTCATCCACATCTGAAGGGGTAAAAACATGTCTCTGATACTGTTTTCTGGTGTCTGCTTAGAGTTGCAGGCTAATATGCCAGGTGAGGGCAGTTAGAGGAAAGGAAGAGAGAAAAATCTGAACTGAGGAATTAATCTCTAGAGAGAAGTGCAGCCGGTCACCAGAGCCTGGAAGTCTCCTGGGGAAGAGATGTAATGCACTACTTTTCTCACAAAAGGTGTCAATGTACGTCTTGACAGAGCACACTTTTCCATGGTTGTGGCTAAGTATGTTTTCCAACTCTACACTACAAGGAGAAAAGGCTCAGTCAAACCATTTATGGGTTATAAGACCTCATGTAAGGAAAGAAACATCTCCCATTTGCTGGCCTGCACTCCAAAAATTATCCTGTATTTCCTGAAAAGAGAGAAGGTGCCTATCTCCTCTACAATTGGAGAGCCTTGAATTCTAAAATATGTTTCAATACTGCACAGAAAATCCTTTACTGGTCTGTGATGACACCAGATAAGCAGTCCTGGGAGGCAAAAAGGTAATAGCAGCCATGGAATAGGTCCTAGATGGGGGAGTAACATTGTCCTCTGCCCTTTACCTGCCATGCCTTGATGACAAAGAAAGCACCAGATCTCAAAAGAAAGCTTGGAGGTGATCCTCCTCATCTGAAAGCTTTTCACACATCACTGGTCATTGTGCCGTAGATGCAATCTGGTCTCCAGCAGTCACTGCTCATCTTACAGGCCCAGAATGTCAGCCTGCTGTGGGAGAAGCAGTAGCAGCAGCTGTTTTTGCTCACAAACATCCTGGGTCTTGTTCAGGAGCACAAGATTATATATATTCTCACTCAGATAGTGGAGCCAAAACTTTAGTCTGCTCTCTTCTTATAGCAGAGGGGCGTAAGGAATGTATTACAATATCTTATTGATGTGACCAACAGCAAATGTGTTGGTATAGAACTGCATGGCATAGCACCTGACTCAGGCAGAGGGAAGGTGTTCTCAACATAGTGTCCAGGTTGTTTTGCATTCCTACGAAGAGAGCAGTTACTATACTATTTTGTAACTTTTTATAGTTTTCTCATTACCTTCAATTTGCTTAGGATAAAATTCTCTCCAGGAGCCCCATGTCTGTGAAATAGTCACAAAAATGGCATAATGGTCTTCCCAATCCTTAGCTTCATTCTCTGGAAGGGTCATGGGTTAGGGAAGAACTCACCCCTTCACAGTGTGCTGTAATGTGCCAGCATTGACCTGACCATTCTGCAAGCGAGGCAGGTCCCCAGCCCCATTCAAAGGGCAGGATTTTGTCTCCCTGACATCTCAGGGAGTGCTGAACACCAGTGTAGGAACATGAAGTTATCTATATATCCTGAGACATCTAAGCAGTGCTAGTGAGAAAGGTAGGTAGAAAAGGAGGTTTGTACTCTTTCCAAGTGAGATCTAAAGGCCATAGTGTTTCCCAAACCCTTTGACACTGCAATCCACTCTCAATACAATATGTCAAACACCTACAGTTTCTTCAACTGTTTCATTATAATCACTCAAGTTCATAATAGATCAATTCTACAGTGAGGGAATGTATACTGTCTGTCCAGAAGGAAATGAGGCACTGTCAGTAGCTAGAGGTAACTAGCAGTTCCCTGGATAGAATAAATATGTACCATCACTATTTAATATTTTTCTCATTCTCTACTCCTGGGAAAAAAGATCTGCTGCAGACTTGGGGAACTGAACTGCTGCTGACTGTTGCTGTGTAACTGTTGGCAATCCCCTTTGAGTTCTTTTTGCAGCCCACAGTTTGAGAAACATTTATCTATATGACCTAACTAGAGGCTGCTATAGAGCAATTAATGACAGGGGAAGAAGGAACATTTAAGTGCACTTCATTTAACTCAGATGAAGGCTCAACTGCAATGAAAATCACATAATACCTAGGTTGAATAGCAGCACTTATTGCAAACTCTAGTCAAAATAGGATTTCCAAAGACTTTGTTTCTAATGATAGATGAAAGTTTTGAATAATACAGAGAAAAAAAGGTGACTATTAAACAGTCATGGAGTTTTCCATTTTCATTGCATATGACATAGAAACTAAATTGGTACCTTCTCAGCTCTTATTGCAGTGACTAATGCTACACTGTTTCCCAGCTGTCAGATCACAGTCAAAAGGAATGAAAACAATGAAAGAAAAACAAAAAAATCATTATACATATCTTTCCCTCCCCAGAACAGTGGAAAACCTATCAGAATGATGGAGAAGCATCATGACTATCTGAATAAGAGATTGTGATTCCTTCTCTATTTATGATGGAGACCTACTTCCCTAAAACTGCTGGGAAATTTTCTCATTACTAATAGGTCTTTCAATTTTCAAAGTTCTGGCAACCTCAGAATATCTAATTTATCTTATTTCCATAACTCTATCGCTTTTCTTGAGAAAATGGGCTTAATGATATAAGCACTATCAATTACTACAGTACAATACACAGTAGAGTACATGATGAGAATGTGTGAAACTTACCCACAACCACTTTGTCTAAGGCTTTAATAAACCTTTAAAATAGGATTGCCAAGGAGTTGCCTGATAGAGCTCATTGGTTTAATATGTGCTTTTATTTGCATAAGGACTACATCAGACTGGGGACATGGGTGTGTCCTGTATTGATGTCAAACTGCCGAATTACAAACATTCTGGATTTTAGGATCCCATTTTAGGATCCATTTACCTTACATTAAATAGTCTACTGCTTCTTAAGTTTTAAGATAAGCACTGCTCAAACAATTTGCTTAAACATTGAGCAAACTAACAAGTTGATAAATTCGAAGACAAGCTCCTCTGAAATGCTAATTTCACTTTTTTTTACCCTGTTGTTAATTAGAACTTTGCTCTGAAACTCGCCAACATTGCAGATTTAGAAACTTGTCTTTTCTCATTATAGAGCTGAAGTTAGTCATGAGTAATTTGTACCTACATTTGCTAGTAGGCAAAACCCTTTATTCACCTATTTGTACTCCAGAGCAAAATTGTTTGCTAATTTTGTGGTTACATAGTTAAATTCTATTAAATTCTCAGCATAGGTTAAAAGCTGCACTTCTCTACTCATCCCAGCTGTTCTTGAGTAGATCTGTTTCAGACTGATTTATTCACTCTTTAAATGGGGGTGAACATATCAGTACAACATCATGAGTGTTTCCTACAAGTGTATGAATTACATTTCTTTTCTGAAATGCACATGCAAAAGACTGAAATGCAAGAATAAAGGTATTTTCAGCACATACTGTGACAAGTTGACAGTGACATCACACTGTGCCAACATGGAACATTTAAAGATATATGCAAGTATAAGTTCTCTAATGATAATGCATTATGGTACCCTGATGCTCCACTAACTTGGAAGTGATACATGTGCAATGTTAGCTAACATTCAAGTATCTCCGTTACACGTTATGGGAAAAGTGAGTATCACATATTTCAGGTTACTTTGGGGATAAAAAGGCTTTGTCTTTGCGTATATTCAGCTCTGAATAGAACATCTCCACATGCAAAAGTTTAATCCATGAAGTGGAGTGTGACTTTCAGGAGGAAGGAGGCAAACTTCCGAGGGCATGGATGCAGCCAAACTCCATGAAACCATGGAACCCTCCATGCTGTACTTTGTTCAGCAAGCTGAGGAAAGAGCAGCTCTGGAAACAAAAGCCCAAAAACTTGTCAGGTACCTGGGGGAAGACGAAAGGCTTTATGGGGCCAGGGGCAGAAGACTGCAAGAGGAAGTGAAGAAAACCTTCCCCTAAAATCAGTCTGTTCTGTCTAAAAGATAGCCACATATTTCTGGTGTGGTGTAATGAATCTGGGGCGTAAGAGCAGGACATCTTGTAAGTAATTCCTGATTACTGCCGTTCTCCCTCCCCCCCAAGTAGGCATGGGACAACCTCAGCATATTGGACAGCTGGGGTGTATCACCACCGCCCATCCATTTTATGGCCATAGTATGAAGTGGCTGCAATTTTTCCCTGTTTATAAGTGCTGTTCCAAACATTATTACACAGTCACAGTGACTGTTAATGGCTGTTAATCTGTCACTTACAAAGTTAGCAAAAATTTCAAAGGCTGTTTGTGTTGGAACAAAGATATGTTTATTTTTCAGGTTTGGTAATAGCAAAGTTATTTGTCTGTATAAAAATCCTTTGTAATTCCACATTTATGAAATGTTACAATGTTGGGCTTAGAAGTTGAAATAATAAAACTGATTTCTACTAGACTGTACTGTGAAGACTTTTGGAAGTGAGATAAGGAGGGAATGGAAAAAGCTTGTTTTGATGAGACATGTCTGCTATTTGTCTTAACTTACACCCTTGATAGCTTTAGTTAAGCCTTGAGAACCTTATCTTTATGACAGCAGTAATGTGTGTTCAGTCAATCCCCCAAGATACCATCAACAGACTGCACACCCTTAGATTTTTCAGGTTGTATTGAAAGGAAGTATTCAGGGAATTCTCCTCAGCTTATAGCACTGGTAGGCTGCTTGTATATATTTCATTAGATATTTATAATTTAGATATCAATGTGCATTAAGCTCTGCAGAAAGAGTAGAAAAGGACATGGTAGAGATAATTTCAATTGCTTTTTGTTTGCAACTATGCACCATAAAGGAAGTTTTTACATGGTTTAATGTTATTGACCTTCCTGAAGTTGTGAAAATTTGGTCCTTCTATCAGTTATTGTTCATTTCCAGATGTCTCTGCTTTTATAGCCCCTTCTGGTAATAGCTAAACTGATAGCCTTCTTAAGGTGCTGACGAAAACATAATGGGAAAAGGAAGTAACGAAGACAAATTGTTCTTTGAGTGATTCTAGGATATCATCCCTTCCTCCATTACATTTCTTCAGGCATGGCACTAAGAAAGAGAAACTACCCAGCTCCACTCTACCTTCTTCTTCAGTTTTCAATGGCTGGGAAGAGGGGAATAGAACTGGAGGCCATTCAAAGGAAAATATCTTTGCCTTCCTAGTCTGCTCACTTTCAGACTTTATATGCCTCTGTTAATCCTTGGAATTTGTGACATTTAGTCACAATATATAATGTTGTATAATATATAAAAAATAAATACATATATTATATATTTAACTGTCTACTGCATAGTTATCAAAGAGTTGCATTCTCCTCTGTCACAGTGGTTGTCCTGACATTAACAGTTTTGATAACTAATCAGGGTATGGTTTCATCAATATGTAAATGCAACTGCATCTGATGTGATGTGCAGCTGGCAAAAAGCCAGTGTTTTCTCTTTTGAAACTTTCTCAGAATTGTTCTGTGCAGAGGTCCTTTTGTTCTGTATAAATGTTGTTTGATTTCTCTGAAGATTTTCTACCACCTGATTAAACACAGTAGACACTCAGTTACCAGTGGTCTTTGCTGAATTATTAGCAAAGGTCTGGTTCTCAGTGGTTTGATATACCTTTATTAGCCTAGTGGGTGGCTGAGTGACCACCTCTGCTGAAAATAACGTAATTGCACCCACACAACAGTTGTCTTGAGATAAGCGTGTGCTAGTCAGCAACAACCAGCAGATCCCAAATGTCCTGGGAAGACTAATTACACATATCCCTCCCTGCTACCAGATGAGAAACACAGCAGGCTGGCATGTGTGAAGAGCAGATAACATCAGGCACCCTCACTGTAAGCCTGGGCACAATGCAGTTCATTTCGCAGTTCTGCAAGCCCACTGACAAAGATCCTCAACAGCACAGCTCAGCCCTGGTCTGAAAGGCTGTGTTCAGTTGTTGGTACTTTACAGCACTGTTATAACAAGAAGAGTTGTTTTACGTGATCAAAGGACAGTGAAAGACAGAGACAAGGGCAATAGAAACTGTTGCTAATGATCACTTTGTATATATAGGTATAGAAAAATATAATAATCTGAAAGTATTTTTGTATTTTACATTGGTGATAAATAAGCCTTCTTACTGATTTGCAAAAAACAAAATCCATTGAACAATCCCTCAGACTACATGCTCTCCACTTTTGTTAGGGAGGAAGGAGCTTGGCAGATATTTCTTCCCTCTCTGCTCTTGAAAGGTCTCTTGTCGTTTATAGTGTTGATGCTCTGCTATTGACCTGGTAATTCACTTTAGCACATGGCTAACACATGACAAGCCTTATCAAGGTAAGTGTATTTATTTGGCAAGAGAACTAAACCATCTTAACTTCAGGTCACTTTCCTAGCTTCATATCAAAATTTCATAGCAACAGAAGATTAATTTCAACAGGCTAATGAGATACATATAACTCCTATAAATGAGCGAAAGATACTTTACATTCAGCAAAACAAAAGTTTAAAAGTTTATGCTGCAAATGAATGAGGGATTTATGTATTATCCTGTGCAGAGGTGTATAGGTTTGTATACCATTTTGGCAATGTTACATCTATTTAGTGAACTTTATGGAGATGCCATTATAAATATGTTATGCAGATCCTATGCAGAAGCAGTAAGAGTTTTCTTCTCCATTGTTCTTTGTGCAGAATTCAAAGTTTGTATTTTTGACATCAACCTGCATAAAGGACTCATTTATTAAGTTTTATGGAGCCTCTGTGCTCCACAAAAGTGGAGAAATGATTGATTACTGCTTACTTGGTATCTTAACTGTAGTATTCTCATGAGTAGCAGCAGCCAGGACCCTCAGAAATGTCCACATGTGGCCAAAAGAGTGCCATTTGTTTTCTTTCACAACAATAAGGTGTGAAGGGAACCACCATGATACAGTACAAATAATATAGATTACAGATGCCCCAGATGGTGAGACAATTTCAGTTTGTAGATACTCTTATCATTTTAAAAGGCATCCACCAATTTAGGTGGATGCAGCTGACATCTGTGTCTTTCTTATTGATTTGGGGAAGCTAGCAAACAAGGGTAGAGTGTTAAGCCATGGCAACAAGGAGGAAAATTTAATATATAGAAAGGGAAGAATCTATCCTTATTAGCCTGACACTATCACTGTTGCCATGGGTCTCTGTACCTCTACCGGAAGAGAGTCTAGAGCATAGCAGATTAATACCTGAATCTGGATGGGGATGTAGGCATAATTCTACATGGAGTTCTCCTGGTTTCTGGTTAACAGAGAAGAGCTCAGAGCATTCTCAAAGTGGTAAAGAGATCCTAAACCCAAGTAAGTCCTCAGTTGTGAATGAGGACCTGGACATCATGTAGCAGATTCATGCCAAAGGGGCAAGATGATGCTACTTTGCTGAGGCTCCTATCTCTGCCCATGGAGAGATCATAGGAAGCAGGAGGTTGTCAGCCCAGCTTTAAGCAGTGCTGGATAAAAACACACAAGAAGAGCTAACCACTACCCTTGTGCTGCTAGGTCATCATGGTGAGGGTCTACATAGCACATGTTTCTTCAAATATTTGGCTTGAAATGGGAATAGCAGGTTATAAATGAAAATTGTAAATTGTATAGCAATAGGTGAGCTAAAGAGGCTTAGTGCTCTTTCAGATGCATGGGGAAATAATGCAAAGTGCTTGCTAATAAAATGTGTAGCTGCAGTTCTAGCCATACTGAGAAGAAGGATCCCAGAAATATTATTAAAGCACTATAAGGGACATATTTGACAAATGGCTGCGTTTTCTGGTACAACCTATATTTCTCTAAGAGGTAAATGTATCAGGAGCTTATGGCATTCTGAGTGCTGTGGCTGCTAGATGAAGAGAATGGAAGGAGGACAAATTGCTGCTTAAGTACTTGGTTTTAATGAGCCAGCCTGGGTAGAAAGTTCTCTTCCTCACAGAGTGAAAAGACAGAATGAAATTGTCTTGGTAACATTGGACTTCATAGTACATAATGGCATTCACAGTCCCTGACTGTGCATTGAGATGACCAAATGTGCCTTCCCCCTCCATCTATATTTAAGCAGATAATGCTCATCTGGACCACCCACATGACCTGAAGTTTCCAGGACTTATTCCTCCAGCATGGGATAGGACTCATTTCTCAGAACTCATACGGGGTCTCAGACTGTTAAGACATCTGACTCCTATGGGAGGATGAGGTTCCTAACATCCCTCATACCATCAGTTTTCTCAACAACATGGGTGTCATGAGATCGGCCAATAAAGATAGCAATGGAGTCAATAAAGCTCCCTCAATGGTACACAAGGCCTTACATGACAATAGAGCAGGAGCACTTGTAGTAAATACAGTGAAAACTCAGAGGACAGAAATGCAAAACCTGCAAATCGCTCAAGACGGCTGGCAGAGGGATAGAATTTTGTGTGACACAGTGCTTCCCAGGGGTGCTGTTTGGAAGAGGGACAACTGACTGACAGTCTCAGAAGCCTGGATTATCAGCTTGCCAGCAGTAGTGATTAGCTCGATTACGAGCTTGCACCCCAAAGTGATTAGCTACTGATTAGCAGAAGTCAGCATAGCTGCACAAAATGAGGCTGGGGAACATAATTATCACAGTCTTCATGACAGGCTCAGGTGCTTGGAACCCAATGAGCTGATGATACTGGGAGAGCATCAGCCCTTGGCAGACAGTTTTGGATGTCAGTGCTTCACTTTAGAAAAATTTGTGCTCACAGCTGTTTATAGTTGGCCTATATGACAGTGCAGTCTTACAGGACTGTAGTATCTTTGCAGTCCAGAACAGTATATTTGCCTGCTGTTTTACATAACCACAGCACAGCTGGAGAAGATGAGACCTTCCAGATACTGAAGTTATGGTGAATAGAAGTCTCTGGGAGTACTTCAGTATTACTTTAACTCAAAAGTTATGCCCAGTGAATGTATGCTCTCTCCTGCAAGATTGCATTTGACATTGAATTAGCAGACTGCATTCAGTAAAGGAATTCAGGAACAAGGAGTTTGTTTCAGCGGGAAAAAGCGAATGTTCACAATGAAGATCCTAATTTCTCTTTCTAGACATCTTTATTTATTAATTATTCATCTCAATTAAAAAGAAATGTATGACTTTTGGGGACATGGGAGTTGTTTATTTATGATGTTGATAACTTCTTTATTAAACTAGTATTTTGTTGGTTTTACAATTACACTTCTCAAAAGTACAACCTGCATAATCACAGAAGAACACTCATTGGTTCCCCATGCCATCTAATGAACAGCACATGATTAAAGACATGGAGGAATAGGCATTTCTGGGAAAGGTAATTGCTGCCTGGTTCTCCTGAACTGGCCATGACCATTGCTTAGCTGACAGTCCCAGTGGGAATAAAATCTCTGGATCACCACTAGAAAGGAATTCATTTGGTTACAGGAGGCATCATGATCATGGCATATTTTAAAGTATGTCACTGTGGACCTTATCCACAGCACTGACAGAAAATCCACAGAAGGACCTACAGACCTAGAGCGAATTCAGGTGGGCAGTGATCAAAGTAGCATTAGAACAAGATAGAAAGACAGATGAAGATGTAGATAGTATACCTGTGTTCTAGAAGTCTTGATATTTTCAGCCTTGACATGGATATGTTAATGCAAAGAGCAGCTCAGGAAGCAGTGAAAGTGTATCTTCACTGGAAAAACGTTTCTCCTTTTTTCCTAAGTAAAGTATATTTCACTTGTTTCACAGCTAAACTATATTTCTCTTGTATTAAGATTCCTGTAAATAATCCTACTTGCAATTTATCTTAGTAAGAGAAAGTAACAAAATTAGAGAAAATATGTGAGATAACCACATTGCCTATGCCAGCAAGTAAATCAATGAATCTGCCTTCTGAGATATTTCCATTTTATAATGGTTCTCAGAAAACTTTCTGTGATTACTCTGACACAAAAAAACTAAGATAACTTCCCCTGTTCCAGAAATGTCACAATATGGTAGCGCTAAATGCCACTATAAATGAGCTTAAGAAATAGAGATAAATATTACCATAATCTAACCCTTTTTCAGACAACTTTGAGATAAAATAATTTTGAGGTTAGATCTGTCACATTAGTTTTCTGACTTGAATAACGTTTTATTTCATAACACCAGATGCAACATAAAATTTAGTTATTCGTGCAAACTTTCATCTCATCAATAACGTAAGGAAAGCTTTCCAAAGCAAAGTTTGTAACATTGACTATTATTTGGAAAAAGTATGACTTGTTTTTTTCATTATTCATTTTGCATAATCTGTCCAATAAGTCTTTCCATACTTGTATTACAACAAAGTACACATGAAATACATTAAGTACAAACAAATAAAAGCTATTTTGAATACTTTGATGTGGAAATACTGCACTTATAAAAATACAAAAAAAAACCTTCAGAAATGGAAGTTTCTCATTTATTTTACAAAATTTCTCTTTTAGCCTGTTCTTTTGCTTATTTTGCATAGTTGTCGGATTCTGAAATAATCAATATAACTCAAAGTAGGCAAAAATTTAAAACTGATTATGCATGTTTGGTAACAGAAAGTATATTTGTATCACAGTGTCACACAGTACAAGAGAAACTGTGTATTTGGTATTCTTCAATTCTAGTATATATTATAAAACAGAAAAACAGATATTACAGATTACACTGACAGCTGAATCATAATGAAATCTTAGGGCAAAGAAGTTCCCCTGAAATTAATAGGAGTTCTAGATATTTGTTAAATATGGCTTTAACAGCAGCATGTAAAAGGACAGACATTAAAGGGAGGAAAATGATGCAAACTGAATGAAGAATAAAGACAAAGCAGAAGTTTAAAAATTATGCTCTGGACATTTGAAATATAACATCCAAAGCAAGGTGCTTAAAATTTTAAAGAAAAAAGTCTTTTTATAGAAAGCTACTGATCTTGGCTATAGATTTGAAGTAAATGTGTCCTCCACTTCAATGGAAATAAGCACATTTCCCATCTCCATACTGAAAACAAAGGGATAGAAGTAATTTTACTTGTTCCTTTTAAAGAAACATTCATGAATGAATGAAGTGGCGATGTTTATCACTCAGATTAACCACTGTCAGGTTGACCCAACAACAGATAAGAATCACAGCTTTAAATGCTGGTCCATCTATAAGCATCCTAAAATGAAGCATTCACTTCTAACACGGTACATACATCATGTTGAATTTAGTCCATGAAGTGCGGTAACAGCAAGAAAATTAACTTCTGTAGAATGCTGGAAATAATTGCCACGATTCTCTGAACATCTATTTTTCAACATTGTATTAGCAGATGTAAAGTACTTGAGGGAATTTTCCCATTTTACCTAAAATCAGATTTGGCTTTTATTTTCAGCTTGAGTAAAAGTAGCTATTGTGTCTGGAATTGTAAATTCTATATACTTCTTGTCATACCAGTTTTAGCATGGAAGCAACAAACTATAAAACTAAAAAGTCATAGTTCACGTAGAACATATAATATTTGTAATCTATTCTACTAAATCAAATGTGACAATAATCTGGTAGCCACTTTGAAAGTTAACATAGCTAACAGGTAAACTCAGAATAAGGGCACTGCCACCTTTGTGTAAGAGAAAAGTAGCTGTAATTGGAAGGTTATCCATTGTTTATGCTGCAAAAGAAACATCTCACTTCTTGTACTTCTCAGATTCCTTGGACTTATTTTCCTCTGGAAAATATTGTACTTCTCAACTACCTATAGACGTGACACAATATTGTAACATCTTGCATAAGATTACACTCAGTGTCACTTTATGCACTGTAGACATTTTAAGCAAACATATAGCAAAAAGACAAGGGATGGTCCATTGTTTAATTTCAGCACAGGAAAGTGTCAGGAAGCTCAAAATTTAAATACCTTCCCACTACAGATAGCATCATTACTCAATGACATTTGAGTCTTTTTTAATCAGGACTATGACAGGAACCAGGAAGCTCATGGTCCTGTTGTCTGACTCAGAAGTGCACAGATGTTTTCAGAGTGGAAAGCTAAAATTAGGACCATTTAATTCATTAGGCGATATCATCATGTAATGAGTATAGCATCTCTTTATTCTTGAAAAAGCAAGGGATCCCACTGCCCAGCTGCCTTGCTTTACCCTACACCCTTTTAGGCAAGTTTGAATAGACTGAACTAAGTGGCTAAGCATCTTATTTAAGGAAAAAAAAATAAATTAAGGGATGCTTTTGGCCACATACAGGGTTAAATCAATACACACACACACACACACACAAAAAAAAAAAAAAAGTATTGACATTAATCTCTATTCCTAGCTGCTGTTCATGTGAGAAAGGCAGCCAATGCTCATACCATTTTGATATGAAGGGTACTAATAGGAAGTCCAGTCTTTCCTGTACGGGTGTTCTTTCATCAACATGTTTCTCTCCTTCAACTATAAAAGGCATATGCATATAGGCAGAGAAACAATTTTTTATCTTTTTTTGCTGTTTTCACTAGGTGCAGCTCAAAAGTTATTCCCAAACAACCCAAGTTCCATGCAACCTTATCTTCTTCCAAATTAACATCACATGGCTGTTTAATCTTACTCCATTGCCCTCAGTTTTGCTGATGATATTTGATATTTACTGTATGGTTGCCCCACTATTTTCTGCATTGGTCAGCAATGTCATTGAGTACCCTACATTTTTAATCTGTAATGTTTCTCATTTCTTCTGTTTCTTTTTCTGTTGATTTGGTAACATTGGTCATCTGAATGCATATCTTAACAGATACGTTGCATCAGCAATTTGCACTGAAACTAGCAAGTATATGACTGGTGCTGCTTCCATGCTTGAGGTGGGGTTTCCCTTTTCCTAGAGGGAAACTAAAACAATAGCAATATATATGAGACCTAAGCTAGTTTTCTCACAGTAATATCTGTCTTAAAAAACAGATACCTTGAGCTGACCTGCATCTCCAGTTTCAATGGACAAAAGCTGAATTTCTTTCAGAAGAAAGTGTTGGAGAAGTCCTAGTTCAAAGGTCTTTCAACTCCACCAGCAATGCCACACATCTGTGTTCGGGCCATGCAGTGATGGCAATGCTTTCAAGTGGCCATGTAAGAGAGGTTCAGTGACTGAAAGACTAGTATCAACTAGCAGCTACCTAGCCAGTACCGGCTACCAATCACCACATCTCAGCCTTCAGGGCTGATAAAATCACTGCTACCCCTAATGCTAACTAGACTGATATGTGAGCACATCCACCAAACACAAGTTGGCGGTTTCTATACCTTCCCCTAGATTCTTCACCCATGGTTGGTCAATCTTATCCATATCAACAAAATCAGAACTGTGGCTTTCAGACCATGCTTTGCTTCAATTACTGTTAGCATATTGCTAATGTTGGACTCGATTGTCTTAAAGAACTTTTCCAACCTAAATGATTCCGTGACTCCATTATTCTAATGCAGATACTGCTGTAGCTACTGCTGCACCAACAATGCTTACCCCAACCCAGTTCTAAGGACTATCTACATTTATCACAGCGTCACAGAATCACAAAATTGTCAGAATTGGAAGGTACCTCTAGAGATCATCTAGTCCAACTCCCCTGCTAAAGTAGGATTTCCTAGAGCACATTATTCAGGACTGCATCCAGGCAGGTCTTGATGATCTCCAGAGAAGGGGACTCAACATCTTCCCTGAGCAGTCTGTTCCAGTGCTCTGTGACCCTCACCATAAAAAAGTCTTTTCTCATATTTGAATGGAACGCCCCATGTTCCAGCTTGTGCCTGTTGACCCTCATCCTGTCCCTAGAAACCACTGAATTTTCTACAAGTCTTCTTCCAAAATAGTGTCTTTTTCCTTTCCAACATAATGGGTTTTTTATATGAAAATGATTTTCAATAACTGCTCAAAGCACGTGTTAATCATGTGTAGCAAATCAGCTTTGTTACAGAACAACCTTGAGGAATCAGTGACTTCCATGATGCTATACATAGAGCTGTAGGAACATCAACAAGAGACAGGAAAATGAACCACTTTCCTGAACTGTCCAGTGAGAAACAAATAAAAAAAAATTTTCCAAGTTCTGCAGCAGTTGCCTTTCATAGAAGTTATGTTTTATTTCCAAAGGAAAGACAGTGTTCTTTTCTTGCATGCCCCTGTATTTCTAGGAGAATAAAACCAAATTTCAGTCAGTACTATTATTGAGTCTAAGGTATTGCTTTCCATTTTCCTTGTAAAACAATTTTCCATTTGCAGGTACTTGATCACTTTACAAACCCATGATCTTCGACAGTAGCATTGCCAATAATTCTGCATCTGGACAAAATGTTTTGTCAATTGCGCTAATGGAGCTATGATCTATTCAAGAAGCCTCTATTAGTTCTTCACTGATAGAAGCAATGATCCAGATGATGAAAAGGAAATAATTGTAACAGATAGAGACTGATAGGAATATTGGTATTTTAGTAATTATACTTTCACATGTAATTTCTGAACTGATCAAAACAAGTGAAGGGGGACAAGCTATAAACCATGTTATTATATTCAGTGGATGATTGTCCAAAAAAAAAAAATTAAAAAGAAGAAAAAAAATCTGTTCTAAGGTAAATCAAATAATATCATGCAGCTGACCTTGGGTTTAGTTGTCACATAGCAGATCAAAGGTGTTAACAAACAGTCAGTTGCACTGATTGAAGTATTTGCAAGTGGTGTTTATGATCTTATTGGAAAGAAAATAAGAAGATCAACAGGAATGCCTCTAAGATGATTTTTTTTTCATTTTTACAATCTCCACGTTTCAAGAAAGCTTCAAATACACACATTATCAAGGTGTTGTGAAAACAAAGTGAAATCTTCCCACAAGATGCCAAGTATTTTCCTGAGTCAATTCGCAAATTTCATGATGTATAGCATTTGTAAAAAGTTCTGCTTCATAAGCATAAATTTCACATTTAAAATGTTGCCTGAGCAATAAAAATCAGAAGTTTCAATCAAGTCTTGAACTAGTTCAAATTTAAAAGCAGTTTTATATGAATGTCAGCAAATGAGACTACTACAGGCTCTTGTTCAGATCAAAGCACACTTACATGCTTACCCAGCTGCAAAAGCAATCTCAGAGCAAGTCATGTACAGAATTCAGCGAAGTATTTCACCTGGATTCTAGTATTTGAATGAATATTATTTTAATCTTGATTTTTGCAGGGAAATGACTGATATTTTTTTTTCAAGAGGACTAAGATGATTGCATTTTTCAATAATATTTCTCAGTTCAAACTTTAAAATAAGGTTCCATTTTTGTGAAAAAGGAATTATTCTGATATTTTTTTCACCCCGACAAATTCCCCAGTTGAAAAGAAATTCCAGGTGTCAACAATTCCACACACTGAACACTAGTCATATCTGAGAAGTAGTATTTTAACCACAATAAACATATTATAGATTTGAGATTTTTGTTTTTCTCCCATTCAGGTCTTTAAACTGAACAGAACTCCCAAATCATGTAATCAGTGGTATATGATCAGTTATCAGTCCCATAATACTGCTAAACACTGTGCTTAGAGTTCTCTTACACAAATGTGAGCAGACTAGTTAGGAATCTTCAAGTAAAATTCTGAATGGTTTTTGCAAACTAGACAAATTGTTGGTAGTCAAAAAGGCCCTATGCTTGATGGCTGCTGAATTCCTCTACTTCCAGGTCTCCCAAATTATTCTTGACGAAAAGGTTCGTCAACATTTTTTGCGAAGTCTACTAGATGAGATAGTACATGCAGCATAACCACACCTCCAAAGTTCTTGCTTTAATCAGTAAGCATCTCTCCAGAACCTGGCAGAACTGCAGCAGTACCCTCTTCAATTAACACACTCTGTGCTTTCTTCCCAGGAGAATCAGATTGTATAGCTATATCAGCATTCCTTTATTTGGATCCAAATAATTTCCAAATGCCTCATACCACTTCAGGTTTCAGCAATTTTACTTCATGCAGTTGAGTTCTTCCACAGGAAACCAAATTTGAAGCACCAGCAATAATACATTTCCACTAGGGAGAAACTTGATGTGTGGTTGCAGTGACAGAAATCCTTTGTTAGGCACAGAGTGTGCATGAACCATTGGAAAACTATAGCACCCACAGGAGCTACTAGTGCAAGACTTTCAGCAGATCTGGGGAACAAGTGCTGTGATTAACTTTTTGTTTGACCTTCTGTGCCAAACTGCTACAAACTTGCTTCTTTGACAATACTGACCTTCCAGCTTCTTATACCATTTCAGATGTTTTCAATTGTTAAATCATATTCCTGTTTTACTTTACCTTCTCTGCATCCTATTCCCCATGTAAGCCTTTTTGTTTTCCTATCAATTACCTTTCTTTATACTTCACCTTTTCTTTTTTTCACTCTTAACTCAAGGAGCAAGTCCCAACCATGAGACTAGTACTTACTAGCTACTGGCAGGAGCCTAGGGGGATGCAAACCAGAACCATAACTTTGCTGTTCACAGAAATTTGCAGGGACTCAATTTTTTTTCTCAGAAAACAGACTGGTAGACAGCTCAGGAAACAGACAATCTCCTGCCTGTTGTTGGGTACTTCAGTATCGGTAAAAAAAGTTTTGATTAAAGTAAATGATAGCTTTGTTTTGAAAATTCAATATAATCACAATAGAGGAACAGTGTGACTGTTCTGTGATTAACTGGCTCAGGAGGTAAGACAGCACAAACACAATACAGATGAGAAGTCAAACTCTTGAAATAATATATCCCTTGCTGCACAGAGAGTACCTGTATTCTCAAGAGATGTGGACCTGCTCCAAACTGGGCATGGAGTCTGTTACTACCTTCCTCTTGTCCATCCCATTAGGGATCGAACAATAGAAAAAAGACCTGCCAGATGTCAGAAGCATTACTTGTGCACACCAAGACAAAAGAGAGTATATAAAAGGTGTTTTCAAGTTTCAGAACATAACTGTGTCCACAGATAATGTCCCTTCTCAAAACTGACTAGAGTGAAGTCATTTCATCTTAATATAAAATAAAATAAAGCAATTATTTTTATTTCTTAGGTTGGCTGGCCACAGGCATTAATTAAAGTTGTGAAGACCAGTTTGGCAATGTGACAACCACTTCACCAACACTTCAACTTAAAACTTTAAAATTATTCACGCCCAGTCTCTCCTAAGTTTCATTTTTCTTGCATTTGACTTTGAAAAACATTCTTTTCATGTGTTTTTGTCTAAATTGCACTTTTCTGTTATCTAAAAACAATTAAGTTACCTGTTTTTAAATAATATCTAAATATCTAGCCAGCAGGCTTTTCCAGATTTTATCTGTAAACATTGCACTGCAGGTTTTCCAGCTCTCTCATTTCAGAAATTTCTTTTCTTATAACTAGAAAGAGATTACAAAAATAATTTATATTTCTTGTGAATTGTTTGCTTACAAGCAGGTCTTTTCATTATGTATTCAAAGTCTTTCAACCACTTTAAGATTACAGTATAATTTCTTATATAAATGTATGAAAAAACATTTAACAAAATATACTTGAAAGAACTAAGAAAATAAAGAAATTCTTTATTAATCTTACCTTAACTAAAATATGGTAAGTATATATGAAAATAAATTTTAAGCTTTTCAAAATTTACAGTTTTCCTTTTTTCTTCCTGCATCCTCCAAGGATTTTAAAGACCAATATACATCAGTGTTCTCAGAAGAACGTAAATGACACTGAATGTGCATTTAGTGTCCTTCAAGCACTACCCAAATAATTAATACCCAAATAATTTGAGGTTTCTATATAATAGCTTTATGAAGAAGTAGTAATGAATGTTTAATGTATTTAGAAAAAGTCTGGTGTATATTCTGTCCCCCAGCCTTGTCTGATAAAGAGAGAAAACCCCTGCCTATGACTGGACAACTACACATTGGAGGCAGCTTAGCAAATGCAGCAGCAGCCACAGTCCAAAAAAAGTTGCTTGAATAAACTTTGTTCCTTGTGATCCACATCTATCATTCAGATGATTCTGGATGGTTATTGTTTAGGCCTACTTAATTATGTAGTTTTCTGGAAGTTTTATGTAACTGAAAACAGTTGGAAATAAGGAATCAATACTGGAAAATAACGCATAATGGAAAAAAAATGTTTAGAAGAATTCCTAAATCTTGCTAAGTATGTCCCCAAGAAATAGAAACTACCAAAACTTATTTACATGAACCGTTCTTAATTCCTAAATTTCTCAGTCTGTGCATTAATCTGTTGTGGCTAAGGACATTGATTTGACTTGCAGTTACAGTTACTGAATGTTGATTGTATGGCCTGATTTATATTTTGAGTTAAAGTGGAAGATATTTACTTAGAAGTAT
This sequence comes from Scolopax minor, assembly GCA_028566535.1. Classification (NCBI taxonomy): domain Eukaryota; kingdom Metazoa; phylum Chordata; class Aves; order Charadriiformes; family Scolopacidae; genus Scolopax; species Scolopax minor. The sequence goes on from JAOXNG010000012.1 coordinate 87,166,515, forward strand.
TAATCAAAAACAATTTTTAAAATATCTATTAACTATTTTCTGACAGTTATCTATATAGGACATTACAAATTTGCAGTGAATTAATGATAAAACAATACACAGGTTTCATCAAATCATGTCAATATTGTGTCTTTATTGGAGGCAAAGGATAGCTTTGGGATTTTGATGTCAGATGAAAAGAAAGAAGCTGGACCTGTCAAATCTATCGGACCTGCTTGAAATTTCTATTTTGGAGCAAAAGGATTACTGTAATCACAAAAGTTCAAGCTAGTGAAGGAAATTAAAAAAAAATAAAGTCAGATTGACAGGGAAGTCAGAGCAGGGGCAGGGAGAGGAACACCAAATAACATAGAATCATGGAGGTCAAGGTAGACAACATCCACTGGCCTCCTTTCATTTATCCAACCAGCCATGTTGACTACTTCTGATAGCTTTCTTTTCTTCCATATGCTCAGAAATGACACTCAGGATGAGGTGTTCCATCACCTTTTTAGGGATGGAGGTGAGGCTGAGTGGTTTGCAATTTCCTGTGTCCGTCTTCCTGCCCTTTTTGAAGACTGGGATGACATTGGCCTTCCTCCACTCCTCGGGCACCTCTCCTGTTCTCCAGGACCTCTCAAAGATGATGGAGAGTGGCCCTGCAATGACTTCTGCCAGCTCCCTTGGCACTCTTGGGTGTATCCCATCCAGACCCGTGGACTTGTGGATGTCCAGCCTTTTAAACTGATCTCTAACTTGGTCCTCCTCCACCAAGGGAATATCTTCCTTAATCCAAACTATCTCCGATTCATCCAAAGTCCATGGCTCCCAGGGGTTGGCTCGAGCAGTAAAGACTGAGGCAAAGAAGGCATTCAGCAACTCAGCTTTCCCTGCATCCTCTGTTACCATGGCATCCGACTCATTCAACAGCGGGCCCACATTTTTTCTAGTTTTCCTTTTGCCTCCAATACAATTGAAGAACCCTTTCTTGTTGTCTTTGACATCTACTCACTAAGTTTATTAAGTCACTAATTTATTAAGTGGACCACATGAGGGCTGCTAAGGAAAACTCATCCACTCATATTCCTCACACAAACATGCACAGCATCATTTGAGACATCAAGTGAGCCCTACCCTGGTACCTGTTGCCTTGAGATAGTAAAATAGAGCTGGGGGGGATGACACACAATGCTGCTCTGGACCCCAGACAATGGTCAAGTCCAGCAGGTAACCACCTTGGCCACTCTGTGTCCACAGCCACCAGACAATCCTGTGGCAATGTTCTGATCTCTGTTGGGAGAGAGGCACTATAGCAAGACCTGTAGATGAGATTCATCCTTGATGACATCACAACTCGCCATTTCAGGCATTATTCTGCTACCAGTTGTTGATCTCTGTCTGGTGTCAAGGCTCTTTGCATTTGTAAGCTTAAAGCAAGCAAATTATTTCCAAGAACATATCTATATAATATCCATAAATGGCATGTAGAAGTTAAGTCTTTTGCTATTCTAAGTGGGACCTAAAACAATGAGCAGAGCTGTTGAAATATGCAAAATGAGAAATCAATACTCAGGTCAGAGAGTCCAGATATATGAGGTAAAATGCAAAAGCTTATTAGGCAGCAGGGCACTATTTTGAGGAACAATACCCATATTTGTCATTAATTTAGTGAGTTATATATATTGATATTTTTCAAGTCAGTTTATGCTGAACGGAAGTACCAAGTAAAAAGTGTTTGAAAAGTCAAGTTGTATCTATTGTTACCTGAAAGTAGAAAGACCTTTTAAAGAGAATGGGGGATATATCTCACTAAGGCTGGAGGGTAGTTCATGTAAATCCAACACATTTTCTCTTTAGGCCAATAAATCACTTGGTAATCATCAACAATAACAACTAAAAATGTACTTAAAATTCACTTGTTACCTAAATAAGGAGTTTTGAAATAAAGCTACCTTTGTGAAGACTGCCTTTCAAAACTTATATTCAACTTCATACTATAATTTATATTATTATGCAGTGATTTAGGCTTTCTGTATCTAAATGGAACTTAGAGCAGAAATTACCAAAGATAACAGTCCTGTTTTGTATTACACTTCTCTATTCTCAGTTTAAATTGATTCTGATCTTTCTGAACACATAGTGGAAATATTTTAGGATAATAACAATACGGAACTCTAGTATCTGACAACTAATATAACATAGTAAAAGAAATAACAACAAGAGAAATGCAGAAGAAGCTCCAATTAATTTTAAGTTGTATGTGTGTTTTTCTGCTGGAAGTAAGAAGTATCTAAGATATTTATGGTTAAAACAATTATGTGATAATATAGACTGCTGATACAGGTCCTGAAATTATTTTCAATTAACCATTACAAAATAATTTCTGAAAGCTTTCCATTCCCTTTGATTCTAGGCCTCTTACTGTAAATTCTTCAGACCAGATAAAAATTTATATTACATTTTAAGTACTGATGTGAAAAGTCTTGACAGTGTTTTCCATGTGGAGAACGTCTGTGGTTACTTGACCACAGGAAGTTTTGTTGTAGCTTAAATAGTATACCAGTTTTGAAATGAAATTACCTTTCAAAAAGAGTGAAATTTCTACATTTCTTCTAAAGAAAATTAATTATCACATAATTTTCAAACTGTTTAAAAATACTTAATCTAGAAGCTTCCAAGAGAATATTTAGTACCTTCAGGGTAAATATTATCTTAATTATCATTAGATACTAAAATTCAATGGCATTGCCTCAATACTTCAGAAAACAAAAATTATATTTTAAATGAACAATATAAATATATTTAAACTTGATAAAATTATTCAATGAAGGCAAAACTTAAATAAATTGAAGTCTGTGTATTTAAAGAAATGAAGATTTTATATAATTTTATTCACTTTAAGTACATTTTTCATTCTTTCCCCACTTGTAAAAGGATACCTAACTTCTGAACATATTTCTGATAAAAGGGGCTTGTATTTAAATTTGTATTTGTAATTAATTTGTAAATTAAAATTGTATAAATTTAAACCTTAATATGTATCATTAAGGTTTTAAACTGAAATAATTTTAACAGACCATTCAGGTGTATTGATTCCTGTATTATAATTGAAATGATGTTGAAAATTTATGCTATTCTCCTTTGATTTGTTTTTTTGGTTTTGCTATTTTTTTTTTAATTGGTTCTCAAAATATCTTTTGGACTTCCTTTTGTTGTTTACAATCAGTATTAAATATTGTGCTAAGAATATTTTTTCATACATTTGCATGATCCTCATCTACAGATGAAGGAGCAATTTAGTAGGCTTTTAAAATAGGCCATTGTCACGAAAAGATTCTCCCACTTGAAGAGTGTTTAGGCTTGTCATAGCAGGATTTCAGCGACTAGTTCTTACATTTTTCATCATGTTACCAATAGACAGTGTTTGTCCTTGCTTTTCAGCCTCGATAATATCACATTGTGCCAGTGGATATTTTCCCTTCTTTTTTTTCAAAAATACAGATTCTCTGAAATGCAAACTCTGCTTATTTCTATATCTCATTGTTACAGCTTTAACTCTTGATACAGCTTTAGTCTTTTTTTTCATGGCATGTGTTATCTTCATGCATTTTCCAGGCCTAAATTTGTTAAATCAAACTCTACAGGCAACTGCTAAGACATCTATTTATGTTTTTGTTGATATATGAAAAACTACTGATAGAAATACAACCATCAACTTAACACTATACATGGTTTTGCTCTTAATTGTAAATTTATCTGAAGATGATGGTGTCAGGCATTAAACCATAACATTATAAACTGCCATCTCTTCCATCTGCTTTTTTTTTATATGGTTCAATTCCAAATTCTCCTCCTGAAGATCCACATTATCTTTCACAGGCAGTACAGATATAAGAGAAATTAATTTTTATTTTCAAACAGTAATCTGCTCTTTTCCTCCTGCCCTCATTCCTAACATGATTTTGAGTACTGATTATCAAAAGAATGCATTTGTATATAGATAAGAGTTTAAGATTGAGATTATCTCAACTTTATTTTTTTTTTGTGCTTTATAAGTAAAAATTCTTAATGAGATAGAGACTGCCTTTGAAAAGGTTTTTAATACAAAATAATTACCTTTCTAAAATTTTTATAAATATTAGAAGGGTGTTCTTTTTTTTGTTTTTCTTAAATACTTGCTTTCATTTCATCCTAACTAGACGTCAGAGCCCTGAGAGCAGTAATGTGCCTCAATTACCCTGACCAGCCTCACTTGGCCCACTCCCTCTGTCCCTCATGCCAGTGACTCTATTTAAGTTTAGACCTGACCTTAGCTACACTGTAGGTAATTTCTTGCTGGTCTTGATCCTTGGATGGATTTGATTAGTTTTCTTGCATGATGAAGTCTGCAAAAAGTACTTAAAGTACTTTTTTTTTTTTTTTTTTTTTTTTTTTTGATGGGAGGAGGTATTTTTTGTAATTTGTATCAAAGATTTTTTGAGGAAGAAAGAATTTTATATTTTTGGTTAATCCTTTATCTTAATATCTTTAAATGTTTTGGAGGGTTTGTGTTGGTTTTTTGGTGGGGTTTTGGTGGGGTTTTTTTGTTGTTTTTTTTTCCTGCTCTAGTTCTAGTATATTGTCCTGTATTTGAAGTCATGATATGGAAGCACTTTTTTCTGGTGATAGTCTCTAAAAAACCTAATTTAAAATAAATGAACAAAACACCACAGCAAATCTGACTTTCTTATCTTCTGAAAAGCCACTAGACTTGGTTAATAATATAAAAATTATTAGCTAATCTCACTTCTAAAATTCAATAGCAGGTTATAGTTGTATTTCTTAGGTGTATTCAAATAATGCAGCTGAGACAAACAAGTTAATTTATATGGCTTTTGAAGAGTAGAATACTTGAAAGCAGCAGATAAATGTTTTTGGTGAGCCCTGAATTTACTAACTAAAATAGTTTTAACTGTCAAGATTTTCCTTTTAAATAATGAGTGCACTGGAACCCTTAGTGGGATGTATGAATGCATGAGGCAGCACGTGGGTGGTGTCAGAAACCAGGCTTTCTGTTGGAATAACACCAACAAACTATTCTGAGCAGTGCAAGGGAAAAGAAACAACCATGCTCTTACCTGTGCCCTGCCTGCCTCTAGCTTCAAAGCCTCCTTCTTTCTTAGGAGCCCTATGGGGTCATCTGGGAGAGGACTTTGCTGTCCTATTATACTGCCTGCTGGCTGATGGATCATAATATGGTGATTTACATGTGACTAATGGGTGTTTATCCTCCTTCTATCTGCAAGCTGTATTTAAATGCTGATAGCTAATGGTATACTTTAAAGTATTTATATACAACATTGCATGAACAGCTCATGTTGTTTCTTTTCTTAAATGACCATAAATGTGATTATATTGTATGAGTTTGCGTGGTATATATCCAATCAACGCTTTTCACCCACAAATAATTATTGGTCACAAAACTGCCAGTAATGAAAGATATGTTTATTTCACTCTGATATTTGTACAAGGTAAGTCTTGCAGCATGTCTGTTTCAGTGTTAGAGCTGTTTGATGCAGGTACACATACATGGAAAAGGGAGTGGAAAAACTGAGGTAAGGAGGGGTGTCACATTCATCTAATGTAGACAACCTGGTCCCTGTGGCCCGCTCGGGTTCTTCACTTACAGGAGGGGCTTTTCCTGTTGTGTGTTCAAGGCAATTGCAGATGATTGCAACATCCTTACTGCGGTTGATGCCAGGTGCTCTGTGGTGCTGGCTCTTTGCATTTGGTGTAGAGCCTAATGAGATCAGTACCCTCTCTCCCTTGATGATCCTGCTTACTTCCTGCCAAGTTGTCTCATTAAGCCGTTCATTGGCAACTTCTCTTTTCTCCCAGAAATCTACCTCAGCTGCCCTCCATTATGCCACAGTTGAATGTGTACCTCAAAGGGTGATGGAGAGCCTTCACAGTACAGTTCTAGGCCTAATTGAAGAAGATCCTGTTTGCCTATTATAAATTGCACTACAGTGCATTTGGTAAAGTAAATGCATTTACTGAAGTAAATGAAGGGAGATGGCAAGATGAGTACTGTGTCCAGTTCTGGGTCCCTTACTACAAGGACATTTTGGTTAGATTAGATGATTCTAAAAGGTCCCTTCCAACATAGGTGATTCTGTGCCATCGAGGTGGTGGAGCACATCCAGAGAAAGGCAATGAAGCTGGTGAGGAGTGTAGAGAACAAGTCTTATGAGGAGCAGCTGAAGGGTCTGGGATTCTTTAGCCTAGAGAAAAGGAGGTTGAGGGGAGACCTTACTGCTCCCTACAAATACCTGAAAGGAGGTTGTAGAGATGTGGGTGTCAGTCTTTCTCCCAAGTAACAGGTGATAGGACAAGAATGCTGCTCCAGGGGGGGGTTAGATTGTATATTAGGAAAATATTTTACATTTAAAATGTTATTAATCATTGGAACAGGCTGCCCAGGGAAGTGGTTGAGTCACTATCCCTGATGGTATTTAAAAGACAGGTAGACATACTGCTTGGAGATATCATTTAATGATGTTTTTTGCCAGTCTTAGGTTGATCTGAAAGGTCCCCCAACCTAGAGAATTCTATGATTCTAAGATGGGAGGTTAGAAGTGGGATTGCACTTATGCACACTTGTATGGCCCAATGCTTTTTCTTCTCAGGTCTAAATTCCGTGTTGTTAACCCTCATGGGTAGTACCACTGAAAGCTTGACAGGAACTAGACTACTTCTCGGTTTTGAAGACTAATAAGAAAACCCCAATCTATCACTGTGCTGACCAGAGGTCCAGAATAACACAAGCTCTGAGACATCAGCATTTGAAATGTGAAATTAATGTTGTGAACATGTGTCCACAATCTAATCCATGCACTCCAGTAAACTCTGTAATGCTTTTTGTTAGGCGTCTGTGTTGAAAATAGATACTTATTCTGGTGCTGGTAATACATGGTATTTGCAGTTGCAAATTTCTCTCATTATGAAAATGTTGGCTCAGTACAAGTTTGTTCATCTGTTAGTCTTATTATATGAAGTCTGTTTGTGAAACATACCCTGTTTGTCCCTTTTCCAGATATACCAAGAATCTGCTTGATTTAAAGCAAAACATGAAATATTTTCTTTGCAATGTACACAGAAATATAAGATAGGCTTAGGGCAGGAAATGAAATATTTTGCAATAAGTTCAACACTGCTGTGTAAAAGGCAGTATAACACTGCGCAGTCTGTAGTAGATCCCTTGGTGATGTTGTGTTGCCATCTTTCAATGAATCCACTGAAGATGAAAAATATGAGTGTTTTCCCTGTAAGATTTCATATATTTCCATGTTAGTATTTTTTTCGAATCCTTGAGGTACTTATACCACTCTCTCAACAGTCTAAGCTTGTAACTTTATCTTTTATACTCTAAGTGATTCTGCTTTAGACTTTTCACAGTAACCAATCTCAGCTGAGGTCATAGAGCTGGGCTAAGTTGCAGCCAGATTTTGGACTCCTAAGGTGGACAACTGAGCCTTGGAAATGAATGATATTAGGGAAAAGAAGTTACTTTAGATAAGATAGAGGCCAAAGCCTGTGATGACTCTGGAGCATATAATTTACATTTCTCTGGAAAGACAAGGTATGTCTTTGAAGGTCTGCTTGCGCCAGACGGAGACTTTAGAAATGGTCATTTTTTTTCTTTGTTAATGAGGTGATATGTCTTAGTTTTTTAGCTAAAGCTAAAAATAGCTTTAGCTATTTGCTTTAGTCTTTTTCTCAGTAGGCAACTGTTGTACCTGATATGGCAATGTTGGGAAATTTTGTCACAAGATCCTTCTTGTGACCTAGGGAGTTCATAACCGCTCTGGTGACCATAGATGATGAGGGTGGGCCACCTAATTACTTCCGTTCTTGGTACGGGTCAAACTCCTCTTTAAGATGTGTGCTAGAAGCACTTTACCTCTACAGACAAATGTATTTTCAGGCATAATCTGAAGTAGCTCTAAGGAAGTGGAATGCAGTCCAATAGAATTCGTACTGCACTGCTTTTAGTGCAACATCTATACCACCTGCCATGTTTGGACTGGGTTGTATGACCTGGCATGGGTGTTACTGAGGACTGAAATGACAGTGATACATCATTGTTGTCTGTGGGAAACTGCTAGCTTGAACCTGGACAGTAACATAGCTTGCTTATTACATGAGAATCTCTTGCATCAAAATACTATTTAAAGATACTGCAGCTTCCTATTTTCATCAGGTACGTAACATTTTGCAATAGCTGCTTAGAGAAAAAATATGGGGTTTTATAGTGATGGTGTCTCTCTGAGGCACAGGAAATTCTCAGTAAACTCTTGATGACTGGAGTTGAATCCAGGAAAGAATTTTCCTTAGTAGACATTCCCAAAATAGCTAGAATGAAGAAAGTTGAATGAAATATAAAGAGGTTATATTGGGGTTTTTTTTCATGGCATAATTGCCTAGAATAAGGCAAGTTTTTCTTTTTTAAAGAAGACCAAGGATTTTGGAACTTGGACTAAATCTATTTCCACTGGAAATTGCTGTCAGGCACACAGCGAGCAATCCTGTGCTAAGAAAAAAACCTGGTGTTTTTCCATTAACAAAAGAGTTGAAACATTTTCGATATAACCTTACTAATAGTGAGTCCTCTGGAGAGTACAGTCATAATTTTAATTAATTAAAAACTGGGTTACTTGATCCTTAAGATAAATTCTACTGATTCTCTAACACTTTGAAAATTCAGTAATTTTTTCAAGAATTGTGTAAGGTTAAATTATATCCATCATTAATTAAAAAACTCCACCACCCTCTTTTTAGTTCAGGGTCCAAATTCTCTGATGATTTTTTTTTTTTTTTGGGTAACTTTATAGATAACCTAATATAGAATGCTTTTGATTATGAACAATTTCTAATTGGAGAATTATTACCACTATTGATATTCGGGAGACTCAATGCTTTATGCCTTTGTTCCCTGCTGTTTTCAATTTTCTTTATATTTTATTCTCAGTTGGCTAGTTTACTACCTAATATTATTATTCCAGATATGCTCTTTGCCTCCTTAAAATTATTTGAAACCTTAAAACTCAAGCTCAAATCCAGTTTACCTTAATAAGATAGTCTGGAAACTGGCTGTTCATGAAGACTTCTGACCCCCCTATCTTGGGGATGGTGACATTTGTCAGAGGCACAGGGGGAAGCCAGGGCTGGTTACTGATTCATCTATCTGTTTTTAATTTAACAAAAGTCTGCCAGAGGCTAAATTAAAATTATTGTTGCAATCCTAAAAACAGGATTCTGTCATTTGTGTAGCCTGATGATCCTGGGAGCCTGTGAATTGCTAGCAGAGCATGCTTGGAGTAAAAGACTTGCTTTTATACCTGTCTGAAGAAGGTCAGGTGGATGGCAGGAACTGGTTACTCCTCTGCAAAGAAGGATAGAAAGGAAATGCAGGAATATGGATCCTAATAAACAAACTGAGACTCTGAAAAAAGGAAGAGATATCAATAAAAGAAATATAGAATAGAGGTTTGCAGAGACCCTCATGAGGAGTCTGTTGTCTCAGGGAAACCTGTTATTTCCTTATATTGTCTTCAATCTAGAAAGGAGATCTTTTACCTTTAGATCTTTACTTCCAGATCTTTACCTGGAGAGGTAAAACTGGGAGGGAAATAAAAAAAAAAAGGTATTTCAATCAATTTTCTACTGATACTTATAGTGTTTATTCTAACTTGGGTTAGCTAGGCTTTCTTGTTAGACATTTTGCCTTCCATCTGAGTGAAAAGAATGTACTTCTACCCCAAAAAAATCTGTTATTCCTTTCTGAAAACAGCTTTAATTTTCATTGGTTTCTTTTGCTGTACCTGTAGGAACACAAGGGCTACATAATCAGACCAAATGCCTTACCTTATTTTAAACAGGGAATTATTTAGCTGAAAAAACTTTGGCACTGCATCAAAATTATGAAAAAGCAAAACTCTTCAGCAGTCTGACATTGCCAACTGTTTTACAATCATGTTCAGGAGCATTTTATAAGAGCCTTTTGCATGTTCTTGTTCTCTTGCATTATCTGCTAGAGAAAGCTGCCTTGCTGTGTTAAGATTAGCTGTACTTGTTGCCTGATGCATTGTACCATAAAGCATGGTCTTTAAAATAGGACTATTTTGGTGCCAAAAAATGTGAGATTGTAGCAGCATGGAAATTCATGTATTGATTTACTCTGCCCTTTGGCCAGAGTTTTCTAATGAGAAAAGGTCTTATGAATAATGAAAAACAAGCATTTAATTTCTCTTAGGGAGAAACCACTCTGAGTGGAGCAGTGTTTGTGTAATAGTGCACTGGAAAGTATTTGTCTTATAAATAAAATCCAAATGATCACATAGACATTCATCAACCAAGATACATAAAAAATAGTCTGGCAATGTTTCAGAAAACAAGCAAGACAGGAAAATTATTAGCTTCTTTTTTTTTTCCACAGTAGAATATATATGGAAACAAGCCTGTATTTTTTGGAGCTTCTGTGGTTATGTAACCAGGTTTAATGATGAAGAATCCTATAGGTGCAGGAATTTTAAGAAACAGATATGTCTATTAATTGTCTAGGCTAATTTTTCACTCTCAGTTGAGTCTTGTGGTATACATGAGAAAATTTTCTCCTGACACAAAACTGTAATTGTAGAATCAAAATACATCTTAATGAATACCTATACACACCTTTAATTTGTGAAAAAAATCTGGAAATTATGTGTGCAAAGCAGAACTTAGTTAATGGCAAACTAATAAGCACTTAGAATATGTCATGGTTTCAGGTAAAAGCACTGCAACCGGACCAACAGCTAGCCCTTGCCCCCGCCCCGCCCCCC
>JAOXNG010000012.1:87197099-87215144 GCA_028566535.1 Scolopax minor
CTGAGACTTAGCCCGGCAATTCCCCTTGGCTGCACTTCTTTTGATGCTGCCCAGGATGGCTTTCTGGGCTGTGAGCGCACATTGCTAGCTCACATTGAGCTTCTCATCTACCAACACACCCAAGTCCTTCTCCATAAGGCTGCACTCAATCCCTTTTCTGCCCAGCCTGTATTTGTTCTTGGGATTGCTGTGACCCAGGTGCAGGACCTTGCCCTTGGCCTGGTTGAACTTCATGAGGTTCGTATGGGCCCACCTCTCAAGCCTGTCCAGGTCCCTCTGAATGGCATCCCTTCCCTCCAGCATGTTGACCTCACCACTCAGCTTGGTGTCATTGGTAAACTTGACGAGGGTGAACTCTGTCCCACTGACAAAGATGTTAAACAACATTGGTCCCAATACTGTTTTCTGAGGAACATCACTCATCACTGGTCTCCACTTGGATGTTGAGTCATTGACTGCAACTATTCGAGTCTGACCATCCAGACAATTTCTTATCCTTATTTAGTCAATTTCCTTCAAGGTGTTTGCAAATTTATAAAAATCCAGTATTTTTGTAGTTATTCTATTCTAGCTATATGGGGAGCAGTGGGGAGAACTTGAGCTCATTCTGTTCCAAAGTTGCATTTACTGGGGAGAAGTAACAAGTCTCCCTACTGAGCCATGATTTACAAGGTAAATAGCAAATGCCAAAGATTAAGTAGTGATTTTCCCTTGTTTGGTGCTTAAGGGAAGAAATAGGGTTACTTCTATGTTTGACTTGTGCTAAATAATGCCATTCTTACAGTGTATCATATTGTGTGAGTGTTTCAATTCTCCAATATGGGCTTCTTGGGAACTAAGCATGTCAGAAAGTAGTGGTTTGAACATGTTGCCCTTTTTAGCCAAGAGAAATGTATTTTTTTTTCTTGTCCTTTTTTGACTTCAAACTGCAAGTTTTTAAATTCCTCATCAGAAAAGTAACTTGGGTTGAGAAGAAGGTTCCTTTTGAAAACTTTTCCATTGAGGATGCAAGTATAATGTTATATGCTTGATTGCTGCAATATCAAAAGCAAATATTAACATGAAGATAATAATATTGAATTTTATTTGCAAGTGAATTATGCAGACACAAACCATAGCTGAAGTAAAATTCCTTAAACACAATAAATTGTCTAGTTTGCTCTGTAAAGAAAGCTGCTGACATGGATGTAAGAAAATCGGAATAATTCTGGCTGCATTGTAAGTGCAAGCAAAAAAACCAGTCTGCTGAGCCAGGACTGCATGTTTTTCTTGCTGTCCTTTGGATAACAACAACTACTGCTTCACCAGCTTGGAGCAACATACAGAGAGGATTAGTACTTCGGGAACACTTCACTTGCATATGCCAAGGTAACAAAAATCTACTGTGAATTTTCAGCAACAGCAAGAGAGAAATTGAGCACTGAGGGGGCTGGACACCAATGCCTTAGGATGAGGTGGGTTTAAAAGGAAAGCAAGCACAGGACTGTGGGTAGTCAAGGCTATTGCATCATTAGACTTACAACAGTCTGATTGTTGTAAGAACTGAAACAGCTTGCATAACTCCAACAGAGCACTCTGTTGGACAACAACTTCAGGGCACTTTTAAGAAAATCAGAAATGAGTAGGAAGGGAGTTGTGCTCTAGTGCATGGAGGTAATGGGTGATAAGGTTGTTGAGAACTTATGAGTCCGGATGAGATATAAGATATGTAACAAAATATTTCTTCCAATGATAGCACAGTTAGGCATTTTCAGGCAATGGTGTCCTTCATACTGATATGCTTGTGCATAAATGGAGCCTGTTGCCTTATTTGTTGAGACTTATTGACTCTTGTGACTTGCGTTTGTGTGTGTTACCATCTAGGGGGAATAGAATCTCCAGGTGCTGTACCATCTGTTTTGGAAATATTGCCCTGTACCTGACTTTTAATTTTGCACATTAAGAGTAACACTTAATATTTGGGAACTCTTTATTTTTATATCCATTACAGGAGTACATGCAGTCTCTCAACAGAGATTGGACTTGTATTGAGCACTACATGTGCATACAGTAATAGATTATCCTACCTCATTTCTAAGTGGGCAAGACAGACAAGTCTGGCCTTCAGGTAATGGTTCTATTCCCATTTTAGTTAGGGACAGAGCTTTTCTTTTCTGCATTTTCATCTATAGAAGCCTTTAATTAAGTCTCAAGTGGAGTTGCGCAAGGGGAGAAGTAACATTTTATTGGGACAGTGAAAATTTGTACCTTAATTGTTTTAGGTTTACAGTGGAGGTTTGTGGCCAAGCTCAGCACTGAATCCTACCTGACTCCAGTTTTGCCTAGGAATTTAATTCCAAAGTGATATTTCCGATGTACTTGATTTTATGGTACTGTTTTGCTCTTGAAGGTAGTAAGGTGCCAGCTCACTCTGTTAGAGTAGTTATGCACCTAAGTGTCCTAGGACATTTCTCTCAATGTACTTGTGGTTCTGTTCTATAGATAACTAAAAGTGGGAGACCCCAAAGATTTAATGGATGAGTGGGATGTTTTTTCTTCAGCTAGTATTTTCTTCAGGCATCTTCAGGAGTAGCTGGAGAAGTTGAAATAGACTGGATAAGATACTACTTGTAGTTCATATAAATATATGTAAACTTATCTTATTTTGATGCAATTATGTGTTTCCATATAATACAGACTGAGCTATGTGATACAGACATTGATTTATTTATATTTAATATATATTTTTTTTTCCATTTTAATATGCTTTTTCATACCAAGGCTGATAAAGGATAAAGGCAGTGTTCTTTAGTTCTTCATCTACTAATAACTCTCAAAGTAAATTGAGTCAGTTATAATGCAACTATTTAACTACTTTTCAGAAATACTAATGGCAAAGAACAGCTAACTGACCATATTGCCATCAAGCACTTTTAAAAGTGCTTAAATATTTAAAAGGCAGTACAGTACACATAAGTTTAAAAATATATTTATGGAAACTCATTAAAACCATGCATTTCCATGGCATTTAGTCATCACTACCATTTCTAAAGCTTGATCTCTTATTGTTAAATATGCTCTCCCCAATGTTTTATCTGAATTGTATATTTTTTTACAATCTGAGCAGAACCATATACTAAACTAGTCCTGATTTTCTCAATAATGCATATTTTATTGATGTTAATTGAAGTTTTGTTGAAATTAAACCCGAGTAAATGTCTCGAGACATACTTTAGGCAGAACAGATAAGCCAAGAACAAGGCCACATAACAAACATATGCTTCACAATGTGTTTAGATTTAGTTAAATGTGATTTTGGTCTTGGCCTTTTTGACATTTGCAAATTAAATTGCATTTAGAACTCCAGTAGAACCAGAATACAGCTGGGCAAACAACAGTTTGTTGTTGCTGACAGTTTTTAAAAGATTTTTTTAATTAGGTCAATAGCACAATGACAATGGCAGGTTATTAGTTGTACAAAATATGTTCTTTCTTTACAGTACTTTTTATTCATTGCCACTAAGAACAGGGATAGTAATTTTTCTGTGTTATAGAAACATAATGTATGGTCCTTATTATAAACCAATGCAATCTAGTGAACTCTGAACTGCTTATTAATGCATTTTTATAAGAATGTTAAATCTCTAACTAAATTTTAAAATCTGATGAGAAGATTGAAGCAAGGAAAAGATTTGCGAAGTCTCAGTGTGAACACTTGAACGTTTTCTTTCTAAAAGTATAGCCTTTATTTCTAGTTTGTTAGATTTATACTGCACAAGAGCACTGAAACTATTTATGCCAGATGTGATTGTTTTCCAGCTTTTTCCTCTTAGAAGTATGATGACATGTTTTATTTTCTTTAATTATGGCACAATTATTTGCTGCTCATGCTATTTCTATTATAAACTGAGTTACCCTCTTGGCCTTTTCTGTTATTAATCTGTCTTTTGCCTCTCAAAGCATGCTTTCCAAAGTCTTAAATACCTAGAATTTATCCACACTATTATCTTTGCCAATCTGTGAAGTGAAATATGACATGTGAATACCATCAGCAATATTAGATATTTAGCCAAACACTTTTAAGCAATACAAGCTTATGATAAAATATTGATACGGGTGCTATATTTCATGATACAACACAAATTGAGTAGATCAGTGAAGTAAGCCATTTACAACTTTGTGCAGATATTTTTAGGCACTGTGACTATGCTTCATCCAAATGTCTTTTGTCTTCCTCTTCCTATTTGAATCCCCTCATTGACCTATGCATTGCTCTGGTACCATAAACTTTCAAACCCTCTTAGATCTACAGTAATATATCCAATTTTAATATAATGATTCAGATAAAACTGTAACTAATAGAGAGGTTTTATTGTAAATAGAAATGCTGCCCTAAACTTTTCGCTTGCCAGGCAAGACCACTTGGAGTTTCACCTTTCAAAGTACTTTTTGTCTTGTTTTATGTTCCCATTGCAGGCAAAAGTGTAATGGAATAATTAATAATTCATAAAATTCTTGGCACAATGAAGGGATTTGCTTCCATGTCAGGTAGTTTTAAAGAATATAAAGAATGTTGGTATTGTTTTTTGAGACAGTGCAAAAGTTACAGTATCAGATCATTTTTACATCTCCTTGGAGGCATTGTGAAAGAGTATACTGCCCTAGAAAGGCTTTTAATGAGCTGTGTCCCTAAAGGAAACAAGTATATAAGCAAGATGATGTCCCAGTTTGAGGTAAAACAGAACCAAATTTGTGTTCTATAATTGCATATTTTAGCTCGACCTTCTATAACTCTCTGAAACTAATGGCATATTGTGGAGAAAACTGGGCATTGTCAGAATGATAAGACCAATGTTTGTGCAACTTGCCAAGAAATGGTGTGCAGACAGGCCCTTGCTTATACTTATTGCTATAACAACCAAGGTCAGACAATTTTCACTATTTGCCCCTTAGAGGGTTGGAAACAGAAAAACGTAGAGGGGTCCCACCTGTGGGGAAGAACGGACAGGACAGGTGACCCAAACCTGACCAACTGTGAGACATTAGCTTGTGTGCCTGGCTACCTCAGTTGGTAGAGCATGGGACCCTTAATCCCAGGGTTGTGGGTTCGAGCCCCACATTGGGCGCCAATTAATCTGTCAGTCCAGCTGAAATTATTTTGTCTGAAATCACGACAGGTGGTCAAATCAGTAGCAAAAAACTCTTCAAATGCATGAAAGCAGTAAGTTGTATCTAGAAAATCTAACTTGATGGCAAGGGTGTCAAGGTGCACTCTAGAATGAAGACATAAGACTGAATTCTTTGTGTTGCTCTGCTCCTGGAGGTGCCGGAGAATTTCCTGTAGCTTGTTGCAATCATATAATTCTGAAGTCAATAATATCAGAGCAAACAGGTAAGTTAGTTGTTGATAGATAACCAGGACTGACTGGCACATTGGAGTGTTGGGCAGGGGGGTTGGACTCAGTTGATCTCTAAGGTCCCTTCTAACTCAAACCGGTCAATGATTCTATGAAAAACCAACCTACTACTAAGCTTGTTTTCCCACCCATACCATGGTTTCCTAGCCATACCATGGTTGGCACCATGACAGAGGACTTATTCTGGTTGGGGAATGAAGTGGTTTGGTACTTTCTTAACTTGAAGATATAGCGTCTAATAAATGTTTTCACAGCAGATCTCTCTGAAAAGTATTTTTTTCCTTTGTACGTCATTAATTCCTTTTGCTGGCTTAATCTGCAAACATCTACTTTAACATACCAAGCATTGCAGTTAACATATGTATTAATTTTTAAAGCAAAAATATAAGCTCTTTGCTTTGGGTTGCTCTGAAGCAACATACATGTTGTAGTATACACTGAATAAATACACACCTTCTAAAGACACTGCTGTATGTTTTCTTGTGTAATTAGAGTAAATTATATTTAGTCTTTGAGTGACACTAATTTTAATGTTCCTCTCCCAAACCAGGCCTTAGTAGTATATACAAAGAGGTTTGTTGCAGCCCCAGAGGCACGGACTCCACTAAGGGGTGAAGTGAAGATGTTCTTGTTCTGCTTTTCCAGCATATCTCGTTTCTGTCTTTTGATCATGCATTCTGCTCTTTACACAGATAGGTTACAAGTAGATGTCCATACACCTTGTGAGCAATACAATTGGCTACATTTAGATGTTTTTCTCTCCTAGCTAACAAAACATTACTATTTTGGTTCACTGCTATCTGTTTCACTACACATGCACATCAACATATAAGGACATCATTGTTTTATTCATCTCATGGCCTCCTCCCCATCAATATAAGAACACCTGCCGAGCTCTCACTCAGCAGTGCGTCTCCAACTTTCTCATTCCCACAAAAGATAACAGAAGAATTTCCAGAATGCAACATAGAAAATAATAAGGGCTTAAAGCATATAAAAGCATAAAATATTAGCACTCATAAGGATGAGTTTCCAAAGAAAAAAATGGTGAGTTGAAAATTTTCAAAAGAAAGAATCTGCTGATCAATCAGTAAAATTTTTAGAAAGGCTCAAACATTTCTGTATATTGTGAACATTCACCATCACATTCAGTAAGTTAATGGAAAATTTCTATATTTGGTCAAGTTTCTGGGTACAACCTTGTTGATCTGATGCCTTTGTAGTTTAGTGTTTGTATTACAGTCCTTCAGTATATATTGTACGTACTATTTCCTAAGTCTGCAAGAGCTGCTTACAATTTGTTTTCCTTTCTAACAGCCATGTGCATTGCATCTATGACATTGTCACAAGCCTCTCACAAGCACCATTCCTCACGGTTTAAAGAGAAGCAATTTCAAAAGTCAATTTTCTATCTGGAGGTCAGGCTGAAAACAACAAATCATTGAGAGAATTACTCTGATGGTTCATTGGTCTTTGCACTTTATTTTTCTTCCATTCCTCTTACTCCATTGAAGTTCTGTCTGACAAGCTAGAACTCTAATGAAGAGTCTCTAAAGTAGAATGAAAGTCTAGAGCTGTTGTTTTGCTCCTTGTAAACACATAAGATACTTGGAGATTACCTGATCGTTAAGGTAGTAATCAGCATTCTCACCTTACAGTCTCTTATCAGGACAACAAAAAAGTCTTTGCTAGCTAGGCAGGTATGAACCAGGAAAGGAAGGGTTAGCCTCCACTGCTCCCAGGAAAAGACCTGTAGCATCAGTAAATTGTCAGTATTTGCTGAATCCAGTGGTATCAACAGACTTGCATATTATTTATTTATTATTTTTGTTACTATTTCAGAATTTGTATTTTTCCACATTAGTGTTTTTCTTTCTTAAATTTTTGAGTTACTAGTGCTCTCCATCTTCATGTTTCTACCTCTGACTGTAACTCTGCTGTCATAACTTGCATTGCTCTCCTCTGCAGACTTTCTCACCATTCTTTCCCACAGTCTATGAGTTTCTTTAGCAGCCTGAGCCGAGGACACATACTTATGCCACATCAGAGCTGGGATACTGATCTTTGGAGCATGAACAGCTAAGTCCTGGGGAGAAGGTGAGACAGAAAGAGTGTTACAGTCAGAAAGGATGAAATCAATCCTATTTAATCTTAAATATTTAAAAATTAGACATCAAAGTCTGAACTAACTGCCCTTCGTTACCTTTATAGTCAGTGGACCGAAATACCTGTTGTAAGAAGCTGAGTCATCGACAGAAATAACATCTAAAATAAATCAAATGACTCAGCTCTGTATATACCCATTTCTCTCAATTGACTGGCAGGAAGTGTTGAGTGACCAGTTTAAAGTTAGGAATCTCCTTTTTAAATAACTGAACTAAAGTAGTTATATTCCAGTTTTGTCTTTATGGAAATGGGCTAAAGAAGCCTACCCAAGCTATATGCAGATTGTTGCTTCAGTTGCATAACCTGATGCCTTATTCACAGTGCCTCAATTTAGCAGTAGTCATTACTAGCTCTTTTTATTTTACCTTATGGTTCAAAGATAAAGATAACATTTTTTTCAAGCTCATTTAGCTATTAAAAGCCTAATAGAAAGCATAAGGTAAATTGCATTGCTGCAAAGACTGCTTCACCTGTCTTTATTTTTAAAATCACACCTATGCTACATTTCCATGGAATAAAAACCTAGGTATGAAAGCACCCAAGTACAAGAAGTAATCATGGCTTGACTTTGAAATTCCAGGTTAGATTTCTGCTGTTGCAATTCAAAAGAAAAAAAAATAAATGCATTAATTCAAAGATACCAGATGAAGCACATTTTCTAGTCTTGTACAACTCTTTCTGATAAATCTGATACTAGTGTATCTGATGTATAATATACTATTGTATATTAGCATGTCAGCTTGACATTGTGCAAAGAGCATACATCATTCTTAACATAAGGATTAACCAATAACAAGGATTCAAAAGAAATTAATGCAAAAAGTACTCTAAATCCATTCATCTTGGATACTAGTTCTGGATACTAGTTTTGTGTCAAAGCCATCCCTGGAAATGCTTTCCTTTTTTCTTTGTATCAGATTTCCATGTGCTAGTATATCCTTGTAAAACCATTGACTGAATTATTTTGAAAATGCTTGTGCACATGAACATTTTGGAAATGCAAATCTATTGTGGCAGTTTTGCATGAAATAAGAGACGTGTTCCTAACACGTGTAAGAAGAACATTATAGATATTCCTTTTTGTTATTGTTTCCATATTTGGATTAATGCTACGTAATAATGTTGACTTCTGCAGTTTGATTATCTGTTCTATACATACAAATAAAACATTTTTCTTATTTTTAATGCACAGAGATAGAACAAGCATGATGTGCTAATAATGATGTAGTAAATTTGCTTACGATATTTATACTACAGTTGTGTTGCTTCATAATTGGGTGCATATTTACACCCAACATGAATGTAAAAAAGGAAAAAATAAGTTTAAGCCATTACTATGATATTTTTTTAGTTTCACATTCGTGTTATGTATGGGTTTCTTACTGTAATTCTGTAACCTATTTAAATATTAAATATTTCAATACTTATATATTCCCCTGTGAGGATGGAAGCTTGGGGTTTTTTCTTTTCCTTCTCCTTGGGGAAAGCTAATCTGGTTAGCTATGCAAGCACATTTACTATGTTTAAATTTATTTTCATAAGTTAAAATGTATCAGATTTTCCTAGTGTGCTATGGTGATCCTTCAGCTGCATCTGGGTTTTGAAGTATTTAAGTTTTGTGTATATGCATTTTGATTAGCAATATTTATTCAAATACTTTGCTTCAAAATTTCTATTCAGTAATGGTTAGACATCACTTGGCATAAGCATATATATACCTATATACTTGTTTTTTCCTTTGTATGCTTTTCTTACACATAGTATAATATAATGTCTTTAATTCTGCACAGCACAAAAAGCTTTCAAGTTGCAAAGCAAAAGCAGAAAGGTAAAGCATGTGGATACAGAATAGAGAGCCCAAAAAGCCCTTAAGTGAAAACAAGGTTTATTCTGTCCTTCTAAAATGCTGTGTATTTACCATTGTAAAGCTTACAGAAGAATTTCACTGTGGATAACCAGAATAGTGAATATATATCAAAAGTTTATTCTACTTTTATTACCAGTGGAACTGAAGTCATCATTTTGAGTACAGAGAATTCTGTTGGAATCTATATCTTTAAAAATAGAGTGCTGTTTTAAAGTACATATTCTATTGTACTTTCAAAATGCATGACTGATTGATTTATAAATCAAACAAATTTGCTCAGGGGATGGTGGAGAGAAGGGGAAGCACAGCATGTATATGAGAACCATTTTGATACTGAATCTCAATTTTTAACCTGTTAGTTGAATAATTCTGAAGCCTTACCAAGACCTGCTGTATTTCACTTGTTTTGCATTCTCTTAAGAATTCAGACTGAGGCAAAGCAATAAACCCCTGGAGCTTAAAAGTGAAAAGTTCAAAAAGCTTGTTGTGAGGTTGGAATGCTGGAAAAAGTTACTGAAACTCTCAGGGAGGTAGATGTTTCCAATACTGTTATCACTATCCATAAAGAGAAACCTTTGCCCTTAGATACCAGGAGTACAGTAGCTCTGTAAAAAGGAAACAGAAGAAGAAAAAATTCTCCACGATACACAAGCTGTTCTTTCCTAGTAGAGAGAAACGCTTTAGTATCTGACAGTACCATGGGTGAACACAGAGGCCAGGCACTTGCAGAGATCCAAAAAAGTCAATATACGAATGAGTTAATTGCATGGGAACTCAGCTGCTTTGGTAAGATATTCAGGATTTTTAATTCATGTAACTTTAGAGATTTTTTGCCCAATGCTGGGTGCAACTACTTTGTGATAATTATTAATGTCTTATGTATATAGGGTTTTTGCTTTGAAAATAAAGGGGAAGAGCATTAAGCATAGAACTAAAGTGATAACAAGTATAAACATGATGCTAACATCTACCTTGTAATCATCGCTACATTTCTAGTACTCCAGTAGAAATCCAGGCAAGGATTTCTCATTAAAATAGCTCCAGTCTTTTAAGGGAGGATCTTACTTATCATTTCATTAGTGTACAAGATGTTGTTATACTTTTTAATAGAATATATATATATATGCATGTATATATCACGGTTGCACATACTGGTCTCCAAGGTCCATTTGATACATAAATATTAACACTAATTTGAATCAGTTACAGAGAAACTTATTTTAGGTTTTAAGATTGCTTTCTCAGTGTGGTGTGAGTTCCATGTCATACGGAGGATATCTTTTTTTTTATTATTTTACCATCCATAGTAAAATATATACTGCACATTTTAATTATACTCATCTCAGAGTAATTAATCTCACTGGAATGTAAAGACTGTAGGTGTATCAAGACAATGATTGTTCTTTCTGTACATTGAGAATTGTTAGAAGTGCTATAAGTTCATTCTCTAATGAGCCTGGTTCAATTAATATTGCCATCTTCATTAAAATAAGAGGCAGGAGTTATGAGTGTACTAAATATAAGAAAACTGAATCAGGGATTTTCCTTGCAATTGCTCAGATTCAACTCATTAGATTCTGACCAAAACTCATTAGGTAGCTATTGTTGCATCTTAAATTTAAAACCTTTAAACACTTTTATGAATTTAAGGTCATTCAGAATAGGAGAAGAGAGAGATCCAAAACAAACCCTATATCAGAGAGATTATATGGTGGAAATAGAACTGAACAATTTATTTTAAGTGTTTTCTATAAATCAATACATATTTCAACTAGGAGGAAATAGTATGTAAATGGAAGGGCGGCCCCTAACTCCTTGTCTCGAAGAACATTAGCCAAGCTTCTCTGCAACTTCTGTTTACCATGCAAAATCCATGTGAAAAAGTCTAGTTGGAAAATGTTATTCACAGAGAGAATCTTTTAATCTATTTTGTGCTCATCATCCCTATCATTGCAGAGTTTAGGAAAACAATTTTCAAAGAAAAAAGAGCTTTTGAGGGATATTGTAGACTCATTTTCAAAATACCCCAGTTTTGAAGAACTTCCTTGTCACCCAAAATGTTGGTATGTGTTCCACACTAAAATGAAGGTGATCAGAATTCTTAAGTTCAAAGGTAGTTAAAACCTATGTTTTCTTTGCAATGCACAAAAAAAGCCCTTGTAATGCACTAAGAGTGCATTAAGATACACACTTGTGAGTTGCCCTCAGATATACAAAGCTAACCAAGACTGGTCTTTTCTATAATGCTACACTAAGTACTCTAGAAATTATTGGTATCTGTCAGGTGTTACAAATCCTAATCCTTTTTAATAAGCTTCTGTATACTTCTAAGCACCAAAACAGATTCTGTTTGTGCTTAGTCAGTCTCTGCTATAACACCATCTGGTTATCTGCCACTCAGACTCTTAGCTGCAGCTGTAGATGCCATCATCCCAAAACAGGGTCTGACACCAGTGATTTAAGTCAATCCACCTAAACCCGCTTTTCTCAGTTTCTTGTGCATTGACTGTGGAGAGGTGAGTGATTGAAGCAGTCATCTAGTCCAATTTAGGAGTTTACAATGGAAAGTGTGGAAATTCAGACTTGCTAGGCTGCACATTCAATTAACCAGTCAGCAGCTTGAGTGAAAGGTACCAAATGAATTAAAGTCTCAGGACACCTGGCACCTTCAAGGCAAAATATATAGTCACTGATAATTCCTTCTCCCCAAAGCAGGCACAAGGGTCTGATGCTTGATCTACTTTTAGAGAACAAGCATCAGGACCATTGGTAAAGTCTTTCCCCATTGAAAGCAAATCCCTGACTCTAGAAATGCACATTGACCCTGGTGTCTCAGAAGGCTTTAACACTTTATTTTGTTAAAAACAACAACAACAAAACCCAAAATGTAAAACAAAACACCTAAACAAACAACAAAATAAGAAGCTGTAGAGATATTTCTCAGTATGGAAATTGTACAGATCAGGGTTTAAAAAAACCTGAGTCCTTCATGCTTCACAAGAGTATCCTGAATTTTTTATTTATTAAGCCTTTATTTCTGTGCCTCTTATCTTAGAATGACAAGATTCTATATCACAGCCAAGAAAAAATGTATTCCTTAACCTAATCAGTCAACAAAAGAGACTTAACATATTATTTGTTTCCAAAACTTATGTAATAAAACAGTTTAACATTTGAAATTTTTTAATCCATTCTGAATATTCAGATTAGAAAAAGATTTAAGCATTAAGTTAGATGTGAGATACTCAAGTATTAAAGACCATGCTTGTTCACTCCAGCTGATAGCATAGGTTTACTAAAATTGTATGAATCTTGCTTTAACTTTTAGCTAAGTGACATTTGTAGCTAATAATATAATGTTTGCATTAAGTAATATCATATCTATCAACATTACTTCATTTACACACAAAAATATTGACTGTAAGCACTAAACATCCATTTATGATGCTAGTCTTGTCTTACTTCTGTGCAGAAAATCCTGTATCTGGAGTCTCTACTGTGTTTGATTTTCAGTTCCTACTTCCACAGTTAAATTTACTCAAAATTGACTTCAAAGTATGATATACATTTTTCACATAGGTTCATTTTTTTATTCACACATTTCACAGATTTGAGGTCTATTAGTATACTACATGAATTTTTAATTACACAAATTCTAGTATAAATATTTATCTAAGAAATAGTTATTTCCATAGTTTTTAAAAGAATGGCAAGCATAATAACAATGTATGCTAGCATAGTGATTATATTTTTAATACCTCAGACTATGAAGTTATGTATTATCACAGATAAATTATAAATTACTATATATGTTTTACATATGGTGGAATAGTTTACCTTTTTTTTTGAGAAAGTAAGAATTGCAAGCTCAGTTTCACTTAAAAATTAGGAAGTGAAAAAAATTATGGGAAATAAATAAAAAAAATATTCTTTAGATATATTATTTTTTGAAAATATTTAAGGGGCTTTTAATCCTTGATGCATGCTTATGGGGAAGTCATTTACATACACAACTTGGAAGACTTTGGAAAACATAAAAGTACTGAGCATCAATGTACCATGGTAAGGTATAATGATATCTGAGAAGCTTTGGAGTGCATATATTTGATTACTGTCTGTATATGTTTGCTAATGAGATGACAATAAACTTATAAAGGCAGAAATGAAATACACTGTATATAAAAGAAAAATTTAGTAATTCAAATGTATGATTTTCTACATTGTAAATTATCTGAAAACAATTTCAGACATATATTAAGCAAGTAAAGAAGATTAATGAAGATAAAAATAAGCTTTACTATAGCATTAAAAACTTAAAACTTAATTATACAGTCTTGTTTAAAGTGTACATTTAATTTTAGTCTTTTGCTTTAAGTTTAGGCACATTTAAAAAGGTTTATTTTATTATTTTAAAAATAAATTGATTGAATCAAACTTTGTATAGAATGGTTAATATTTGTTATAAGTACATCCACCTATTAGTGAATTTGTCCAATGCTTTCCAGCGTAAGAATCTATTGATTAAAATTTTCAATCTGTGTGTTTACCTGAGCTTGGATCTTTCTGATACATTTCCATAAAATATTTCAGCCATCTCAAGGATTAAAACTCAAGGATATTTTTTTTATTTACTTATTAAAATAATCATAATGGTAGTTTCACATTTGAAACAGGGACTTGAGAGTAAGAAAAACCCACCAGTTTTATTGAAGTAAACTGGTATTTTGCACAACTGAGAACTGAAATGTGTTCTTTATTTCCTAGAATGTGGAAAACTAAAAAATTCTCACTTAAAATTTAATCCAAAACATGAGCTGTGCAACCAGTCTTTCATGTTTGTTTTCTATCAGCTTTTTAGTAATCAAGTTTAATTTCTAATTTTAACTTTCAATGCTCACTTTCTCACAGCAGAGGTGACACACTGCATGAGTGATGGGTGCTGTGTACTGAACAGATAATTTCTCCCTTTCCCTCACCCCTAAAACCAAACCAAAACAAACCAAACCAAACCAAAACAAAGACCAAACCAAGAACAAATTGTGCAAATTTACTTATGCCTTTGCATGGGCAATTAAGTGAGATGCACAGGGAGGATTTAATTATCTCATTTTTAGTGTTTCTTGAATAAGAGGTGTAAAACAAGTGAACACAGACAATAAAATTTGAAATAATCTTCTTTTTTAAATAGTAATGTTGACTCTAGCAAAGTCAGTGAAATGAAAGAATGTTTGTAATAGTCTAAGCTTCTTTCACTCCATTTTCTGAAGCCTCTCCTTCAAGTGTTATTTTCTCAGGAAGGATTTTCTGTCTCCATTTTTATTTTAAACATTTCATCATCAAATTGAATTCACTCACTCACGTAAACCATAGAAACTATACACTGAAATATCTGATTGATATTTATTAAGTAAATAAATATTTAAAAAGCTTACTGAAAAGGTGTACAATGAATTTAACAAATGCATTATAGAAAATGGTAATATATCTGTGAAAAAAAAAGTACTGACTAAATTCACTATGTTATTAACTGTAAAATATTGTGAATTTTCTCTTAAAAAGAACAGAGTTCTTTTTTTGAGGTACTGAAGTATGTCCTCTACTAAAGTTCTCGGCCAAGTGTGGAAACTATTCAGTTGAAAATTTTGACAGTGGAAAATCAACTACACAAACTTGATACTTGATAAATTGACAATATTGTATAAATTGGCATTCAGTCTTAAATTTTCATCTTCTAGCAAGTTTTGAAACTACTAGATGTACCTTGGGCTTGGAAAAGTGAATTTCCTAATACTAAACTGATTGTCATATAGCAGCTGCTTACTAATGAGTAAGAAAAATTCTCAAGGGTTTTCTTCAGAGGGTTATTGCCATAGAATTATGAAAGTCACATATCCAATCTTACAGCTTGTTAGTCATTCATCTAACTACAAGTCTATGAATCAGAAATTCTATGCAACAGTCCATCAATCCAGTCCATCAATCCATATTTATGTACTTATATCATGTCTTTATTCTGAAGAAAGAAGAGCCAAATTGACTTTGAAATACAGGCTAAAACAATCTCCAGTTTTGTGTATAATTAATTATTTACGAATACCACTTCAAATATCAGAGAATCAGTCAATTTAGCATTTGAATTAGACCACAGTGTATATAAACATATTTTTCTAAACTTAAGCTAATATTATGTTTCTAATTCTTATGTTTTTATACAATATCAAATATTTATGCTGGCACGGGGCAGGAGCATCCAAGAATGTATCACATGCCATGAAATTAGTTTAACTGGTGATTTTAAAACCTTGCTTGCTCATCATGCCACATCTTTGTGAACTTTAATACAATGAGCATTAATAGTGAGAAAAAAGAAAATGTCAAACACACTAAACACTGGGAGTTCAGAACAACAGTAAGTCTTTCAAAAAGCCATGTCAAAGAGGGAGCTAGCAGTGTACAAGCAGCTGTAGAGCTATTATGCAGCTGTACAGACTGAATCCGCAGTAGAATTTCTTTACTTCTTCACAACTGGCAATTTATGTTCATATGGATTTTAGAAATCCATGGTGATGTAAGATTAATCCAGTTCCATTACAGATTACATGAAACTTAAGAAAGAGGAAGCTGAAACATTTTTCTTCTGCCATCGATGAATATTTTAAATCTCACTGAAGTAGAGCATCACAAAATCATTAATGGTCTTAAGCAATTACTGACTAATTAACTGCTAACAATAACCTTCTAACATTAAGCTACTGGGAAAACTCTTTAAGAGCAGTCATAAATAATTTTCGCTATTTCTCTGCATTTAGAGATGAAGACTATGGTGAATATTTGGAAGACAGCAACTGGAGGGTTTGAGGGGATGTCCCTTAACAGGGCAGTTTAGACTGCTTATGTACTTTTACCTAGGGAAGTTCTGTCAAATGCTGGTAAAACGTTTTGTAGCTATGCATGTACATATATTATGTACATATGTTATGTATGTGTGTACATATATTTTTATATATGAATATATTAAAATATGTTATATTGATACAATATGTAATGATTTTAAGAAAGTATTTTAAAAAAATGCTATTATTTGAAGTATTAAAGCATTTGCAACTGCTCCAAAGCCTAAGTAAGTGAGGATATGGTCTTCCTTGATATGGGTATATAGGTATTTACTCTGTACAATGCAAAGCAACATGTATTCTATCTGTAACCTGAAGGTACACTCACAATTTTATAGAAGGTAGGAAGACCAAGAATGCCTCTGAATTGTATTCTCTAATGCCTCTAATTGTACCTATTAAAACCAGGAAAATGTCTATTACAATTCAGTGTTATTATGTAGAAGTAGGATATGCTTCTAGATAGACTTGTTAAAAACCTGTAATGTTGTTGATAGCTCTAACACGGGTTCTTGTGGTAAATATTAAGATTCTACGTGAACACAAAACAGATAATCTGTTTACTTTAAAAAAAATCCCAACAGTTTGTAAGTATTCAATTTTATCTTCAATGCTTTTCCAGTTGAATTATACAATTTGTTTGTCCAAAATGACAGTACCCAAATTAACCAACTGAAAGCAGACTGAGCCCAGCATGAAAAACGTAAAGGGAAAAAGGAAACATTATTTAAAGTGCACTGCACCTCTCCCCATATACAACCAAATTTATATTCTGGATGGCCTCCCTTTAATCCAGAACCTTCTATTTAGGGCATACTCTCAACTGTCTCCTTCAAAATACCCTAATTTTACTCATCTTCTAGTGGGATAAATACATAAGTTATATCTTAGGAAAACTGCTGAGATAAATGCTTTTGAAAGTATTTTAATAAATGAAGGAGCTTCTGATTCAGCTCGTTACCAATCATATGATCTATTACAACTGAAGTATCCCATGAACATTTTTTCACTCTGACAAAATATTTGGAATGTTCTGAAGTTTTCCCCAACACTGCATTAGGGTTTTGTTTGTTTGTTTGTTTGTTTGTTTTAAAAAAACCCAAACAAACACAAACCAACCCCAAGTCTCAAACTGTGTTTCAAAACCAGAGCAGCCAACAGACTGGTAACCTGGGCACTTGGTGCCATAGAGCTTTCATTCAAGTAGCTGTAGATCTTGCCTTCATACCAGTTTCTCCCACTGATCATAAAGAAATAGGGAACACCTGCTTGCAAACCTATCTTCTGAAATACAAATTATCCAGCAGTTGAGTACTTCTGTGATCCAGAGGTCTTTCTCTTACGACATATTAAGATATATTGCATCACATCAGAATAATGTACACCAGAACGTGTACGATGGCACAAGATGTAAGGAACTGATTCCACAATTTCCTCATGTGTGCTTCTCATGGACTCAATTGGGTTAATCTTACTGTGTTGTATTTTCTCCTCTTTAGCTCTATCTTGAGCACTATCTGCTATATGTGCAGATCAGCACTGAAATAGATTTCATCATTCTTCAAAGAACAGCAATTGCCTCTCTCCACATTGGGTACGAGGCTGCTTTCTGGACTTAAAGTCTGCATTAATCCAGGCAGAGTCTCTTGTCTCCCCACCATGTAATTCAGACTATAAATAAATAAATTCAGACATATTTGGGAGAGATATTACACACTACATC
>JAOXNG010000012.1:87238586-87255198 GCA_028566535.1 Scolopax minor
GCTGAAGGACACTACCTAGCAGAGCTGTGTGCACATGGAGTTACACTGGTCAAATTAGTCTCACATAGAACCTCACAAGGATAGAAGATTATATGGGGTTTGACAGCTTGCCTGAACCAAATCTTTTGCTAAGCCCAAGTGAAGAACGCTGATCTCCAGGTCTTACATTCATGTTAGAAGAGCTTTTCCTTATGTTCCTTCTCCACTGGTCCTGGTGTTCCCACAGGCTGAGGCTCTCACGCTCTTGCTATAAGGTCTGTTGGTGGGACGTGTTGTCAGCCAGTGATATGTTCTTGTGCTGTGGGCTTGTGCTTGTGCACCTTCAAAGGGTAGGAGCTATCTTACAACAAGCTGTGTTGCATCAGCCATATCAACTTTAATGTAGCTTCTGTTTTCTGCTTGGTAGTGCCCCAAAAGGACATTTCAAATAGCAACCTTTGATTGGATTCCTGCATTTACACTTAGGAGCCACCCTCAGGTCTCCTAGGTGCTCACAGAAAAACGTGTGTGTTTTGTCACATACACACAATGAAAACAGAATCAGCATGACAGTGAGGTGTTTTCCACATGTAAGTGATGGCCCTAGTGGATATAGCTGGGTTCAGGTACAGGTTCAGGTTCTGGTGAATGCTCTGGTGCATGTAGCTGAACTGATGGGTTGGTATCTGGTGTCTGCCATTTTAGTGGCCCTGCCATATTTTTTTTTCTATAAAATAGATGCTGCTGGACTAAATCATTGGACAATAGTATAAATCAGACAAAACCAAAACAAATAGAAAATATAAAGAAATTGCTGGAACAACACAAAAGGACTCCTTCAGCAGGGATCAGAGCTTTATGTCACAAGAAAATGACTGACTCATTTGAGCAAACACACTCGGATCTCTTACATATGCAAATGGCTGACAAAAGCAGATTTCCCGATTTACAAGTGACAGAAGTAGTTTTGTTATACAGTATGAATTGCAGAACTTTGGGCTCAGGTGTGTTTTGCAAAAAGAGAAGGATTTGCCTCATTTTTATTATATAGTTCTTCAACATCAGAATGTCTTCTATTGTTATGTGCTGCATACCTATGTACAAAGTGAACAGTCCTTGATGGCTGACCATAAACAGCATTTGGTACCTCTGATCTGTGTCTCCCTGTCTGTGGAAGAAATCTGTTCTTATTTACAGAAAGAATTCTACAAACATTTATGTATCATACAATTTACTTTTAAAATGATTCTATAACTCTGTAATTCACAGACTGTGCCACTTTGGTGCCAGCATTTCTTTTGCATCTTGTTTGTTTGCAAGAAGGTTCTTCTGGCATTTTTTGACTTATAAGTTGGCAAACAAGAACTTTTTTTCCTCTTGACTCAAAGCAAACACAACAATAAAGACTTAACAGCTGTATCCTTGTGGGAAGCCTGCTGACACCTTATTTAGTGTCTGATTTTAAATTATGTTAAGAAAAGAGAAGAAGAATGAACTTGTTCAATGTTGTTCAAATTCTTACTGTAAAGTCCTGTATCCTATTAGAGGAATGGAACTGCAGCCCTCATGCAATACAAGGGAGCAGGGATTTTAGGGCTGGGACTGTGCTAAATGTGAAGCTACTGACTGCTACTGAAGCTACAGTGTGAAGCTGCTGACTCCTGTGCACCCAGGGAGGTCCTAGGGTTTAGATAGAGCAGTATGCTGAGACCAGAAGATAGCAAAGAGGGCAGAAGTGATGCTATGCTTCGTTTTGTTGTAGCTTTTGTGCTGAGTGGGTAGATCTGCAGTCTAATTTCCAGTACAAACAATTGAAACAGCTAACTCACAAGGGATGTTTTGGACTCTTCTGTGAAGGCTTTCAAGCCCAAGTTGTACAGCTATTCATCAGAGAAGGTCTAGGTGCAGTTGATCCTGCCTGGCTGCAAGGACATGGGCCAGCAGATCTCTTGAGGTCCTTTTTGGCTGTAAACTTGTCTGATTTTATTATTATAATGATGAAATTCTGGGCAAGAACAACTGAAAGGGAGACAAAAAATTCTATTAGCTAGGCAACAACAGAAAGGGGAAATGCTTCTCATTTTTCCTTTTTCTATCAGGTGGCCACTCTTAAATGAGCAGTTACTGTAATACTGTCATCCTTTCCATTAAAATTTCCTTTGTCACTTACTAATGTTGGTTCAAAAGAGGACCCAAAAGGCTAGTGAAAATCAGTTGCTTACAGTTGGCTTCACAGGGACTCAACTTATCAGCCTCAGGAAATTCAAGGGGGTTCGGTATTACTTGTTACATTTGTGCAGCTGTGATTGAAGTGCATCAGAGGGCTGGGCAGCACAAGCTTGAGGTGATCAGCTTCTGGGCTGGTCTATGCTTCTGTACTCGGTTGCTGTGTAGTTCTGGTTGAGAAAGTTTTGTTGCTGTCCCTTTCCTGCCAAATTCTGGGTTTGACTGTCAGGCACAAGTCAAGGCAGTTGAATTGCCTTGAAGGTTGTGGATGGAGATGCCACAGCTAAAGAGTCTGCATTCTGCCTGTTTGTTGGCACAGAGGGTCAGGACCTGACAGAGGAGGTGGACTTGAAGGTTACAATGCGTTGTTGCTGATATGAAGGCTGAACTTTGCCTGGGGAATGCCCTTAAATTCACAAGGTGCAGCAGGCAGAAGACATGCCAGGATCCCATCTCACGCACAGTCTGCTGGCTCTGTGATGAATGCTTCATATGGGAGGGAAAAAAGCAACTAGTAGAAGGAGGTGTTTCCACCCCCATATGGACGCAAGGTCAACCTGACCTATTATCTATTTCTGTCCGAGCTAAACAAGATCACTTATTACCAAATGGCAGCACCCATACGGGTGATCAATATGGGGACCTCTGCAGATTGTTCCTTTAATGAATTCAATAGTGTCTTCTGTTTTCTTTCCTTTGATATTTTTTCAGAATAATTCAGTCTGACAATGTTTTTAAGTTAGTGAGAACAACCAAGGGATAAACAGTTCAGTCACCTTAGCCTCTCTTTTCTCCTAGTATTAAAAGTGAGACTAGCTGTTACTATGATATAGTATTTTACTCATTGACTTTCTTTTGAAGGTTCATAACATGGAAGCTGTTTAAAAAAATCAACTTGCATAAATCCTTTTTCATAACAAAAATGTGTTTACTCTTCCTTGACTTATTAATCATTTTCTACATAGCAATTATATTAAAAATCTGGGATATATAGATATATACATATATACTCTCACAAACACATATGTATACACAAAACTTGTCTCCTGTAGCTGGAAACAGTTCAGCTGAGAAAAATAATGTGCCCACCAAAACAATTGTAATTTTTCAACAAGATCCCAGTGTTTTCTTTGTAAAAAAACTAGGATTGGAAAAACATGAGGTTTTCCTGCCAGATTCCATTCATTTTCAGCAGGAACAATCTGCTCCTCTCAGCTGAACGTTTTACAGCAAGAATGGCTGGAACTGAGGAACCAGCTCCTGTTTGGAAATAGTAATTGTTTTTAATGAAAATGCCTGCCTACCATTTGGAGCTAATACTAGAACCATGATTCCACTAGGACAAAGCATCAGCTGGACAAAAATATATAATGCAAGAGGGCAAGATGTCATGTTACCAGGAAAGGAAAGGAGAAGCTCTTTCTTTTTTCCTGCTTTTTCTTTTTCTCTCCTTTTCTATTGGTTTAATCTGTGGTTCCCTAAGAGATACCAGATAATAAAAAGGGCAAGGGCCAAAAATCACCTGGTGGTGACTGGAGTCATGCCAAACCATTGTATGTTTGAAAACAAAGCTGATGGTAAAGGAACAGTGAGTTAGACCTCCCTGATAGTTAGGGTTTCCTTGGAAAAAAATAAAACCAGTTTGGCAGAAATAATCTGATGTACAAGGAGATAGATGTGATTTAGAGAACCTTGGGAGTTCAGCCTTGTACAACCTTGTCCTCTCACTGCAGAAACAAATGTCTTAAGATATAGTAACGTTTTTTTAGCAGAGGTAGATACTCAATGCTTTCTTAAGTATCTCTATTTAGAGTTAGGTTTTGCTGCAATTCTTATGACTCAATGCAGATTATGAAATCAGAGAAGCAGAATATGTGTGACTACATTTAAAGCCAGATGAATATTTACAAGAAAAATAACTCCCAAAGTCAAAAGCCTATGGTGGTGCAAAGCCATTAATGGAAATATCTGGCTTTTCCATAACACACGTTGCTGGTTTCTCTTCCTCATCTTTCTACCTCTAAAGCAATGAGAAAGGTATCTAATGCACTGGCAAGGTATCTAATGCACTGTGCCTCTTTCCATTGCTTTAATGGTGTGAGTTGCCATCACTATATAGGAAAGATATCTTCCAATTAACATCAGAAAGTTAAAGCTGACCCTTTCACCTACCCTTGCTGTTTATAAGAGTTTCAGCATTTATTGGTTTTGCTAGCTCAGAATTGGTTGAGAAAAATAGATTCCCCTCTTTTACTCTGACATAACTTTTCTGCAACTCAATTTATATGAAATTGTTAACAAGCTTGGTACATAGTCTATTAGCACAACAAGAGTAGCTTATTTTCTATTATTTATTTAGGGTTTCTTTGAAATGGGAAGAGTGTCCTAGTTGAAAAGACATGAAGTATAGAGTTATATCTGTGATGGTCTAAGAATATTAGATAGGGAGAGGTCTTAGCTTTGTTAGATGAGCTGATATAGTAGAAAATAATAGATACGGTTTCAAATGCACAGAACTTGCTATTTGACCAAATCAGTAAAATAGACTGTCTAGAATTTAGGCTTTGAGTCCATCTATTAGGGAAAATATCTATTTAGATATCCTAAAAATGCCTAATACGATCATGACACTATTAATTTTCACAGCAGATGTAGGATGGCTTTCGGTATCAATGACCATTGGGAACAAAGGCAACCAG
The DNA here is from genome assembly GCA_028566535.1 of Scolopax minor. Lineage (NCBI taxonomy): Eukaryota > Metazoa > Chordata > Aves > Charadriiformes > Scolopacidae > Scolopax > Scolopax minor. Next base: position 87,243,491 of record JAOXNG010000012.1, read on the forward strand.
AAGTGTGAACTCACTCTCACCCCAATAATTCCACTGTGATAACACAGGTTAAGGCTGAAAATAATTCAGGTCTCTGTGTGAATCTACTAGACCATAGCAGGTTCTTTACAGGCATTTCAGTTTATCATGCTGTATTTTAAGAAGTAAAAAAAAAAAGTCCCTTCATTTTTAGCTATGATAGAAAACTGTACCACTGACACATTTGAGTTTCAACTACAAATCTCCAACTTATCTTCCTGTATGTTCAATGTGGCTTGGAATAACAGAGAAGGAAATAAAGGTTTGGGCGTTGCCTTTGGGCAGTGGGGTGGATTGAGTCTTGGTTGTGTGACAGGACTCAGAGAGTTCTAATTAATGGAGCAGGGTCAAGTTGGAGGCCTGTGACCAGTGGTGTCCCTCAGGAGTCAATACTTGGCCCAGTCCTGGTCAACGTATTTATAAATGACCTGGGCAAGGGGACAGAGTGTATCCTCAGCAAGTTTGCTGATGATACCAAATTAGGAGGGCTGGCTGAAACTCCAGAGTCAAAACCACGACACTCCCTTACAAGGAAAGGCTCAAGGAGCTGGGACTCTTTAGCCTGGAGAAGAGAAGGCTGAGGGGAGACCTTATTTATGTTTATAAGTATCGAAATATCTCAACCTTTGCTCCTTCTTATGTAGTTAGGACTTCTTTTTGCAAAAGACCCTTCTTTTTTTCAACTTCCTTTTCTGGGAGGTTGAGAACAGACACTACCCTTCCACTTCCAGCACAAGGGGATAGTTGCTTTAGTTTCCTTCCAAGATCACTAGGTGTTCCTCCACCCTCATCTGTAGCAGTCTTCAACAAGTACTGGTGGGCTGTCCATCATCATCTGTTTCAATCCCACACAAAAAAGCAATGTTTGTTAAACAAAATAGTTAGCAATCTCTGTACAAGAAATATTAACAGATCACAAACTTGGCCATTTCAGAATATTTCTCTGTTTTCACCTTTCAGGGTTGAATGTGAGGGTTGAATACGTCTTTTTTTTCATCCTCAGAACTGTTGTCTCTATTGATTGTCTCTCCATTTTTGTGAATAACTTGATACAACAGTTTTTTGCTTATATGTACCATTGCATAACTTCAGACCCCTACAGGTCTGAAGAAAAAAAAGTGTAATTATTTTGTCAGACCTAGTCCCTTGGAGAAATTTCACCAGAGATATCAACAATATTTCTATTGACAAATCCAGTGGTGAATGTTACTAGTGTCTATCCTGATTCTTGGGGCAAAATGTAAGCTAATTTCACATTTTGTACATTTTTTATTTAGATAAATAAATGGCTAACCGGGTTCAGGACAATGTAAAGCCCAGAAGACACCATCATCTCATACATTTTTCAAAAATTCAGAGATGACAAAATTTTAGCCTAAATGACAACATTCATCAGGATATTTTGAGACTAGAAAATGCAAAACCAGAATTGGAATTACTCGAACTTAGAAAGAAGTTACAAAAGTTTCAGACAGAAGAAGAGATGGCTGAGATAAATATGAAAAATTAGCATGGACATTCAGAAATAGAACCAAAAGATGCTGACAAGAAAATATATTACAAAAGACAGGGACAAAAATTGTAAGATCTGCAAATGGGTTTGATTTAAGAAGATAAAGAAAATATAAAGTCTTTTAATTGGTGGGTTTGTTTTTCTTTTTCTATAATAATTGGGTAGGACTCCAGAAAACACATCAGGAAAAACATGGATTATAAACATTTAAGTAAGGCAGAACGTAGTGAAATGTATCCCAGAATGCTTAAAAAAAAAAAAAAAAAAAGCTGAAGTAACCTCTGAAAGATTATCTTTCATATATGATGAAAAATTGGGGTGATCTTCACAGTGCTGGAGAAAATAAAACTAGTAACCCTTTAAAAACATAAAGCAGACAAAAGAAAATAAAGACTGATCAATGTAAATTTAAAGTGCTTCACTGGTGAGGAAATTATTAATCAATACATCTTCAAGCCCCTAGAAAATAACAGCATGATGAGAAGCAGCCAAAGTGGCTTTCTCAGGAACAAACTGCACACAACTCTTTGCTTCACTTAGTTGACAAAAGGGAAGAAATGGATGCCACATATCTTGACTGTAATATGGTTTTTGATGTTCAGGACATTCTCAGAACAATTCTCAACTACAGCCTGGAGAAAGGAGGGACAGATAAGACTGTCATGAAGTAAGTGCAGAAATGATTAGTAGGATGATGCCCAGGTTTGCAAACAGCTCAGAAAGATCATGGTGAAGAAAAGGGGAAAACAGTGGGACAGGTGTCAGCAGTATAGTTGAAATAGTCTTTCAGTCTCAAACATACCCTCATTTTACCTATAGATAGATTGTAAATGTGAAATCATTAAGTTTGTTTACTCCCTAAAGAGGGTGCCAGAACATTTGTGTATGGGAAGAGGGGAGAGATGATATATGACAGTCCTCCAGTTAATCAAAGGCTGGTACAGAGCAGACAGAGGGATGACCAACAGGCAGGAGGGGCAAAAGGCTGCACGGACTACTGCTTTCCTTCACAAGCTGCTTGGACTCTGCTTGCAGCTTATTTGAGTGCAATGGCAGTGAATGTTTTGTGTGTGTTTTCCTGCCTAAAGATTTCTGTGAAGCCTGCCCTTAGAAGCAAATGTACAGCACAGAGGGAGAAAAAAGTATAGTGCCTTGGAAATTACAAATGAAAGCAGCATGTTCTAAAAATTAGCACCAGTTTCATAGCTGTAACCATTACCTCTTTACAACATCTTTTATAAAAAGGGTTCTTAAAATACTCACAGGTTCCTCTTTCATAAAAAATGCAAAACAAGCCTGACGTTTGAATGAGTTCACTTGAAGTCAATAATATTATGCTGATTTACCCCAGCTGAACATCTGTACTGTTATTGTATATATAGGAATATAAAACTATTCAGTAAAATCAAACACATAACACAGCTAAACTACTCTGAGCAAGAAATTCATGTCTCCAAAGAGATTTTAGTATTGTCTAGTGAACTGCAGTGGAATAGTGAAATATAGCTATTGTCATGTATTTTACCTGCTCCACAATCCTTATTTGTGTAGACTGCCTTTCATATGAACAATGGTCAAAACTGATATTTGGAAGATGAAAATGTTCATTTTTTCACACAGCTGGCATTTCTGGTCAGATAAGTCAGATCAATGACATTGTCTCAATTTACACCAGAAGAGAATGGGTATCAACAATTTCTTTTCAAGGGAGGTTTGGAAATAGGCAAACAGTGAGTCAGAAGGACTATGTGTGTTGTAGAACCTGAAATCTCTCACAACATCAACAAAGCTATGTCTGAATATAGCAAGACTTTATCTGCATACATTAAAAAATAGCAGTCAGTGTCCTGAAGAGGTTGAATGCACAGTGGATACTTCCAGTACAGATGAGGAAACTTGGAGGAGGTGTATGAAAAAGGAAGGAAAAGCAGGTGCTGAATCCTGTTTCTGTCACGCAAATGGGATGCAAACATTGCTTTCAGAATAAATGCAGTTATGGGGGTTGGGATAAGGATAGACACACCAAAGAAGCAGTTTTACAGCTCTTACCATTACCGCTTTATAGAATTCTTTTAAAAACACGTTCTTTTTGGTAATACGTGCCAAACAAAACAGATTTGAATAAGGTTACTAGACATGGGAAGAAGAGCAACAACAACATGCAGATCTGTAGGATTAAGGTATTTCTACTTTAAAAAAAATATAACCTAGAGGGGACTAATGACCATGGTCTGACAATATTCTAGGGTCAAACATGAAGATTAGTTACTTAATTGGGAGGATGAGGAAGAAACTTTTGATGATTTGAACATTTGTGGTACAGATTGTAAAGATGGAAGACTTAATTGCACACAAAGCTGTAATTGTATAAACATTTACTAAAAGTTAACATTTGGTGTATATTTGAGCAAATCTTATTGGCAGTCCTAGTCTTTCACTTTAAAGCAAATTACTATCCTTTCCAGAATAAGAACAGATGTGTTATCATGAAGAGCTTCATCTATACAACTGAACATATACTCAGTTGTACTCACAGAGAGGTAGGTACATAGAAATTTTATCAAACAAAACCAGAAATTTGTTTTGTATCAGGCATTAAAAATTGATTGTGTATTTTCTTGATATTGGGTGTCCTTTAAAGGTATCATAATGATAAAACAGCATGATAATGTCAGTTTTTCAAGACTGAGTAGCAACCAATTCTTACTAAAACTGTAAATTTACAAAAAAAATCTTTAAAAACTGAGAACCAGATGGCACTGAAGAAAAGAAAAAGCATTGCACTTGTTCTACAGAGTTTTTAACCCAATCTCAAGATGTAAGAAGGCATAGCTTTTTAATATTTGAGTCTTAAGTCTTGCATTTTTGAGTATTTAATCTACCAAGTGCTAAATATTTAGATCTGGCCCATAGCAAAAACAAGTATGAAAAAGTTGAGGCTGAAAACAGAAGGATGTCAAGTACCAAAAACCAGCTGGGTTGAAACTGAGAAGAAATCATGAAACAGAAGGTAAGAGGTATAAAAGTAATATCAATTAGTAGAAAAGAGGCTCTGACTAGAAGGTAGCGGACAAAATCTGGCTAGTTATGAAGGCAGCTGATGGTACTGTCAAAGCCTATCTATCATGAAACAAGGAATACAAACAGACATTTATTAACATTGTGAATTGGCAAGGCAACACAACCTTTGGTGGTACAAGATGCTGAAACTTTGGAGATCTGGGCCAACAGAAAACATGCCAGTTGTTGAACAGGTGAAAAGTGTGGACAAGTTCAGAAGAAAAGTCAATTATTCCATGTTTTCTGTAACATAAGCCAGTTTTGGAAGTTGTCCAGCAACTCAGAAATGTGAAAAAAATCTTCACAACAACTTCATTATTTTGTTCGGTCCTTTTTCTGTCAGACATAAAGAAAATGACAGAAAATAGAATATTTCATGTTCATATGATTTATTTAGAATGCAAAAGTCAGCTTTTTGCTGTAGTTCTTTCTTTCCCAGACCTTCACTCAAAAATCTGAAACGAACTACATGCTGTAAGAACATTTTACTTTACTGATATATTTCAAGGGAAAAGAGCCTGGTTTCTAACAAACTCAAGTGTTTTTGCTACCATTCACAGTGTTTCACTTTATTTTAATAATGTGTTTGGTAGTTCTTACTTAAACTTCAGCAAGGGGAATGATAAGGTACCTTGAATACTGAGATACCATTATTTTAAGGTCTGATTTACGATCAATCTGCTTTTTTGATCCCAATTGCTATACAACCTGATTGTGTTCAGTGTATTTGTCCTCTCAACAGAACAGAGGGGCAATTATCACATTGAGTTCATAAAGTATGAACCTTGCTAATGTTCTACCCACCAGACTAACCAATTTATTTCAGCCACTTCTGCCTCTCCAACTAGGGCAGCAGTTTTCTCTGTCGCACACTTGTGAACAAAAAAGAGGGGGAAAAGAAAGGATCAGATTTATTGTATCTCTTCAGGTTCACAAACGTCTCCCATTCAGCAGCAATGCCAGGAAGTTGTAAACATACATAAAGCCTTTTAGTTTAAGTACAGTCTCTTAATTAAAAGTATTCTCTCTCTTAAATATAGCTCTCTCAATTTAAATCTACTAACATTTTGCCCTGGTGGCAGGTATCCAAACAGTTACAGTTCAAGATGATTCAGTGGCTTTCTAGCCCCACAAGACTCTTTACTTTATCAAAAGCATGGCAGAGGAGAAGACAGGAAGTAAAATGATGAGGGAATAATTGAAACACAGGAGCTAAAGATACCAAAAACAAGAAAGCTGACTCGATTAGTAAGTCAGAACTGCTGACTGAGGGAAACCTCAGTACCAAATAGCTTGGTATTACCTAAGGGAGTTGTGCAAAAAATGGCTGATTGGCAGAGAGGCAGAAAAAAGAAAAACTGATTCTGTCCTGAAGACAGGCCATGCAAGATACAAATTTTCTTTAAAGACTGTACTGGGAATTGATTGTTGTAGTCTTAGTGGGCACCACTTTTTTACGCTTACTTAAGACTTTGTACTATTTTAATCATTAAAACTAAATGAACTAAACCCAAAAGTAATAAACAGGTGAAACTTCATTGAAATGAATGACAACTCCCCCCCCTTTTTTTCACTTAGTTCTGATTTTATTTTTGAACCATAATAATATTATGAAAATAAGAATTACAGTACCATTGTTATTGAAAATGTTTTTCTTCTTAACTGCACTTTTCTCGAGCTACTTCAGGAGATTGATAATATGATGTGCAGTCTGTCACTGTTAAGCATCAGATCAGTGGTATGTGAAATCCAGTCAGATCTTTGAAGTACTAAATTACTGGACTGAGTTCTGTGTTTGATAAAGGATAACAGCATCACCACCCACATTACTGACATGCTGCTTGGTCTAAAACTGAGTCAGAGTGAATGAACTTTGGAAACTCTGCAGAAGTTCCTAAGTAGTCTATCCCATCTGGAATGATCTCTGAAGGTTGTATAAAAACATTGTAAAGACACATCTGTGATTACTGCACATGCCAAGTCTGCTATAACAATATGCAGAAGAATTCTGTTTCTCAGTTTACCAACCCACTTTTTTTCCTGAAAGATGAACTCTTTTCTATTAAAATACATTTCTGATATATACAAGTTGCTAATCTGTTAAAATAATATAAAGTCCAAAGAAAATAAAGCAGTGTATTTTTCCTGAGGGAAGGTAAGTGATATAAATCTGAATAAATTATCTGTTGGTACATGTAAAACATAAGGATAAACTTTGGAAATGTGGGGGAATGGGATATTAAGATCTTTAGCAAACAGGATGTGTGAGAATATTTTCAATGCACACACTTCTATAAAACATCCACACTATTAACATTCTATTAGGGATTTGGTACTGATATTGTCAGACTGAAGAAGAGGACACGAGGGAAAAGATATGTTTGATTCCATAATGGAGACTGTTGTTGGATCCAAGATTGCCAAGGAAATAAGCAATACCAGTAGTAGCAAAAAATCACATAAACAAGATGACAAAACAAAAGAAAAACATCCAACCATCCCAGATATACTTAGCTATCAGCTTGGCTTTATCCTGAGCTGAATCCAGAAACAGTAAGTCTCCCATTTCCAGATTATAACACTTGATCATATTTTAAAAGCATGCTTCTACCACCTGTTCTCACACTGATGAGCACCTACACGATTTCCATTTTACCAAGGGACCCATTAGCATTGCAAAGCACATTGCAGTGTGAGCAGTGGTGGCATTAATGAATATCAATAGTGGGTGGACTGATGATCCAGCACAAGCATGCCTGCTGCTTTTGGTAATCAGGATTCAATTCCTTGCTCTGCCACCAGCTTCTACAACATTAGCAAAGTCACATAAATTAAATCTGTTTGGAGGATATAGACGGATGTGAGTTCAGTCTCCCAAAGTTTAAATTGAGCACCCTGAAAGCTCTTGAGCAGCAGCAGTTAAGTGCTGTTAAACTAATATCCATTGCCTTTCAGGAATCGTGTGGCATGGCACATTAGAGTAGCCATTGGTTTCTGTTCCAGAATCAGGTTCTAACTTACCATATGATGGCACAGCGATCTCATGTCATAGACTTCCAGTAATCTCATAATATTCCAATTTTTGAGTTAGCATATTTTGGGAAGTAATTTCTCTTCATTTGAGACATAGTAACTCACAGTAACTCACCATCTGCATGCTAATACATTTTGGTAAAGTCAAACAGTGGGAATCAAGTGAAATCTCTCTTAAGTCATGCTATATTATATTTTTCACTGTGATAGATAATAAACCACTCAGAATCACTGGATTCTGCAGGCAGTTTCTTGGAGTAACCTGAAAGCCTCCATTGCCACTTGGAAACACCAAGGCCAAGAGGCACCATTAGGCTAGTCAAGCCATCACCAGTGGGAATTTCTCTCTGAGCATGTCAGAAGTGAAGTTAGGTGGTAAGAGGGAAAAAAACTTTAATCTTGTGTCTTGCTTCACTTCAGCCTAATCCACAATTCCTTGTTCAGTCCATGCCCCCTTTTTTCTCTGAAGAAGCTACAGATATGCAGCTCTGTAGCCCTTCCCTTTCATTGAGACTATATCACCTCTCCTAAGCCTTCAATAACTGACCCTTGAAAGCAAGATCATGGTATTCCTTTCCCTTAACTGTGCAACAGCTAATTACTGTAACCCTTTTTTTGTGGTTTGCTTGGGTTTTTTTCAGAAAATGGTTATAGGAAAACATAAAGAATTTTCTTTCCAATATTTTCCATTGAAACAAAAGAAAGTAACAGAAACTAGGTAATTGTGCTTTTAAGAGGAGTAACCTTATATCAAATTTTAACCTTTTTTTATCCTAATTTTCTATATTTATCCTAATTTTCTATAATACTCAGCTGGACTAAAACAATATGAATTTTCAAGCCAGGTAGGAGCACATCCTATCAGAAATGCCTATGTGGCACCTACACAAAAGCCAGAAATGGTCATATAAGGGAAACACATAAATCCTGTTGTCTCTTATTCTATTCCTTTTTCAACCTATTTTTCCATTATACAAAGAAAGCAATAGGAACAATAAGATGTACTCTGTTATGCTACCAGACTAGACTACCAGTTATGCTACCATGGAATCAAGCATGCATTAACACTAGAATTGTATGAAATACTTATGTGAATAATCAACACTATGAATTCAGCTTTGTACATTTGCAAGTTATTCATAATCATTCATGTGTTAGTGTGAAGATTTTTAAGCATCTTAACTGCTTGTGAATTGTTAAGGTTGATCATATTTTACATGTGGTATAGCACAGTTTGTCTAAATCAGATGTTACTTTTGTTTCCCTTCACTGGATGCCTGAGTAAGTGTATGTGAGTAAGAAAATAATAATTAGCTACAAATGGAAAAGGAGCATTCTTGCTTTGTGCCCATAATTCTAATTCAGTGAAATCTTTATGTACATGTTTATATCTGTTCAATACAATGGGCAAAGAGTACAAAATTAGTGAAAATAGGCACATGCACAAGATCCGTGCATGAAAGCATATAGCACAGGTTCCTCTCCTCGCCTCACTTCGCCTCGCCTCGCCTCTGCCTCCCTCACCCTCCCTTCCCCTCTCCTCAATAGAAATCAATAAATAAGGAAGGCAAACTGGAACACCTACAGTGCCAACTTAGTTGTGTGTGCAGAAGGAGGACATAGCTTTGAAAACATTCTGAATTTTGTCTTGTCTTCTAGTCCAAGTGATTATAGTAGGAAAGTCACTATGCAATATCAGATATTGTTCAACTAGGTTTACCACTGTAGTGGGAAAGAATAGATTAAACAAATCCTGCATGCAGAATTGCTATTTTAAGAAAGAGAAATACACAAAAATGAGAGTGTGGATAAAAACAAAGCAAAGCAAAAAGCTGAAGGGATAAATCCAGAAAATAAGAATTCTGAAGCTAAAAAATACTATATTAGAAGACTAGGTAAAAATAAAAAAAAAAAATAAGAAAGCAAAACTGTCCAGATAAAAACCTTGTACTGCTCAATAAAATAGTTAAAGAGGCTATCATACAGAAGATGCTGGCATTTAAAAATTGGAAAGCTTTCTCAAATGAGGAGAACTGAAAAATCCATAATACATAGCAGGTCAACGAGAAGCAGGAAATTAAAGGAGCTAAAAAGAATTTGAAGAGCATCTTGCAAAGAATGCTCAAACTGATAATGAAAAGTTATTAAAATCCATCAGAATCAGCCAGCAAGGGAAGTGGTGGGACTCTTTGATGAGAGGTGTAAAAGGGGAACTCATGAATTATAAGATCATAGAGAAGAAGTTCAATGAAATATTGCTTTCATTTTTACTGCATATATGAGATGCTTGGGAGATTCCCACACCTTGTAAATTGCTGTCAGCAAATGGATCAGAGGAACTAGAAAGACTTGGAATAAATATACAGGAAGTATGGTACCAAATAAATCTAATAGTCAATAGAGCACCAAGACAAGATATGATTGACCTATGAGTTCTGAAGGAACCCAGATGCGAAACTGCTGGCTGATGTCTGAAACCCACTGCTGCAAACCCTCACAGGGCCAGAAGACTAGCATAACCACAAAAATGGTTCGAACCATGCAAACTACAGATCATTTAGTCTGACTTCTCTCTCTGGCAAGATGGTAGAGGCTGTATTAAAATCACAAAGCGTTTGGATAAATTGTGGTGTTTTGGGAAAGAGACAGGAGGCTCTGTGAAATTAAATCCTGTTCCACTAACTGTCAGAATTTAGAAAGATGTTAACCAGCAATTGGATAAAAGAGATCCAGTGAACACAATTACTTTCATTTTTCAAAATGCTTGATAAATTTCCAAATTAAACATTATTACAGATTGGAGGAAAGGTTCCTTTCTGGACTAAAAGCTTGTAGAGGTAGACCTAGGGCTGCCTTTTCAAGATGGCAGAAAGCCAGCAGTGTGGGTGAACAGGATTGTGGAAGAAGCAGAGACCAGAAGAAGGAATAGAACGCTGTCAGGAGAAGGCCCTTGATTAAGCCCTAGCGACCCATAATCAATGCCTAACGGCCTGACTGATGGAGAAGAATTCTACCCTGTCGGCGGTTGCAGGGGCGTGTGGGTTGACAAAGGAGATACATTGGTACTATATAAACTGCCTGTTTTGTTATAACAAACGATTCTGGTTGCATCACCGACCAGGGTCTGTGCCTTCATACGCTACACAGGCAGTGCCATTCCTTAGAGATGCTTGGGTCAAGGAGCTGTAATATGGTGCAATTTATACATGTATGCAGAATACACCCTGTGAGCACTCCTGTGCCATGAAGCCTTTTCCAGCAGAAGTCCCTGATAGATCAGAGGAATCAGTTCAGAGTTTAGCTGACTCACTGGGGCTCCTCACTCTCTGCTGATTAAGACATCCTGCTACTCTTGTGTCTGAAGATGCAGTGGAGTGCAAGCTGGTAAGAAAGTCTCCATGTTATGAGTTAGATGTGGAGCTAGATATTATAGCACCCTCCAGAAACACTGGATGCAGACCACTGGGGAGACTTTCAGTGTGGAGGTTGTGAAAGAGCTCCCCAAGTCTAGGGGTGAGCAAGAGATAGGATCTATCCTCCTGCAAAGTCTTGCTTAAAATGGAAAAGTGCTGAAGATTCAAGGCAACATTCATGGGTTATGGAACAGCTTATCCTGGATGTCATCTTTAAGCATGTAGAAGAAAGTAAGGTCATTGGGAATGGTTAGCATGGATTCACCAAGGGGAAATCACATTTGACCAATCTGATAGCCTTCTATGATAGAAAGAATGGCTGGGTGTATGAGGGGAGAGCTGTGGATGTTTACCTTGACTTCAGCAAGACTTTTGACACTGTCTCCCACAACATCCTCTTATGTAAACTTAAGAAGTGTGGTTTAGATGGAGTGCTGTCATGCATCTGCTTGCAAGAGGAGCTGAAGCTTGGTTTGCAGTCTGCAACACTGCTCCTCACACTTTTTGGCAACGGGGGAGAATTGCAACAAATTTTGGGGTGGTCGATGTGAGGACACACAGCCTGGATTAAAATTCTTGGCTGTGAATGTTCTAGATTTCAGATCCCGATCACAATCTAAGCAGACAGTTGATGCTGGATGTGCCGTGGTAAGAATCTCATGTGAGATGCC
>JAOXNG010000012.1:87255298-87265588 GCA_028566535.1 Scolopax minor
AGAATGCGAATGGTCTCCTGTGGTGTATTAAGAAGAGCATGGCCAGCAGGTTGAAAAAGGTCATCCTCCCTCTACTCTGCCCTGGTGAGGCTGCATCTGGAGTACTGTTTTCATTTCTGGGTTTCTCAATTCAAGAAGGTCAGGGAGTTGCTGGAAAGAGTTCAGCAGAGACCTATGAAGATGATCAAAGGAATGGAGCACCTCTCTTATAAGGAAAGATTGAGAGACCTGGGTCTGTTTAGCCTGGAGAAGGGAAGACTGGCAATGGATACAAGCTAGAACACAGAAGTTCTGTCTCAACATGAGGAAAAACTTCTTTACTTTGAGGTGGCTGAGCACTTGAACAGGCTGCCCAGAGAGGTTATGAAGTCTCCTTCTCTAGAGATATTAAAATCCCATCTGGATGCATTACTGTCCAGCCTGCTCTATATGAACCTGCTTTGGCAGGGGGGTTGGACTAGATGTTCCCCAAAGATCCCTTCCAACTCCTATACTTCTGTGATTCTGTGATTCTGTGATTCTGTGATTTAGCACTTGGTGTAAGCAGTGTGGAAAATGGCACACCAGCCACCCCATGCATGTATTCTCCACAAATAGTATTTTCTATTGGCACTATTAGAGATCGTCTGCGGGATGCGTCATTGGTATCACCCAGAAAGGAATTCCTTATTTTTTTATAAACATAACAACAACAAAAAAAAGCCATATAACAGAGTTCTCCCCTAGGAATATCTTAAATTTTCAGGATCCAGTTATTCCTAAGGGAGAACAAAAGACAAAGTCAAAAGCATTTGTTTTCAGTAATGGGTATTAAAGTCCAGTTGTACATCATATCCTGAGATTTCAGGAACTTATGTGAGCAGCTGGTTTTAATGTATAGCTCCTTTTGATATGATATCCTTGTAGCCTTATCTGTCAATTCCATGCTCCAGTCCTTCCCATGCTTTTGTACAGGACAAGTTAGCCTGGCCTATTCATGTTTAGAATAAATAATAGGCAGCCATGTTTTATAGAGCAGCTCTTCCAATGAGAGATTCTGTTGTAAACGATGAGGCAACTTGGTGGCGAAGTGCCCATCTTAGCACACAGGCTAAGACTAAGAGCAAACAGGATCCATCCAGTGGAATGACCTTGCATGGTAGGAGACTGGGCTGTGATCTTTTGGATGGAAAAGGATGTGTGAATGAGAGAAACATCTCATGAGCTCTGCTATCAAACTTCCATTTCCTTCCATGCAGGGAAGTCTAAGAGTCCTAAAAGCAAAAGACTTCATGGTGGGTTAGTTCTCTGCTTCCTGTCTCTGCAGGGACTGAAGCTACCCACTGCTGTCTGTTTGCCATGATGTTTGGATTTCAGAATCTTGTGTTTGGAGGCTGAATTATTAACCCCTGACTTAAAATCTGTTTAAGTTTTAAGACTTAAGATCTGTTTCATGGCTATATGGACTGTCCTTCTTCCAGTGGCCTCATAAGTTAATCTTCTCTCATAATCTTTCCCCTGAATTCTTCATACTTCTCTTGAAGCAGGTGCTTCAACTGGGACTGAAGCAATACTCCTTTGACCTCTCCTAGCAAGGGTAGCTTTATTTCCACCACTAGTTTTCACAGTTCACTCTGAAGAGTGATTAGTTATTCCTGTGCATGGCAGTCTAGGTGCCTAAATATATTTTTTCTTTTTTTTTCTCTCTTTTTTGCAGTAACTGGTAAAGCATTAGTTGTTGAAGACTGTACAGAATATCTGAGCAGAGAAAATCAAGTCCCTTAGTGCCATAACTTTTCTTATATACCAAATAAAAAGTTTCTCGGCTACAGAATTTTCTGATCAAGTTGGTGTCTGCATATCCCCTGCAGCTGTACAACTTAACATAAAGTCTCCATAATGAGTGGGGAAAATAAAATAAAATAAATAAATAAATCAATAAATAAATAAATAAATGAATAGCTGTGAGTAGACCTTGGTAAAGAGAGTTGATTCAAGGCCACAGAATGCCATCTTTGTTTACCTCTGTCTTTCCCTCTAAGCTGGCATGGGATCAGGAGCACAGCTTCTTACATACAAATGATTTTTGAACATGCAGTTCAGCCTTAGCTTCTATATTAACTAAAATCAGAGTTGGCATTGCTAATTTGTCTGAACAGCTGGACAAAATAAGGTTAGATTTTTTCCATGTTTCAAAAATCACTAGGGGAGCTTATTATGAGAACCACTGTAGCAGAAAGAAAACTGAAGTAATAAACAAAGTGGCTATTATGAGAAAAGAATCTATAGATCAATGTTTTGTGCAGAGCCTGAGACAATCTGCAGTGGTTCTTTCACATTTTAGATAGAGATTATTATAGAGCTTACTATCTTACAGAATTTAAAAAATTTATATTATGTTATTATTTCTATAAGAATAATGATCTTAGAAGTCATCAGGCACCAACTAGCCAATTCCATCTCACATTTTAGAGACAGACTGCCCTATCATTTCCCAATTTCCTAGAAGACAGGATAATGATGGTAGAAACAGGGTTTTTTACCTGAATTAAACATCATCAACATGTAGTTGAAGTACTGGGTAAGAATCTAGATGATCTGCATTCAGTTTCTGGTTTTGCTGTAATGTTTCTAGACTATTATGGGTGGGTACTTGGTGTGAGATTCATGTTGCTTCCTTTTTCCCACCTGTAAGATAAGTATCAAGACTCTAGGTGTTAGCACTGGAAATAAAAGTTCTTTCAGAGGGCAGCTCCTCCTTTCCTAACATGCCTAGTTTCTAGGTGGTTAAAACTAAAAAGAAGCTCTTCAGATCTCTATTCCTAAGGGGAAGACAAATGTGGAAGATCATGGAAAGATGGGCAGCCTGCTGTACTTTGCACACAGCTGAATACTCCATAATTGCTACTGGACTTGCTAGAGAGACTCTGCAGGTTGGCGCCAAGATGGCAACATGGAAAGCTTGGATAGTTTAAAAATACTCTCACACTTGCATGTTAAGTGCAATTAGTGTAAAGCAGATCCCTCCACTCCAGAAGGAATGTAGCACAAATGTTCCTTCTGTAGCTGGCAATACACCCTTCAAGGGGCATGCAGCTGTGGGCTGACCATGGGATGCCAATTGGCTTGGGCTGTGAGGTGGATTCCTCTCACTTGGATGGTAGTCAGCATTTCTGAAAGAAATCTCTGAGTGAAACTAAATAATTTTGGATGGAACTCAATTCAGAGAGGAAGTAAGACATCCCAAGAGATTATTTTTTTCATCCTGCCACACGTTCACCTTTCTCCAGCATTATATGACTGAGATCACAAAAATGTTACTCCATGTGTAAAAGTGAAATGGAACCCAGCTTCAAGGTATTCTCTGCCGTGGGTGACTTTGGGCTTACTTAAATTACCAACCTCTTCTCTGGTGCTTTATGCTAGCTAGGATAGTAATGATTTTCTTTCAAAATACTAACTTCCTTCCAAAATTAAAGGACAGTCACATTTACTTGCCCATTTCCCAGCTAGACTTTGCCCACCCAACGGGATGGAGTTTTCTGCTTTTTTTGATATAAGGTATGTAATTATTTGGTAGAATCAAAATATGATTTGCTCAATTTAATTTATGATTATATACTTTTCATAACTACAGAAATTTAACATCTTAACGTGTAAAAAAGACTATATCCTCACAACACCCTTATGAAATACCTCCTATTATGGCTACAGAATGGAAGTATAAGGGATTTGTGTAGAGGTGATATTTTAAGAAGCATAAGCCTCACTTTCTTATGCAGAAAACTGACCAAACACAAGCTTATTGCATTGGGTTGGCAACATTTCCAACTTCATCAATCTTTCTGAAAGAAGGGATGTAGTATATTTAGCTCAGCACTACACTAATTCAGTCATAAGCCTTTTTGTCAGCTCAAAATGCTCAGAGGTAAAATTACACCTCTATTTTAGGTAGAATCATAGGATTAAGGTATAATTCAGGTTGCAAGGGAATTTGGGGGGTCTTTGGTTCAATTATCCAATGAAAGTGCTGGATGCGAGCTATGAGATCTGAGTGGATTGCTCAGGACTTGTTCCTTCTGGGTCTTGAAAACCTCAAAGGCTGGACACTGTCAGCTTCTCTGGGCAACATGTTTCAGTGTCCAACATTCCGCATGATGAATAAGATTTTCTTTGTATCAAGTCAAAACCTCTCTTTTCCCAGTTTGTGTCCGTTGTCAATTGCCCTCCAGCTGTTTGCTACTGTGAAGAGCCTGGCTTAGACTTCTAGATAACTTCCTTGTTGAAACTTGTATTTCTGTTTAATATTAATTTGGAAAATTAGTAATATATATTGCAAATTATGCAAAAGTACTGGTACTAATTGAAATATTACTGATGCACTTATACAAATCTCTTAGTCAAAATCATGCATCGAGTATCTGAAAAACAGAAATGGAAACAGTGTCTCTTGATTCCCAGTTGTGTGCCTTAGCTATCAATCAATTTTACCACGTTGGCAATGGCAGTATTGCAGTGTCATATATGGTTAGCTGTTGCTTTTCATAAACTATCCCAAGATGGAACCTCCATTAAGGAAGATTTTAACTGAATTTCACTTAATTTCAATGGATTTTTAGAGTTGGAAAGGACTGTAGAGATCATCTTGTCCAACTCCCCTGCTGAAGCAAGATTGCCCTAGAGTATGTTACTCAGAACTGCAGTTACTCCAGGCGGGTCTTGAAAATCTCCAAAGAAGGTGACTCTACGACCTCCCTGGGCAGCCTGCTCCAGGGCTCTGTCACCCTCACTGTGAAGCAGTTTTTTCTCATATTTGAGTGTAACCTTCTATGTTCCAAAGTTCCAACTTCTTTTCCCTTCTATAAACTTTTGTTATATTTTTTTTGTTGTTGTTGTTCTTTTACAGTTTTATTCCATCTTGAAACCTCCCCATTTCTGCCTCCTTAAAAATTTTTTAAGGAACAGTTAATATCACTCCCTCTCTTTTTATATTATTTAGTTTCTCTGTTCTCTGCCTTAGAATGTAATTTTAAAATTTAACTCAGTATGCCTGTTCCTTCTGACTACTTTATTTTAATGTTGCCTTGACCTGTGTTATAATATGTTATAATATACACCTCTATTCTCCTCTTCTTTCAGTATTTCAGTAATGATTGATTATAAGCATTATTCTTAAATTATTTATCTTTTTGTTTTCCACTTGAAGGAAATATTTTTGGTTTATTACCTTTAGAATTTAGAAATTCTACTGCTTTCAAGATCTCCATGCAAATACCTCTGACATAAATACATATTTGCATAAGGATGTGAAACACTATCTCTTTCATCAAACATTATTCTTCTGAATATTCACAGAAAGCAAGCAAAAAGCATTGTGAATACTTGCCAAAGCAGATTTAATATATATAGCTGAACAAGTATTAGTGAATATGAGATTTTTTGCAGTAATCATGCATATGTTGAGATCTTTGGAATAACTATGTGACTCTGCCCTCATCCTCCTTGTTCCCTAAAAAAGTCCAACACAGCTGCTGCTTTACCTCCTTTGAAGGATAACCATCCAAGTTATCCTCCAAAGGCAAACAATATATGCACAGACTAATAGCAGAACACTTGCTGTTTATGAGGGATGTGATCAGGATACATGTCCTCATGTCAGGAGTGAGATATATGCCCCAGGAATGGGACACACAATGAACTCCACAAATTAGAGACACCAATGAAACTCAGATACTTAATTTCTTAGTGAACCTAAACAGTACAGAGAGCCTGCTCCGAAAAGATCTTCCACAGATCTCCTTAGCTTCTGCATTCATACTTGCAGCTTGCATCTCTTGTCAGGTAGTGAACCTGTCTGCTGTCACACTTGCCCTAATTTTTATCTGCATCTGTTTGATCTCTTTGGCATGTTGTAGGTTGTTTTGGTTTGGTTTGGTTTGGTTTTTTCCTCCTGTGTTTTGTCTTCATCAGAAAAGCTTTGATTTCCTTCAGTTTTATTTCAAAATTTTTTCTCTTCTAGTATATATATATATATATATATATATCTAAAATATCAGATTTCCCTTCTAGGGGAAAACCTGATGTGTTCATGGACATCTCAAAACTAAATCCTTAGCAAACAGGGAGAAGCCTGTAACCTTTTTAATACAGGCACTCCGGGCGATTTGCAAAAAGTTCTCTTACAGAAATGTACTTCACCTGTAGGCCACTGGGATAACGTTCTCTGTGTTGTGTTGTATCAGTTTGGATGTTTGGGTGTGGTAACATTGATTCAGAATCTAAAACTGTTTCTTTTCTAATCTTACAGGGAAGTTCTGGGAAAAATTAAATACTACATATCACTCAAGTGCTTCTTGAAGCAACATTTCATTGTGGCTTCCAGTGGCACTAATATTTGAGATGTCCTGACTAAGAATTCCCAAATACATTTCAGACTTGCATGAACAATCACAAACCTTTAAAGACATTTTCATTTGACTTCTGATCTATATTTGTCAGGTTTAAAAATAACACTAATAGCTATAAGAGCGTGCTTTCTCTAATTATACTTTCAGAACAATCCAACCTATTCCACTGTCAATCAGTTACTCATTTAAACCTGGTGGTAAGCATAATATTGGCCATAATAATTAATGTACTTCCACAGAGAGACATTTTTACTATTTTTAGCAGAGCTTTGCAATACATACTTATAAAATCTAGGGAAACGCTGTAGATTTTTTATTGGGGTTTTTACATGTCAGGCCTGTCTCATGGGGAGGAGGACATAAAAATAAGACTGAGCATTCTCCAGGACCATCTTGGAACTTTGAAGAGTTGCATTTGATATTTAAGTCAGCAGAGGCAGAGAAGCAAGTAGCAAGCTGCATGAAAGGAGATTCTGAGGGTCAGGGAGTTTTGGCAGTGAGGGAAATTTGATTGCTTAGTCCACCAAGATGGGAGATATTTACTTTTTCTTGCAATTCCTGTTGAGAGAAGAATCTTGTTACCAGGACTACTGACTGATCTATTGCCATGTGATAATTTCATAGACTATCAAATAAGCATCTTAATCTAAAAAGAATAGTTGTTGGAGGAAAAGAGATATAAAGGCAGTAAGATTTCAGGGTAGTTAAAAAGGGGCCCAAGCAAGACAAAAAGTGGATATGTAATTGGAAGGAAAATACACATGGAAAGTAATTTTGGATTAAGGGGGTATTTGACTATTGCAAAGAAAGGGCATGGATAGACTAGATAGATCACTGAAGGGTAAACTGGTGTTGGAAGGGTAATGAAAGAATCTGAAGTATTGCTTGTGTTCCTCTTGATAAACCATTAGTACTGTGTAAGGAGAGATGCAGAGATGAGAAAGGTTTTGACACATTTTTTGTTGAGTTTGGCTTTTTTAAAATTATTTATTGTTCACAAAGACAACTTCAAAATGTCTCTTGTAGAAGCTATGCTCAGTGCTAACAAGGTTCTTCATGCAGACACTTTGAAGGTTCTAACAAAGTCAGCTAATGCAATGACAAAAAGATGCCAATGTGACAGGATAATTTTAACACTGTACTTACAGAGTAATTATCTTTGAATCCTCTGTGGTTTTTTTTCCTCATTGTATATAGGAAAGGTATGTTCTAATTACTAATGTTGTTTTAGTTTCTTTTTTTGAGAAAAACACCTTAAATAAAGTGACTGTGAGTCACCACAGGTGGTTTTCTGTTCCTTCCATGACAATAGTGTGGTCCCAAAACATTTTAAATCCAAGCAGTCTTTGTTTTGGAAATGTGCCTGCCAAGCTTAGTGTTATGAGTATTTTTTTAGAGCAATTATCAATGTAGGTTTAGGAAATAAAGAAATTAATAACCCAGAGGAACTCAAAAGTTTATATACTCATTCATATGAGTAAATACACACTCATGTACACTCATCTAGAGGAATGTACTTTTTTTCCTAATCACCACAAAGGATTCAAACACTTATTTGTACTGGTTTTGTATTGTGGATTTTTGTATTTAACATATCTATCCTGTTTTGTGTTCTTCAAAGGAGAAAGAAGAAAAATAGCATAACACTATTCCAAATGACAAATTTCATATTTTGACATCAGTGGAATTTGCTAAAGCATTAAGTCCATGAGGGTCTGCACAGTTGGAGTCAAAGAAAACCAAACCAGCTATTGAGTTTTTAATTAAGAAAGTAAGAGAGAAATCTGAGAGGAAGAAGTTATACGATCAATAAATCCATGGTGGTGAAATTATTCTGTCATGTTTGTCCTTGACAATGGGCTTGCTAGAAAGGAACAGACTCTTCCAGAAGTAGGGTGGGATTAACTTTCTCTAACACAGATGCTATGGAACTTTAAATAACAACCAGTCTTCCCTGGCTCCCTTTTCCTATTTGAAAAGAAAGAGAGGTCTCCACATGATGCTTTAATATAAAAAACTACTCTGTGCTGAGATCACCTGTCCTTCACATCCACATACCTAAACCTAAACCTAATCTTAACCTTAGATGTCTAAGTAAGGACAGATAAACTTCTCTAAGACATTACTGTGCAGGAAACTTACCTCTGTAGCACTAGTAAGGAAAGCAATCATGAATGGCAAAAATATGTATTTTCCTTAAGAAAAAATGTTTACTCTCATTCAGGCTACTTTGAAATTAATCTCCAAGGTCCTTGAAATATATATCAGTTGAATTTCCACTATTCAAGTTGCAAACCAAATATTTTAAGCTTTTATTGGCCTTCTTTCTTTTCAGAAAAGTAGATGGCTATTTGTGTGGAAACTTTTTTTTTTTTTTTAATAAATGCAAAAATTTAGATAAACACTGTTTGGAAAATAAGAACTATATTCAGATTTTAAAAGCTGTTGAGAGAAGAATAATTCCAAGGAGTAATTATTCTCTGGGAGATGAGAACGGACATGTCAGTCATGGTATCTGTTGATTCTGAAGTGGGAAAGGATTTAATGAGGGGAAGAAAGGGAAAAAGTTTTCCTGTATCAGACTCTTGCCATTTCATAGGCTTTTAGGGCCTATGTGCTGGCACATGCAATGAGTATGGCTGCATTAACATCTGAGAATGAGTGCACTCTTGCAAACATGTTAAAGGGAGGCATGCAAAATGCACACATATTTTTTTCCCTCACTCTGAGGCAAAACAAATCTCACAGAAGAAGCAAAGCTAACAATGACAGTCAGCCTCATTCGTGTATTTAATTTATTTTTGCTTTAAACCTTTTTCTAAGTAACAGTATTTTGTTTGTTCAAAAACATGGTTTAGCCTAATTGCATTTTTATTTCTAAGTGGAAAGTAGCCATTTAAACCTTTTCAAGAGCATAGTCTTTGACCTACTTAGAGGTGCTTAGCAACTATCAAAACACAAGACACTGATTTTTAAAGGACATATGCAAGCATCTATTTCTCTCTTTTAAATAAATACTATAGGACAGCAGACTTCCAAGAGACATATCTAAGAGCTATAACCAATATTGTCTTTGAATATCTACTGTTTATCCTCTGCAAATATGCAATTTAAGAGTTGTATTGAACCACAAATACTGAGCCATTTACAAGTACTAATTTACAAATCAGTAGCCAGTATTTTAAATTTCTCTGAATATCATGTGCCGAGAATCCCAGCTTTTAAGTATAAATTTTGTACTGCAAATGCATCCTTAGAAGTCACATTTGCTAATAAAGACACAGTCTTAACTCTGTTTTGGACAGGCTGGAAAAAATGAAGACAGAAAGACTAACAACTGCTATTTGGCTGGTCTGGACAAAAACAAAATGATAAATCAATGAGAAGATTAATTAAAAAGGACAGGAATTAACATCTTCTAGTTCCTGTTCTTCAGTCGAATTCTGATATTACTGAGATTATTGCGTCGTGCAATCATGGCTTTTAGTAAGCATGTAAATTAAATATTTTTTTCTCAGAAAAGGACTGACTGTTGTAAAAAGTCTGAGAAGCTTCAGAAATAGGCTACATTAAAAATTGTTCTGTAAACTCCAGTCTGAAAATTTAAGTGCTTTAACAATATTTTAGTTAAACTTACCACAAATCAGCAAGGTTTCCAAAAACTCTGCTCTGTCTATAATTAGCATAAATTTGTGAAACATATCTAAAAAATTACATGAATTTCCTCAAATTAGCACTTTCTGACTAAAATAAATTCAATTTTTAAGTCCTCAACTAGTTGTAGTTAAGCCAAATCTCATGTTTTCCTTTGCTGTTTCCCCAGTCTCAGAGAGATCCACAGTATGCAAGTTTTTCAAAATTTTATCTTGTAACTACACAGTTTAAAAAAAAAAAAAGGAGGGGG
>JAOXNG010000012.1:87307298-87318810 GCA_028566535.1 Scolopax minor
GTCACAATGACAATTCACAGCGAAGACACTTGGCACTTATGATGTCACAATGACACTTCGCAGCGAAGACACTTGGCAATTATTATATCACAAAGACACTTCCCAGCAAAGACACTTGGCCATTATGATGTCACAATGACAATTCGCAGCGAATACACTTGGCTATTATGATGTCACTAAGGCACTTCCCAGAAAAGACACTTGGCACTTATGATGTCCCAATGACACTTCGCAGCGAAGACACTTGGCCATTATGATGTCACTAAGACACTTCCATAATTCCACTGCTGAAAATTGAACTCCATATCTCAAAAGGAAATGAAGATTATTTACATTCTGATTTGTAGCATTCTTCTGCATTTTTAATTATTTTTTTTAAGGAGTAGTTGTTTTTGCCTTAAATCACCTTCTGATGGAGTTATTGATGCTTTAAAAAGGCACTAATGCCATCTTATATTTCTTTTTAACAGTGGCACTGTAATCTTTATCTGCTGTCCCAGGTTCATCAGGGATTTTCTTCTGTTGTGTAAAATCTCACATAATATACATTGTCAGACTCAAATTGTGCTGAATTTGTAAACAGCTTGTCACCAAAGGGGATTACATACACACAAACAGATATAATTTAGCTATCTGATGTCTGTGATACATGTGCCAGGCTACAAGCTCCTGCTATCCTTATACTGCATTTTTCTACATTAACATCAATTAAAAAGAAGTCAGACTTTTTATTATAAGGATTTGCCAGTTCTGAGTCTGCAACTGACACTGCGCCTTTTGAGTCAGTAAATAGGAATGTCTTTTTCAGGCATTCATTCAGGACAAAAAGACATTTCTAACCTCAAGAACAGAAGAGTGTGCTTGATAGCATATCTGATCCAGCACCAGATGATAATTTGCATTGTCCCACCAGAACTATAGTATCTTTTCAGATAGAATAGGATGTTTGACCCTGATCTAATTTTTTTCCTAAATCCTACAAATGGAGGTCTGGAAAAGCATCAGACAGAAGTGGGAGAAGATTGAGAGTGAAATTTCAAAGTCAGTATTTATATTATTTCTGCACTGTCTATG
Source organism: Scolopax minor (assembly GCA_028566535.1). Lineage (NCBI taxonomy): Eukaryota > Metazoa > Chordata > Aves > Charadriiformes > Scolopacidae > Scolopax > Scolopax minor. The sequence continues at coordinate 87,308,373 of JAOXNG010000012.1, forward strand.
AATATTGCGTATAGATGCCAGTTACTGTACAAATGTCCACAGAGGTTTGTCTGTGCAAATAAACTTTCTCATATGTGCACAGTATTAAGTATATAGGCTTACAGCAAAATGGATACATACAAAGCCTTGGAAGTTTGATGTGCTTTTTAAAATTGAGATGTTAACAAGTATAAACCAAAAAACATTTCCTTTCATTTTTGCCTAAATATGCAAAATTAGATATTTTCCCAACAAAATAATACTTTTAATAGAATACTTATAAGCAATTCATGTTCTTGATTAGTTTTGTATTATAATTTTTAATCTCTGGTGGATTTTGTCTTTCAAAGTAACTTTTTTATTAATTTGTCAATATGTATTCAGGTAATCTCCAATGGAAAGAGTAAAAGTAAGACATTCTCTTTATAGACCTGTGTTGTGCTGCTGACATTGGTGGCACATCAAATTTAAAAGAGTGCAGGGATATTTTGGCCTGCATTCTCCAAAATAGGAGATATAAACTAAAAATCAAAATTTCTCTACAGGAAAAAGGTAAAAATAATATGTAAAAAAGCTAAAGGCCTGTCCACATTCTCAGCTACACTCTACAATTTATATTTTAAAAACATCTGGAAGGGTGCTTTAAGAGGTAATTAAAATTTCAGGGAAAGGTTTATTTCTTTTTTCTTCCCATTCAATCCAAAGTTGGCATATTCACTCTAGCTTTAGGCTGACCTTTAGAAATTCCACAAGTAAATATAGAGTTTCGGTGGAAATGGTTGGCCTCTTGAGGGAATTCCTAAGACATATCTCTCTTTTGTAACATATCTTTGGTGTAGCTGCCAGTCCTAGAACCAACTTATGTATATAATTATTGAGCATTTGCCAAAATGGAATGATGAATGTAAATGTCCATTATAGAAAGCTCAGAGTTTGAAGATGTTCTCCCCAGATTTTTTTTTTATAACAAATGGGGACAAATGAGCTCTGACCAAGTTCACTGATGTGAAATTATAATATTTTATGACTGTATCTCCATTTACTGATATTTATTGTTTTGTTTGCAATGTATAAATAATAAAATTATTATGATGGTAATAATGAGAGAGAAAAGCAACAGTGCAGAATGTGTCTGGTCTTATGGTTAGTGCAATTCTGCTGTTAGTGTTCCCAAAATTCAGAGGGATAGTGTTTGGTCATAAACATCCAGACTGAAGGTCTGAAAGCCATCTTTCACTTAATTCTGTTACTGCAGCATTTCTTCTCTTTGTGGAGTGTGTAGTATATCAGAGTTGGGCTAGGTTTGCACAGAGATGGATATGTAGTGAGAAACAACAAGATTGCCACAAGGAATAATGCATATCAAATTTTCACAGCATAACCTAAGCAGCTCAGCAATAATGTGGAATTGATTTTTCAGTGTCTTAGGGTGCTAGGCAAGAAGATGCAGAAATGCACTGGCATTAACTAGATCTGATATGTGCCTTTGGACCAAAACATGGCAGAATAATTGAAAGCTTAGCAGTGTATTGTCCAGGTAATTCAGATGTTGAAAAACTAGCTCAACTCTTTTGGGTACCAAGTTCAGAATACATAATAAAGGTATAGCTACATTGTCTCTATTTGAATTTTATACCTAAATCTAGAAATGAGAGCTGAATTCCCTCTGCCATTCTCATTACAGCTGAGAGGATAGCCTGCAATTTGTTTGCCTGACAAATTTTGAATGTTTAAGGCATTTCTATACACAGGTGGATATCTTCTCAAATATGATGATTATTCATTCTCTATTCAGAAGTTTGATATGTAAACCTCAACATTTGCATGTTGGTTGGACACAAAGAAGGTGCAGTTTTCATGTGTGTCTTCTTTCTACTTTTGTTGCCTTCCTTTCCAAGCAACATTTGTGTCATTTCAGATACATGTGACAATTTACTCTGTAAAGGAAATTCCCACTTTAACCAGGAAAAGGAAAAAATTTTTCCTGAGCTGATATCACTAGTGTGTGCACTAGTATTATTTCAGTGTCTTCTCAGTGTTCTGTAGGATCTCACATTACAGTTGGTAATGTGGAGAGATGTAGAGATGGATTTGGTTTATATCTAGGATGCCTGTTCAAGAAGGATTTTGGATTTTGCCCAGACAAAGTCCAAGACTAATGTGAATAATCAGAAATACTAAGCTATTGGCTGATGTTTAAATACAATTTTTATTAATAAGCTAAGTAAATTACTTCATGGAGTTTTCAAAGTAATATGAATTCAACCCCAAGAAGCTTATTATTTGATTATGAATTGAATTAAGGCTTAATCAAAGCAAACAATGTAAAAAATTCAATTTATCAGGTTACAGGTTTTCTAAGTGTGGATTGGGTACTTGTTTTCCTTTTTATAGGAGTCAGTGGTGAAAAAAGATTAATTGATTAGTTGTGGTATTGCCCTCCTTTACATGAATAAGATTTCCCCACTTTCTTTGATAAATGTCTTCCATAATAAGAAAAATGTGTCTGTGACATCCAGCTAGGTTTCTGAAGTGTTATAACCAAAGGCTAGAAGTTGACCTTCAAAATTTAAATAGAATAAGAACAAACAGAGCATACAGAAAAGTACTGTTATGAGTGACAAGGAGCTGAAATGACTCCTCTTCTGAATACCCAAAAGTAGATTTTTTTTTCCTTAAGTATTTGCATATAATGCCTTTTTCATATTAAAAAATATAGACTTTGTAGTGCTGTTGAAATAGCAGTCCCTAAGATATCCATATTCAATGAGTAACTCATAAATGAGTATGGTAAATGTAGGATGGCTGCTCGATTTATTCATGCTAAAGCCCTAAAAATTTTTAAAAAAAGGGAGAAGAGAGCAAGAATTATGAGATTTGGAAGGAATGGAAATTCTTTTCTACATTGAAAACACAGAAAAAAAATTCCCAGAAACTTATAATATATTAAGAGCTTGAGGAGCAGATCTAAAAGTTCGAGGACTCAATTGAAAGAGACTGAAAAGTAGAGGTGCTATTATGTTGCCATCTGGATAATTTATGAGATAGATGCTTATCCTCCAGATGCAGGAAGCCATTGGTCTGAGAATTATGATGAATTTGTTTAGATAAACTAAAACCTTATTTTCAGCTGATCAGAGGTAGAAAGCAACTAAACAAAATAAGATATTAAAGGCTGAGTCATCTTTTCAGGAGAAGGTGGATAATATGACATGCTCTATACAAATGTAAGTGATGCCAAGAAAACTAATCACATTTTATTTTCTACTATAAATGTATAAGGGAACTCAATGAAATTATCAGGTGTGGCATGTAAAATGACCAAGAAACCTAGTAGTTTTAGGCAATGGACACATACCTTGTAAAATGTCTTATTTTTTTGGAGATGTCCAAGTGAAAACATGAATAATTTCAAGGAGGTATTATACTATCCCCAGGACAAACATAGACTTACTGCACATGAGAGTCCATATATAACCTCTGAATTAAAACTTTCCAAAAATATCTGCAGCCTGGAAAAGTATAATATTCAATGCATCTAAGTGGATCTATTTTATCTAGTTTACCCATTAGAATATTGCATTGTGTCAATTCATGGACAGGTGGCTCCTAGATATCCAGTATCTTCTTTATCAAATAAAAAAAAAAGATTATTTTTCTGAATAACAGGAAATAATCAAATGCATTCTCAAGTTCTCTTTGGAAGAGAGGAGGCACTTGAGGTCAGACAGAGTTATATTGTAAACTCTTAGAACCGCAGATAAGTGGCATTTTGCATTAGCTGATAAAATTGGTGCTTCAATAAATATGCCTCTTGGAAATGCAGCCATAAAGAAAGCCGTACATGGTCACACTTTTTTCATCTCACTTGTACACAGAATTCTAAGAAGTCTCACAGCATATCCCTGCCTTCTCAAAGAGCACATCTTGGTGGCTCTCCTTTATTATTGCTTCTAAGAAAATGTAAAAGAAAACCTCTAGAAGTATCTTCTCATCTGCTCCTGTTTACTTTATTCAAAAGCCTGGTGTTACTACAAACCAAGCAGAAGACAGCTATTTGAACCAGGTATCTCGTTTTTGTTCAAGCTGTGGGTAACTTTCTTCTAAAAATAAATAAGTAAAATAAACAACTGTGACACATTATCAATTGTTCTGCAATAAAGACCCACGTAAATATTTGGAGCATAACAAACAAAATGCAAGTTTTACTATAATATGGTTCATACCTACCATAGGTACTACATGCATAGTAACTTGAATCCTTCTTTCTTGTTGTTTTTGTGTTGGAGCACACAAAATTTTCAGCCTTCTTTCTTCACTTTCATTTGCTTGGTTTTTTTTTTTTTTGATAGGTTTGTTTGTGATATCCACTCATCTGATGTCTGGTTCAAAATCGGGTGCTTCATCCCAAGATGAACACAGAAGGGCTGTAGAAGTTTGGTGATTTTCCATATGCTCCTTCAACTCTGCTCTAAATTCCCAATTAAGAAATAAGATAAGTAAACCAATTCAATAAGAAATCCAAAATACAGTATCAACTAACATTTTGCATTACCATCAGTGACTGAAAAGACTTGAATTTGAGGTAAGATGCTTTCAGGTGAAAGAGAATTGTAGAGGGACTTCTGTGATAATTTACTGTATTGTGAGGGTTATGCTAGCAGCAGAAAAAAAAAAAACTTGTCAATCATTCTGTATTATGTTTGTGAAACACACACACACAGAGTTTAAAAAAAAAAAAAGCTTCCAAAAAAACCTAGACAAACCTAGACAATCCATTTGTTTGGGTTTGGGATTTTTGTTTGGTTTGGGGTGAGGTTTTGGGGAGGGAGGAAGTGTGTGTTTGGGTTTGGCTTTTTGGTTTTGTTTTTTTAAACTGTTAGGCCAAATTAGAACCAAGTTGTTTTATATAGGTAATGTTGAGAAAAGAGCTATTCTATTTTACTTTTGCCCATATTGTAAATATAATAAGCAGATGACTTTCAGCAATGTTTAACTGCCGTTCACACCCATCCTAGAAGCACAGATTATCTACCTTGGATACACTCTTTCAGTATAAAACTGCCATAGTGTTGCTCAGCACAAAGAGAAAACCAAAGTGAAATAAACACAAATTAGGATGACATACCTGCCATCACAGTAAACACCCCTGTTTTTAAAAAACTGACAAGGCGGGAAAGAGAACCATGATTTTCAGGAATCTCATTTGACCCGAATCCCTTAGGTTTACCAGATTACAATGCATTTATCATACAAAAGCTTCATCTAACAATGCACATTTTAAATAGTTGTCTTTTCTAAGTTTCTTCAGCTAAACTTCCAATGTAGAAGATTATACATTTAGATAAAGAACAAGCAATACATTTACATAATGTAACTATTACATTGCAAGGAAGCGATTTATTTTTGTTAAGAATATCCAAATATTAAGTTCCTTTTCTTATACTGTTGTTGAAATAGCATAAAATCCTCATTACATTACTAAGACTAATATCAAGACCAGTGAAATTACAGACATTTCCAACCAAAAATATAAGCTTAAAAAATACAGTGCTGTGTACACTTTTAAATATATAGCACCTTTTATAAGACTAGCCAAGGGACAAGGTGTTTGCTGTCCCTACACCCTGTTATTACTACTAGGTAAGCATTCTGCCAAGCTTGTACAAAATCAGTATCAGAGCAAGAAGTCAAACAGGAAAGGCATTAAGTAAATTAATTTTACAGACACTTCACACTTTTTAATCTACTTTGGTAGATGAAGGTTAAGAACAACACAAAACAGTATGAATGATGAACATTGCAATGCAAAATAAAAGCAAAAGAAAAAAAGGTCCAAGTCAACCTGCATAAGAAAAGGTGTGCCAAATGGTCCTGGCTACCCTGTTAGCCCATGGGGGTTGCGTGTGGTCTGAGGTGTATATTTCAAGGTGTTTCTTCCCCTTACAGTCATCACCTGTTGGTTGTGGTAACAGTTGATTAATGGGACAAAACCAGGATCAAATCAAGATTGTTACAAGACAACTCCAACAAGCCTAGTTCATGGTATCACTGAGCAAACTGAAAACCACAAAGCAAACTTCACTGAACAAACCTTGCTTGGGGAAATACTACAGTGCTCCAGGCTATCAGCCTTCTACCCCCGACAGCTAAGGCACACAACAAACGTTCCTGTTGTAGCTTCCAGAGTCATGGGGCACCTGATACTGTTGGTTTAACAGCCTGCTGTTGGCTACAAGAAACACCAATCATTAAACTTACATATTGACTCCTCGCTGACACCCAGATGGCTGTCTTCTCTGTAAAACTCCTTTACATTCATGCTCCCACAGTAGTCTGAGTGAGCTGCAACACACCCAAAAACATTCCAGGAATGTAACTCAAGCTCAAAGCCATTCACACATGCACGTTTCAGCTATCGTATATGCAGATTGTAGCTAAACCACCTTGGTTAAGCGCAGGCTACCCACGGGAAACCTGAAGTGATCATGGAAGAACCCTTCTCGTACTGGTTTTTCTTTGAGAGAGGACATTTCAGTTCAAAAATCTTTCTGCTTCTTTACAGATAGCAAAGTTAGTAACCAAATCCTAGGTAGCAGCTCATCAAATCTTCAGTCCCTGCTCCATCATTCTGTCAAACTGACCAACTGTTACATCTTTGGGTTGGTTTTACCAGAGACCTTAACGGAGAGAAAAGCACTAGCAAGTTATCAGGCACTGAGGTAGAGAGAACAGGAGAGAACAAAGCTTTATTCACACACAAAAATCAGGTACCTTCTGCCTACAGCAATTTAACTTCACTTGTAGAGCACGTATTATACAAGAGAAAGCACCAAAGAAGAAAATTGAACATTTTCAGGGAAAACAAGGTGTGCTTTAGAGAAGTGCAGAGTGATGACAGCAGCTGTAGTGGTGCAAGACAGAGCTAACCAAGCTTTATGTGCACAGTCAGCTCTAGGGTAACAAGAGATTCCAAATCTAGAGACACAAGTTAGGATTTGACACTATCGCAAACAGATTTTAAAAATAAAACAGATTTTTTTCTCAAATTAAACATCACTTTCTACCACCTCCATCAAGAATCAGCATGTGATTCTTAACTGTAACAGATCTCACATATGTGAATCCTGATATTTCCAAAGCAGGACAGTGTGAAAACAGTAGCACAACTGAGATAATTTAATAATAATTAAAAAAAAAGGGAGAAAGTCGGGAGCCAGACAAAAGACTATAGAAAAAAGGACACAGTGCCAAAGATGAAGGCCAGAAGGAAAAAAGCCACCCAAAACACACTCTGGCTTTCTGTGGAGACCAAGGAAAACAACTGAAAAGATACCTTTAAATTCATAACCCAGCTTCAGCAAAACCATTTGAAATAGTTGCACTAATAGTGATGTAAAAGATGTTGCAGCATTTCTGACCCATCGCAGAATCTTACTCGTGTAGAAATAGGCTCCTCCTATTGAAAAAAACAGCGTGGATACGAATTATTCACCTACATAAAGATGTACTTCTGTTCTCTGGTGACCACTTGCTTGTGGAAAAGTGAGGACAAAGCGTGGAAACCACTGTTTAGCCAGGACTGTCAACTTTACCAAGCATGGAGTGAACAGTCTGGATGCATTGGATCTTACAGCAGAGCTTTTATAAGAACTACACACCCAAGGGAAAACGCCTTCATGACAGCGTACAGCTTCTGCAAGAAGTCTTACCTTTTCTTAGTGAGAATTAAGAACTCCAAGGAGTAATGAATTCCTTGCTTACAGAACTCAGGATGATGTGAGCTGTTGATACTCATTTTGTGGGTCACAGCTCCAAAGAGACAAGTTACTTTCTTATTTTGGATTTGAAAGGGTGAGGATTTCCCACCTCCTGGACCTTTACGTTGGTACATTGGAGAAAGGTTCTGCAGTGACCTGCCTCAAGTGCTGGAGACACACACCTCTGCAGAGCCCCGGGAACAAGGTTGCATTCACACAAGAGTAACACCCTACAGAATCCCCAAATTGGTTCCTTTGTAATTCAAGGCCACTCAAGAAACAACTTCTTCGTGGTAACTGAGGACTACCACCAATGCAGAAATTCAAGATGCTGTGCAAGAGGCAGGCACAGTCAAGACACTGAGGACAACCACCCTCAGAATGGAGATTGCCTTGGAAGGCAGAACATTTATTGACAGCCGACTCCTCTGGTTTTGAGTTTTGAGCTTTAGGAATGCAGTCACTAGGAAGTCTACTTGGAATCAGTTTTTGCCCTTTGGACTTCCGTTTTTCAACTACTTGAGGTCTAGCTTCTAAAAACACTCTAATAAGCCACAAGAATAAATGAAGAGAAAAGAAACAAAGTAGGAAGAAGGAAGGTTTCATCTCTCAGAGATTTCCTGGATAACAGAAGCTCTGCGAAGTGACAATTTGGCTCAATCTCAAAAGTTCAAATCATGTAAGAAAAACAAATAACCAGACTACATAGAAGTTTTTCTGAAAACCCTGCCCAAAACCACTGTAAGCAGATGTAGATCCAATACCAATTAGAAGACTCTTACAACCACTACTGGTTGGAACAGCCTATTGTCTTCCAAATCAGTTTGAAAATACAGCTTAAGATACTACAGCACTTTCATTTGGAAATGGTTTCATTCCTACAGCAGCATTGAAAAAAGTGTAAGTAATTGTATATCAAAAGCTGAGAAGTCCATAAAGTTTCAACTGACATAGAAAAAGGTATTTCATACAATTCTCTAGAATTTAATTATTGGTAAATTTAGTGGGTTACTAAGAGTGCTTAAATAACACTATATGGAAAAAGCATCAACTACATACAGCGTTCTGCTGTCCAGGTAAGGCAGAAGAGAAAGTACTCACTAGATGCATGTTTCTGGCTCCTGTCCCTGGAGTAAATCCTGGAGGTTGGCACCCGAGGAGCAGAGTAGGCTGTGAGCACCTCCCTCCTCTCAGACAGCATGCTGCAGTCGCTGCACGTGTAGCCATTGATGCTCTGTGTTTCTGCAGCTGCCAGATCGCCGTTCCCCTGCGTCACTGTGATATCACCACCTAGAGAGCAAAACACACAGCAGTGGCGTGGACTGCCAGCAGCAGTGACTACTAAACACAGCGTGGATGGAAGGAAAAGGAAAGTGTAGTTACCTTTAAGGTCTCCTTCATCATCGAGGCCTTTAGAGGAAAAAAAAAATAAATACATTTAGTGCCAAATATAAGGAAGCCCCTAATGAACCAAGATATCTGGCAGGAACTCAAAAGTCCCACTAATTTTAAGACTGCAAAGCAAAGCAGCTGTATGATTATTAGTATTTACCATGTTCTGCCATCCACCACAGGAGCAGATCGGTGTATTCAGACCTTAATGCCGTAGGGTGACAGGTGGTGAGCAGCATTCTACCATGGAAGTGGCAGGCAAAGTAATATGAATGACAACTACACCTTTTCTTAGCTCCCATGTGACTTTAAAGCAGCTCATGACACACCTGAATCTTTCTGCCATGGCTCAGTCGATGTGCCATTCTGAAATACACACAGAATTCCTTTGTTCCTTTAGCACAACCTCACTTTCCTATCGGCGTCTTGAATTCTGCATGTGGTTTAGCTCTGACCTTGCTATTTATGAAAGCAGACTGTCCGTTAACCTTGCCTACAAATGCTTACTGTATTTTCTTTGCCAGAGATGTGCATAGAAGCTCCTTTCTTCCACCCTGAATGGGCAGAAGGAGGACTTCACTGCATAGGAAAAGTCCTGTCACGGAGGTAAATTGGCAGAAGAATGAAATGATGCTGTTCTGTGTGGTTCCTAGATCCATCTTGGGACTAACTGATATAGCACAGGCTGCTTGATGAGCACCAAAGCTTGCTGCTTTAAAAGGGTGTGTCCTGCAATCTGATTAAATAGGACATCACAGCTGACCTTATGTGGCTTTGCCCCTTGGTAGCCTCACAGGTGGTTGCACTCTTCCAAATAACGATTCACAAGAAGCTGTGTGGTGTGTCTCTGCAGAAGGTATGTCCTTTCAAAGACACGTGTCCCATGTGGTTTTGGTTTTGGTTTTGTTTTTTTTTATTTTTATTTTATTTTGTAGTAGGCCATGCAGTGTAGCAGAAGATGGAGCAAGAATATGTCTTTCTGTTGGGAAGAGTGATAGTATTGTACTCTAGTTTCCTAACTCTTTTTGCTTGGCTGCAAGGGAAAGGTTTGTCCTAAAATTCATGGCAGAACTCCTATTGACTTCATCTGAGTATTTAGTGGGATAACTGTGTCAATGGAGAGACTGAAAAAGCATACAAAATTGGCCAAATTCTGGAGTAAAGCTTTAAAGCATTCTAAAATGATGAACAAAGCCTGCAGCTCAGGATGTAGGACGGATTTATAGAATTATAGAATCATCTGGGCCAGAAGGGACCTCCAAAGGCCATCTAGTCTGACCCCCCACAGTCAGCAGGGAAACCCCTGG
>JAOXNG010000012.1:87335786-87346524 GCA_028566535.1 Scolopax minor
AGCCTGCCAGAAGAACTCTGGCTTTCTTGGAGCTTCTCTGGGAACTCCTGGAAATGCCACCCAGACTTTGGGGCTGATAGTATGAATCTCTTCCATCTGTGTGATAAACTACTAAAGCCCACATTGTCCTCAGCAGTGAGAATAGGCTGCAGGAGTGGAAAGAATTGAAAACTCCAAGTCTGGAAATGATTGCAGGTTGGTTACTAAACTTCATTTTGAGTGGGTACATGGTCTAAGTATTGCCTCTGTCAGGCTCAAGTACTGCCCTGTTTCATTGGAAATGAAGCACTGATCATATGGGGCTTGCTCTAACACCAGGCTCAGTGACAGCTCACATTATTAAAGAGAATGCTCACCCATAAAGTTGAAGACTGCTGCTTCAATGAGTCAAGCAATCTTTTTTTGTGTATGTTATCTGTCAGACCTGCAGCTTCTCCTGGAGCTGGGTCAAAGTTTGCATCTGAACACATGTACTGATCACCCTGTAAGTTAAACAGGAGTACAGATCCTGACATATCTCTCTAGTTGCAAACCTTATCTGATTTACATTTCTGTTAATTTCCTTTATTGCTGTCTTCTTTATGTGTGCTCACTATTAGTATATAAAGATGCTAAGTGACATTTAGTAGAGAGGTTCTTCTATAAATGATCATATTTGTATGCTGCAGCATTGGGCACCAGCACATTTTAAAGTGAAAAGGTTTATGTAAATTCATTGCATGAACAGCCAACATAGAATTGCTATTTTGAAAGACATAAGATAATAGATTATTTTAAGGAACACATCTGTCAGCTGTGCATCACTAGTCACATTAAATACTAGCCATAGCTTTGAACTTATAATGTAGGAGTATCTTTGTGGCATATGTCATTATTCTACAAAAAGTATATGTGAAAAGTTAGAACTTAAATGCAAGATAAGTTTGCTCTCCACTTGGTCCTTGATTGCCGAGAATACCTAGAATCAAGTGTCATAGTGTGAGGGTTTAGGAATGGCTGGTTTCATTGAACACAAGCAATGCAATGCATTCTAATGTGCATGTCAAGATGTATGTGTTACATGTGTAAATGACAAGAGCTATGACACTCGGTCAAACAGACAGATTTGCACTCTGGATGCTGTCCCCAAACTACTTTTAAAACAACAGCAAAATAGAAATTTTTTTTGCAGTGAAATTTGTAATGTGGCTACTAGATGTGTCATGGTCTGAGGCACTCATTTTTACTGTCTTGCCTTCTAGATGCTTGTGCCAGAGAGCCATCAAGATGTACTGACTGTAGTGTGCATCATCTTCTCATAGTTGTAGTGGTCTGGATCTCTATGACCATGTGTTATCCTTCTGGTCTGACACAGGTCACAGCTGTGAAAACACAATTTGAATTTCTAACAGATTTTATGTTATGCATGCAGTTAGAAATGAGAGAAATACCCTGAAATCCTCATTGATGATTCTGATGCACTGGTTATCCTCATATGATTCATTCCACATGAACTCAGTTTATCACCTCTTAGTTGAATATGATATTAATCAGTCTTAGAGTTCTCTAGTTAATCACCTAAGAAACTGTATTATCCCATTGTCTCCTCTACTGCTGTGGGACAGGACTTTTGTCTTTAATTAGATCACAAAAAAGATAGTATCACAAATTTATTCTTATTGTAACTCCACTGGAATCAATGTTGAAAAATCAGGCATGAATTTTGCTTGCTATTTCTTTAGCCTTGAATGTTCTAGAAGCAAAGTGGACATAAACATTATGTTGAAGATTCATAATATATGTGGTAAATGCTCTTGATGTTTTTAATTCTGTTAGCCACTGATGATTCTCAATCTACAGGTGAAGGTGACTGAAACAATTGGAATTTTAAAAGAATGGCATCTTCTAATTCATAGAACATCTTCCACTCATCCTATACATGTTCCTTCAAAAAGCTAATTTCACCAAAGGAGTGCTCTATAAGGAAATTTCTTCTCCAAAACTTCCCATGGACATGTTTGAGGTTGCAGTCATCTGTAGCAGATGACATCTTCTGCATTATGTTCTTTTCTCTTTGACTGAAAACTAGCAGAGCCCTTGGATTGCAAAGGACTTGGTAAGTGGAATCCTTGCAGAAGGAATATTCTGTCTGGCAGCAGATTTTTGAAGTCCAGTATGAGCCGAAAGAGTTCAATTTTTTTGTATTGTTCAGCACGCTGCCAGAAAAAAAAAATTCTTTTTTCTCCTCTGCAACTCATAAGTCTTGCATACCACACTGCTTTATAAAGGAATACAGTAGTATAAAGTAATTTGATGTTTTTATTGCTCTACAGCTTTTTTTTGTGAAACTTGGTTTCTACAGCATCCTTTCTACTCTAACAATGCTTACGTAGTGCTATTTTAAAGAAACTAGTAAAATAGCTTGGCACAGCCACAAGAATGAAATGCTTCTCTAACCTGTTCAGCATATTCTCTATAGCTTTTATTTTACCTCTTTTCTTAATCTCTGAGTGGAATAAAATGCTAGATATTTAATGGCAGAAGAATATAAAGCTTGGACACAAGTTTACTGCTTCAGGACTGCACTATAAAGAAATGTGCCTTGCATTAATGAGTAGTGAATGCAGTCATGTAATTTTGCTTCACAGATCAAAAAGGAAGGGAAAATGAATGTTAAGTCTTTTTAGTTTTTCTTTTCTTCCCCCCCCACCTTCCCCACCTCAAATATTGAAGTTGTTATTCCTTGAGGAGTGGTAAGGTTTGGATGTAAAGAATGCACATTAAATTTTATTTAGATTATGATTCACAAAAGTCATCCATTTCAGGTATAAAATCTGCATCAGATTTCCAAGTATAAACACTTTGAGCCTAGCTGCAATCCTGAAATAGGACACTATTTTTTTGTCCTAGTTTTCTCAGTACCAGCTGAAATTGTAGATGCAAGTCTTGCTTTTGAGCAATCCAATAGCTAAATGAGTAAAACATGCCATTATTCAGCTACACTCTCATTAGTCTGTGGAAACCTCATATGACTACTATTTAGCACTATCTCATGTACCAACAGAATTCTAATTCTAATTCTGATGCTTTTAAATAGAAAAATTCCTGTTTTCCTTCACTTGGCAGTGTTTTCTAGTGAGTTCATGTCTGTTGGAGAGATGCTCTCTAAGACTTAGAGGTGATGGCTGTTACAGCTCTAAAACCCATGGGGTTCCCAAGTAGAGGTATGTATTTTTGCAGGGTACTCTAAATTAAGATTCATTATTTGTACCCTGGATGAACGACTCTCTCCTGCCTATTTTTCATGGATGTGGTATGTCCAAGTTACATTTCAACACTACTCTCTGCAACAGTTTTCCTGAGATCCTTTTCTTGTCTAAGCTGTTAGCCTGGAAACTCACTCTGGGCTCTAACAATTAAGCAGGGTTCTTTTCACCTGACAACTTGGCAGCAGTAACAAAGGCTTACTGGGCATGTTATACTCTGACCTACCTCTGTGCAACTTCACTTCCAAGCACACATGTCATTACGACTTTGATTTGAAGACAATTAGGTTTCACAGTTATAGCTGTAGGCCAGATCTACCCTCCAGACTTATCCTTCATGCTGATGATAATATGGGAAACTGAAAAAGCATGTAGCTGGATTGCTCAGGGTCATGGCATTTTTCAGATGGGCTTTCAGGAAGCTAGTTGAAGCACAATGACTATAAAAAAAATCCAAGTGCCATCTTAAAAATAAAAAAAAAAATAAAAAAAGCCTTTCAGCTTGCTTCAAGCACTCTGCCTGCAAATGTAGTGGGTGATCCCTGATTTGTGAACAAAACATTGCTGTACTCTCACCTTGTTCTTCCCGTCTCTATGGTAACAGACGGGGAGGGGGGAATTAAACATCTAGATGATAGCTGACCAGACAAAACTGCATGGAATAATGATCACTTGTTTGCAGGCAGGGAAAATTCTCTGATGAGTGGACATCAAGGGTAACGCTGACCAAGTTTGTAGGTGAGGAGAGATGGCTCTGCATCTCTGGCTCTGGCCTGTGGTGCATCCGTATAAATTTTGACTCCTTGAAGCCTTCCCAGTTCATTTACTGGTAAACCTGAGTATATCCCTTGAGTTCCCTATATAGTTTTCTTGAAATCTTAAGGTCAAATGTTGACAGGCAGTTCAGGTAACACTTGGGGGATTTTCTCCAAAACAGCTGTCTCCAGTGGCAATCCCCTATGACATTAAGGGCTATCTCACAAATTCAAGGATTTCTGCAGTGGTTTTGGTATTCATCTGATGCTACTCTGCTTCCTGAACTCTGGCTGCTCCTTCCTGAACACTGTCTTCCAGGGCACACAAGGGCACTGAAACTGCCATAGGGATGGAGAAAAGTATGTAGAAGGGTAGGCTACTTTTCCAAGCAGTAAATTTGTCAAAAGTGGGATTGCAGACAGAAATCACTATAAAATTTTGGTTCAGTCAAATGGTGAGTTTTGGAGTTAACCATTAAATTTGAGAAATACTATTACATTTTTTTCCAAACTCACATTTGTTAGATAAGAAACAAAGTTTAAAAATATGGCAACTCATTTCCTTCTTGGTTTTGTTTTTTCATGAAACAATGTGCATCTGTACTGTATGTTGGTGATGTTTTTTTAAAAAAATATTATTTGTTACTGAGAAAAATATCAATTCTAATATTTTTACACCTCTTCTTTAGGGATATAGAAAAAGGATCCTTTGGAGAGGGTTCAATGTAAGGGTGGTCTAAAGAAGGATGTGGTGTAAGGATACAACAATGTGTAAGCGTGAAGAAAGGAGAAAGAAAGACTGTCTGGATAAATGATTGTCCAGAGCCCTAAATGTGGTCACTATTGGTTACGATTCATGTTCATGACTGACAGCCAAGGTTACCCGAGCAGCTATTAAGACTTCAGGTGAATATAGATGACACTGAAGTGGTGTGTTTACTGAGAGTCTTGACAGGTTTCAAGGATAAACTACAAAGCACCACTGATGAAGTCAAATGACAGGGACACTACAATTTCCTTGTCTTTAATTTTTTTCTAATGCATCGTGATCTGCAAAGTAATATTGATGCTACAGTAGTTCCTAAAATAGATGCCATTATGTTCATTAGATGCTTCACATCTGGATATCACAACCAGCAACTGTTGTAAGAAGGGAGGGAATGTCATTTTAATCTTTTGTGAGTTTTCTTGATTAGATATCTCTGACTTCATAAGCATTTATTTAATTCATATTAGCATTTAACAGTCAAATGCCCTCAATGGTGAAAAATTACCCTAGAGGCTGCATAGAAATTAATGGTTATTCTGTGACAGATCTTCTCTCTGACAAGGACTTAAATACTGAAATTCTAATTTATTTATTATGCAAGAAGATGACATTTTATCCCTCCAGCCATTTGACAGGAAGACACTATAATTATGCCTTTCCCTAGGTTCCCATTTTCTCTCCTGTGCCTTTTTCTGAGATTATGAGAGTTCAGACTCCTGTTCCCAAACAGGTTCACCCTTACAACAGCACATTTGCAGTAATCAATGCAAATACAGTGACTGATTCTTTCTAGACCATTTCTTCAAACTGAAATTTCTTTGCCTTCACAGGCTGTTGTGGGGATGACAGATGGCAATGTGTTTGTTAGGAAAAGTGGAGGTGACTATAATGCACTCTCTGTACATTGCTATGCCTACTCTATTATTAAGCTCTGATTTGTTCTGAGAGAGCACAAAAAGCAGCCACTGTATCAGAACACTATCCTGCAAAATAGGGGTTGTGGAAATATTATATGTAGTTCTGGTTTGTTCGAGTAATTGCCTGTAGGAAGACTATTATTAGTATAGTGCAGACAGAAACTGAGGACAAGGAAACACAACCAGAGCAAACTTCTGGCAGCTACATTGTTTATGCAGTATTCATTTATGATGTAGAAGAATATTGTGAAAATTTTTGATAATGCCATTGGTGGCTTATAATGTAAATGGTGTGTCACATGGGCAGAAAGGGCTGTGCAGCCATATCAGTCCCTAAAGACAGCGAACTTCAAACCACATCTGATATTTTGACATTAGCTTGCAATGCCAGTCTTGTATATGAGCTTGGTACAACAGAGCTGTCATGTGTGACCTACTAGCATTTCTGAAAACAAAACTAAGAGCCAAAGAAGAATTTGGAAGAAGGCTGGAAAGAAATGGGGGGACTTAAAATGTGTGAATTTTAAATGTTGCAGGAAGCTGCAACACAAGTGTATAGATGCTGGGCTAGCTTTCCCTACTTTCTCACGGTATTCCTGCAGCCAAAGCATGTGAAAGGAGCCCCGTTCACACTTAACTGGAAACCAGTCACCACCTTACTCACCATCCAGGGCAGCCCCTATACCCATGTGCTAATTCAGTCCCCCCTCAGCAGCAAAGAAGAGTGGTGCTTTGGGTGAAGGTTATACAAGCAGAATAGCCCACAGGATTACATCTAGGCCCTCTTCCTGGTGTGTCTTGGATTTCTAGTTCACAGTGTGACTAGTCAAGGCACCCTCCTTCTGGCCTGGGATGTGAACTTGGGAGTATCTTACAACCGAGGGTGATAGGGCCCCTCAGATGAACCAGAATGCACTGGTAGTCCTATCTCTCAGCCTGGTGTGGGAAAAATATATTTTTTGAGCTTCTTGTATGGTGTGAGAGAATTGCACTAGCAATTCAGTAGTGCACGAGCTTTGATCATCACAGAATCTCGTAACCATAGAATAGTTTGGGTTGGAAGGGACCTTAAAGATCATCTAGTTCCAAATCCCCTGCCATGAACCAGGACAACTTCCACTAGACCAGGTTGCTCAAAGCCCCATCCAACCTGGCCTGGAACACTTCCAGAGATGGGGCATCCACAGCTACTCTAGAATGAGTTTTGATTTCTTTTTTCTTTTATAGGGAGATTGGTATTTTTTAACATGACATGTGGGGAAGATAAAGCAAAAGATCTGTTGTTTATGAAAAGAAGATGAAGATGGTAGCAAGGAAAATGAATTACATTGTTGTTTAAAAGACTCAATTCTGCTTGCCTTACAAACTCCTGCTTTCTGATAATATTGATGGGAGTTTTGAATATGCAAAGGACAGGGGTTCTGTCTCTACAAGTTTGTATCTACAAACACCCAAACATTGAGATTGTTGCTGTGTAGCAAATAATAAAAAATTAAACCACACTGCTCTGATATGAAGAATGAACTGTGATTGAAAGAGAATATTTTATTACTTCATACTCAGAAAACCCTGAAATAGGAAGTTACCTGTTAGTGGGGGGAAAAAAAGGAGAGAAAAAGATAAACTACAGTTGCTATTCTTTGACATTTTGAAATAGGCAACATTATGGTTCTCTTGTTTGTTCAGCATGACATTTTATAGTTTCTCAACATTTTAGGATAAGTACTGAGAAATTGCGGAAGAGAGCATCACAGAAACGTGCAATTGATTCCTGCATGTTCTGCAGATGCCTAAGTTTTTGTTATGTGTACCCATTCTCTCTCTATTTAATCTTTTTTATCTGTTAAAGTCAAACATACATACTCTGAAATAACTCAAATTCTTAACAATGTATTGTCAATCAACACATCTGAATAGCTCTTCTTCAGGAGTCTTTGTAATATGAAAAGCACCAATCACTTAAGGCAAGATGCAAATAATTGTGTTCTGGCTGGAAATTAATAACCAGATCTTGAGTCTTCTAAGTCTTTGGAAATTACTCTGCTGCCCATGATAAAGTGAGGTTTTTTGTTTGTTTTTTAACAGGTTGCAAATAAGAGAGGTTTGTTGATCAGGCTTTTCTCAATGTTACAATTGTGCATACACTTTTTTCCTGTTTGTGAAAAAGAGCAGATACATATGGTTTTAAATTAGTATGCATGTATATGACAGATAGGACTTTTTTTATGGTTCTAGAACTGCAAAAATTGTGTGACTAGATAAAGGGCAAAATCTACACATAGATGTTACAAATACAAATTTGATTTAACATTTGTCCCTTCTAAGGTGTGCACATTCCTTAAGAAAAAAAATAAAATAAAGCTGTATTTAGATATAGGTATATAGATATATAATGATTTATTAAAGTAATATCTTAGGTAAATCTTTTTGTGCAATACATATGGAATATGAATACATTAAAGCAACAGAATCAAAGATGTCCATGAAATTTTATGTGATTTTGAGTTCATATGAGTGGAGATCTAGGACTTCTGAAGACTGTTTTTGGAGAAATAATTTAATATTTCAGAATAAGGAGCAATATTTTGATATTTTATTTTCAGAATCACCTCTTCAATTTAAGAGCCCAGAACCTATTTCTAAATATAGCTAATATTTTGTCTTAGGCTAACATTAAAATCAAGTGAGTACCAAATTTAATAATTTAAAATATACTGCTATGGACTAAAAGAATATATTTTTTAAGCCGTTTAAAAAAAAATCAGAAACTTTCTCTGCGCTCAAATTATTTTAATTGTCTTTTAAACTCATGTGAATACTAAGTCTCACAGAACACAGAAATAGAGACAAATACTATTTCTATGTTAGCAAAGTAATAAACTAACTTAGAAAAGATATGTAGCTACCAGAGAACCCTGGTGGCAGACAGACTGGAAAAAACTGTGAAATAGTAATTTTTTTTTAACTTTGTCATTTTAATTGCAGTTGTCTCCAACTTGGGTGCCCACGTATGGCTAAGAGATTCAACAATGAAGAACAGATCAGGAACAATGTGGTGAGTAGGACCCGAGAGGTGATCGTCCCCCTGTACTCGGCACTGGTGAGACCTCACCTTGAGTACTGTGTCCAGTTTTTGGCCCCTTACAACAAAAAAGACATTGAGGTGCCACTTCTTATGTAATTAAGTTAATCTTCTTTGTAATAAACAAGGTCTATACTAGGAGCTTTCCTTAATTTTGTATGTATTATCTGATGTGAATCCATTAGCATATGGTGACATCCTGTTGTTAATGAGATAAGTCAGTAATACAGAAAGAATTATTTATATACTGATTAATAAAAAGAATTAAGCTAGAACTTTCTGCATTGGGGCTCGACCTAACTCTTCCATATCAGAATGATGGGACCCCGCCACTCACTTTTTCATGGTGGGTATCAGTTTAGGAAAACCTGTAGGCATTAAGCTGTTTGGGTCAGGAAACATCGTCTTGTCTGTTGGATTGTGGGACTCTGATTAATTTCTGACTCCAGGCATCTGGGAAACTAATTTTATTTCTTGAGGACCTTTTCTCTCTGGTGTGAAGATATTACTGTACCCTTATCTGAGACACCTCAGTTTAATTTGCCTAAGGCTAGAGAAACCCGTCTGCTTTCATGGCTGTTTAAAAATACAAAGAGTCTTGTTCACTGAAAAGCAAAATGTTGCTCTTCTTTTATTATGTGTATACAGATTTTCCTGTCCCAACAGTTGCAACCTCCTACCTCCACTGCTCAAATATGCTTTGAATATTTGTCATTCAGATTAATAGAATTTCTTCTGCAGTCCCTTCCCCATTCCCTTTAACCCCACACAATATTTTTCACTGGTAGGATTATCTGGATCCCTTTCCCCACTGCATAATTCTTATGTTTGTAGTTTCGCAAAGGAAACATAATCATCTCTGCAGTGCAGTGCTGAGTTTGCTTAGCGGTTTAGAACAGGAAATACAAATAGTACATTTTAGCAGAAAGTTTAATGAAAGTATATACATGCACATGCAAAAAAAAGGTTGAAATAATTTTATTTTTATTTTCCTAGACAGTTTTTCTTTTTATTTGAGCGTATGAGGAAAAATGCAAAGAGTCCAGTTATCACACATGAATGAAAACATACTACTTCACAGGTTCAAATATGATGTCACATGGAAGTCATGCTAATTTTAATGTCTATAACAGAAATATTATTCTCTCTTTTTATATTTTCTTTTCTTTACTGCTTTTTACATTCCTCTTTCTCCTGATTATTATTGTTTGGACTGATTACATAATAGATAAGGGTATCACACCAACCTACACACACGATAAGCTGAAGAATGTAAGATTTTCCTGGTCTGAAAAACACACTTTCCCTTAGGAAATAAGAAATAGGTGATAAGAACCTTGTAAAAATAATGAAAGAAAGAAGAAAATGGTTTAACTGAAGTAGACAAAAGATGTAGGAACAGAAAATTGATGTGTTCTAAATTATTGCTAATAATTTTGAAATTATTGCTCATACTTGGGGTTCACATGGCAAGGATTGGATTTTTTCTATTGGTTTCTTGTTTCATTGTAATTTACAGTAGTAAGGATTCTCTGTCACAGTCTTTTTCTCATGTAAATAAAAGAATAATTGCTTTCACTTATGCAGTGATTGTTCTTTATAGAAATAGCCAATTGATAAACCATGTCTGCCTGAAGAGCTTTCCTGAGTGTCATGATGCTGTCAGAGGAATGCTAGTATACAATCTCAGAGAAGTCTTGGAAGATAGATTAACTGAAAATTTGCTCTACTTTGTGCTTTGAATTTTTATTGAAGTGCACTCCAGCTTGAAATTAATAATGTGGTATTTCTGGAAGTAGATAGTATCTGAGAACACAATAGAATTCATTTGTGTCATGCTTTTTTTCTTTTTTTTTTTAAACATCTAGAAATAAAACACATGAATCATTGACAGGAAAGTTACATAGACCCACATTAGATTAATTTCAATCCCCATTTCTCTCTTCTTTCTCCCTTCCATCTCAGATACC
>JAOXNG010000012.1:87346552-87362668 GCA_028566535.1 Scolopax minor
CCTACTTCTTGGTTTTCTGCTGTAAAAAGATGGTGTGAGGAAGTGCATTTGTAGTTTTTATTTTCCATCCAGAGATGGAGAACTGACATGAAGAAAGGTTGGAGATAAGATGACACTCCACTGACATTTGGACCTCTTGCCCAGACAACAGTGCTGCAGCATGACTTAAGTGCCAGAAAAACAAGAAAAATTCTTCATGTCATTAAAGTTGTTCATGCCATAAAGACAGGAGTTCTCACATTTTCATCCTGAATACAGAGAAGGTTTCATGTTTATAATTGAAACAGAAACATAAAACTCTAATTAAAAAATACATTATTTCCAAAACCCATTCCCTTCATTTCAGCTAAACACTAGAAGGAAGCATCACTTTGCTGTTGTTGCCTTTAGCTCAAAAGTCCTTTTAAATTAAAAACTTCTATGTGGACATTCTTCTGTTGTAAGAGGAATTTTTCAACTTACTAACACATTTCAAAGAAACCTTAATGATAATGACTACAAAATATCATCATCAATATGTGTTAGATGAGTGATTTTTTTTTTCTTCACTTTTTTTTGGTTTTGTTTTCTTTTGTTTTGTTTTTTTTTTTTTCATACATACCAGATGGTGGCTTTGTGTATGTAAGCCACACTTAAAATTTCATGTTTGAGAACAAAAGTTTCTATCTGGACATAGGAATATATATATGCACATCATTGCTTCTGTCTGAGCTTTTCATTGCTTCTGGACACTGATGTTAAGAAGAAGGACTCTGGTATTCAATGAATCTGTTTTTTACTGCTTCCCCTGTATTACACTTGCTGTTTGAACTTAGATGAGTCATCTAATCATACTGTGTCTACAAAGTGTAGATAGATAAAAGAACAACCAGTGTTCAGCTGATAATTTTTTGGAATCTTCAGGTGAAAACTGGTAAGATGTTAATCTTCTCTACAACAATATTTTTTCTTCTGTCATGAAGATTCCCTTGAAGGATGAGTTACTTAGCCTGGGGTTGAACCATCCTCCTTCAAAGTTGTTGATAACCTTGATACAAACATCTGAATATATATAACCAAATAAAATCAATGTACATAAGAAAGAGTACCTCTAAGCCTTATTTTTATGGTGCAAAAGGCAACTTAAACTTACTTTTCTACTGCATTGATTCTTTAAGTGATTCTTCATATATTTCCAATATAGGAATATACTGTGGAGGGAAAAGAAAGTTTTAGAATAAGAAACTAGTCACAATGAATATATTGTATCCATGATTAAACTGAGTTGAGAAATTTGGAGGAGACCACCCAGCAGAAAAATCTATAGCAGTTGTCAGCAGCATCTCTTGGGGTGGGTTAGAGGAGCTGTTACTGATCTCCAGGCATGATATGTTCAATACTATTAGAATAAAGGAAACAAGAAAGAGTGGCTTTAGAAGGATGTTAATATATCAGGTAAGACTGAAGGAAAATACTGCTATTCTTAACTATGGCCTGTTATTCCTGAATGGGATAGGTAATAGATGTCTGATCAAATAATCACTGAAAGAGCAAGAGATGTAATCTTTGGGCTAAATCTAAAGCATATCAGTAAATGTTTAGTAGTAGAAAAGAACAGAAAGTATGTGTTGAATGGCTAAGAGTCAGTTGAGTCTATTCTTCCCTTTATATTAGAGAAAGTTTAGTACAAAGAGTTCTTGATGAGAGTGGGAGTATGTCAAAGAGAATGTTTAGTAAAAGGAGTTAAAGTGAGAGCTATGGTTCTTTGAGGTGACTAGGCAATTCAAATTAGAGGTATCCAAAGCTTTGGTGTAAGTCTGCCCTTTTGCCCAAATTCACTAATCACTAACTCACCACTATATATTGCTCCAGACCATGAAGGTTAATAATCAAAGTGCTCTTTTTTGTCAAGACGAGAAAAAAGAAGTTTCACAGGGCAGCTGATCCCATCCATCAATATGAGTCTCAGGGAGCTGATCTGAAAGCCTTCCAAGCGCACTGATGATTTCTAGTTACTTTGCAGTGGTCATGGGTGGTCAGGGTGCATAGCTTCTCTTTAGATTCCTCCTCACTTGCCTGTGAAAATTTGCTCTGGATTATACCTATATAAGTGTCCTGGTTGGAGGTATGTATATGTAAATAGCAGATCTTTGGGACTGGTATACTTTCCAATTAAAAACTACTTCAAACTCACTGTGCATATCTCTACTTCAGAAATACCTTGTGACAGTATTTTATTGAAGATAACTTTTATTTCCTTTTTTCCTCTCCTTCTTTAAAAAAATAAAACAAAAACCAACACAACTGTAAGCTTTAACTTCTGTAGCATTTCAACAGCATACTGATTTATTTTTCTTATATTTAATTTATTAATGCTTAATAGCAGTGTTTACTAAATATTCTTCTTTCCATGGTGTTGATGTTCAGCTCTTTTCTCATTTTTTCTTGTTTTAGATAAAAACTATTCTGAAGTCTTCAGGGGAAATGGAACATGTGTTTTCTTGTTAAGTGTACCTTTAGCAACAAATCGTGTAACCTGGAGAAAGAACAGTAAGAAACAGGACTTTCACAGACAGCAGCAGCAGTGCTCATTTCTACCAGCATTCTCATTGCTTAGAGATTAATCCCTTTTTCAGGGAGCTATTGAAAGCAGCAAAACAAGCTACCTGCCTTCAATACTCTCAATGTATTTTAACAAAATTAATCAATGCTTTTAACAAAATTAATTCTGAATATTGCTGATTCATTCAAAGCTCTGAAAGAAAGAATTGTCACTAATTTGCCTGATTTTAAACTCATAAACCGCTGTTATACTATGAGCATTCTCAGACTATGATTGATGGAGAACATATCTTCTGTAACTACAGATATGTAATCCCTGACACTTTTAGAATTTGTCATTCCTCAGCAAAGGGATAATTTTAACCAAAAAAATAGTGTTCAGTACTGAAGCTGAGCTATCTTAGAGCAACACTAAGAATGGGAAGTATCCTGTTATTCAGAAATAAGACTGGAGCTCCTCTGCTCCCCAGCATAGCACATCAGTTTTAGCACTGCCTTGCAACAACACAGCTTTCCAGCTTCTAGTTGGATTCATCACCAGCCTGTTTTCAGTACTGATAGACAACCTCTACATGAAACGGGAGAAAATTTTCTATGCTGGAAACTGACCATCCAAGAAAGCTAGCTTTAGTTTCAATTTGTATGCATGCACACCCTGTTTCTGGGTGCAAGAAGAGTGATGGAAGCAGAGGTCCCAAGTAGCAGGAGGCTGTGCCTCTGAAGCACTTTTATGTGTAGCCTGAGGAGGAACAAATTAATTTGAATTTAAAAGATCAATTATTACTACTACTGATGTTACTGTAATTAGATAGTTGTTAGTAACAAGGACATAGATATTCCATAAATGGAGTGAATGTGTATGTGTGCTCTTTTATTAGAGACTTGGCAGAGGTTGAAACGAAGGAAAGGGTGTCTTGTTTTAAGCATAGCTACAGAGTTAATCTTGAAGTGATAAAGAAACCACAGCCATGACTGCCTCTCATGCACATGTGGACCTGGAAAGGATTGTCACAAAGCTTGTTTCAGCAGTCCTTCAAAGTCTCACAGCACAGCCTCTCTTTTTCTTGTCTGGGTTACACGAAGGACTAGAAGTAATTTGTTTCTCCTGAGGTCAGATTAGTGTGTGACTGCAGATGGGGGAGTAAGTCTATATTTGAGTGGGCCAAACTTACCTAATGAAAATCATTAAGCTTCTGATGAAATCATCCCAATTGCTCTCTTCATCAAGAAAGATGAAGAAAAATTAGCTAATTGGCTTCAATCTGAGCTTTGAAATGAATAGAGATTGGTAAGAAGAAGAAACTGGACCACTGAGCCCTTCACACTTTCCAGACCTTACTTTTAGCTAACACAAGTCAGACAGTCCTGTTGTCAGAACTGTGCCAATTTACCTGGACTCATGGTATTTCCACTTTGTTGTTTTTCTTTTATATCTATTTTTGGCTAGAGTTACATTTGCTCTCCTTTTGTTGTAGGCATCTCTGGTGCCCCATCGTGTATTCTTACCCCAGCCTTACTGAAATACCCCCCATAGTTACAGACCGTACAAAATAGTGGTTCACATTTCTATCTTGCTTTGCTTCTAACAATGCGATCCAGTTACATCCACGAGGCTGTATGGGCTCCCTCTGGTGGCTAATTGACCTTAATAATCTCAGAGCCGCTTTTCCAGAGAGCAGATCATAGTGAATGAAGACATCACTTTGGTAGAGAAAGATGGGGATACTCTAATTAAAAACGGTCTGCGGTTTTTTTGATTATAAGAAACAGCAAGGGAAGAAATGAACACAAAAAGGAATCTAGGTATGTCCTGAAGCTTGGAGGCAGGGATATTTTATTCCTTTGTACTTAGATTTAATCTGGTCTCTGCTAATGTGGGAAAAACTTTGCTGAAAAGTTGTCATGAAAATTTACTAAGGAAAAATCCTAGATGAAGGACTCCAGCTATGTAACCAGACTTGGCTATCTATCAGGGCTCTCTAAAGAAAGATCAACTGAAGCAGATTATTGTATTGAAGTTGAGCATAAAAAGATATTATCTCATTGAAATTAGCCTTCTCCCTTCATGGTCAAAGGATTAGCTCAAGAAGTAGGATTTATTCTCCAGTCTATCCAAATGCTCCATTCCAGCGTTCCAGTTGCTGTGGAAAGATGAGATGGACGACAGCAAAACAAATGTGGTGTTAGATGAGATGGACAGTGGCATAAAGGTGTCAGTGCTTTGCATCTGGCTATAGTAGCTAATCGTATTTCTTCATCCCAGTCCTTGCAAATGATGTGCAATCAGAGCATGCTGACACTAACTCAGTCATCGCTTGCTCTACAGTGTTGGTAACTGGGAGCCTTTCTTACTGGGCAGGAAACCCTCTTGTGGTCCCACATTATATCATATCATATCATAACAAGAAACAATTTAGAAACTTATCAGTTGGTGAGATGATGTTAAAGTCACATTTGTCTCTTTTCCTTTCCCTGTAAGCCAAGTTCTCTGAGTTACCTTAGAACAGACTATAAAGAAGCATGTCAATGACTATCAAATTACTCTGGGTATACCTTGATGTGACCAGAAGGAAAATTTGTCCCTAGAGATTAAAGAGATCCCTAAGAGATCCCTAAGAGATTAAATATGTGTAGACATAGGCATACAATTGCACATATAAACATATTCTTCTCATGTCTTAAATATTTTGGTAAGTAACACTCTGCAAATATCTTCTGTACATTTAAATACAAAACATGCAAATCTAGGGATTACCTTGTTGTAACATATTAACTGCTGATTTTTAGCCTGGATAAAATGATTCCAGAAAAAATATAACAACATCGGGTCCAACACAGCTATTGGTATGACTAATGTTTTTCTAGTTTTCCACTTATTTACTTATTTTTCCACTGACACCAAATTTTTTACCTAGCTGACTTTTTCTTTCTCTGATTTAGCAGCTTTTGCTTAGCTCTAGGACTTAGTTTATTTTTAGAATGGCTGTTTTCTTACAGAAGAAATAAGCACTTGAAAGGCCTGCTGCTGCATTTCAACACAAAACTTTGGTGGCAGGGTCAGCAGGTGAGATGAAGTCTACAACCTTCAAAGCTGACCTGCAACACAAGGTACACTGTGGAAATGTAAGAGGTGAAAGTTCATACGTGGAAAATTAGAGGCAGGGTAGCCAGGGAGCTAGTGATTTTATCACACTGAGCTTAGATCCTGATGCCAGTCAAGACTGAAGAAGCTTGAGGGCTGCTCTGACCTGAGTCAGACATAGTTTTCAGGGATTCTTGACAGCTGAAGATCAATAAATGGCAGATCAGTGAGGATACCCTGTATCTGTTCCTGCTGTCTGCATGGGAGTATAAAGTCATTCAAGTGAGGGCTTGGTGTCTTCTTGATGCTGGCTTAAAGCTTCTCTGTGCTGGAATTTCACAAGGCACAATGTTGTGCTCCCTCCCTTTGTACTGCCTGTTCCTAAAACATGTAAGAGCTGCCATTACCTTGGTTTGGCCAAACTGTCTATCTTTTTCTACTGCTTAGAGAAGCAGTGTCATGTATGGGTGGCTGTCTCTGGTGTGCTTTCCCAGATGCCAGTTGCTCAGGGATTTTTGACCTCAGTTGCATCCGGGCTGATCCTGGCAGCCACTAATGATCTAAAATTCATAAATTTATCAATGCTCTTGTTAACCTCCTGTTCTGGCTAACCTTTACCTTTGCAAAGGTGTTCCCCACCATTCCTTTGCAAAGAGTTCCACAGCTTAGTTGGGCTTTTTTCAAATATACTTTCTTTAGTTTTGTTCAAAAATTAAATAATACAAAGTGATGGAACCATATGTGATACTTGTTTACAGAGCCAAATGCATTCTCCTATGAATAAATCACCATGCCAATCATAGATTTCAATCTACTCTTTCAGGTAAATGATGCATATTATTAAATTTTGGTAAGTTCATAACAGGTTAACAGATAGTCCTCTAGTTCCAGGTTGCAATTTTTTAAATTAAAAAAAAGACAGGTGCTTTCAGTCTCTTAAGTAATTCTATTGAAAACAATGGTACGAAATAACGTGAGAAAGAAAATGTGAATATGTATTTAACTTCTATATTTGTACTGCTCCACGTCTCCAATCAGTATTTATACAAAGGCAGCAGTAGCTTTTACTGCACCTTAAAAATTTAGATCTCCACATCTGTGTGCCCTTTTTCCTCTGTAGATCTCAAAGAAATTGTGAGATTATTTTGTCAAATGTGTAATATTTTTCTGCCTTTATGGTCAGGCTGGAATGTATTGGAAGAGTAGAAAGGGTACCAAATTTTCTCACCCAAATCCACTAAGAAAGCCTTCTGTTTCTCTGCTGCAATACCAAGAACTACTGAATCTATGCTATTGTGCTAATTTTTCTACAGCTTTTGTAATGCATGTTGGAAACCAGAGAAAAAATAACACCAGAGATCATACAGTTTTCTCCTGGTTTACCCTCCACTGAGAGACTCTTCACTTGCTACATCATCATGGAGGGAGGAAGGGAGAAAGAGAAAGGCTGATCATTACTCCCTAGAAATGCTTACAATGGAGCTACAACCATGCAAAACTGCAAAATTATTAAGGGGTTTGGGCGACTATTTTTTTCCTAAAGCCTAAAACCCACACGCTGTGGCATCCCTGGGGATTGAATCTGAGTCTTCCAACCACACATATGCTTTAATCAGAAGAATTTCTTTTGTTTTGTCTGGATTCTCAGTTTGCTAAGTGAAAATAATACAAGAAAAGTCATATGAAATCTCAGTTGGACAACTCTTCTAAAACTATAAAAAAATTCAAAGCTGTTTTCCACATGTCTCTCTGGTAGACGTCTTAGAGTCTAGTCTTTCATGGTAAATGCTTGAATTGCAAGCAGAAATCATCTACCAGTCAAGTTATTCACCCTTTTTTGTTTCCATTCAGACATTTAAGCTCCAAAACACCTGAGTGTGCCACATTTAAGACAAGCAGCTGCTGAGGTATCACCAAGTATCACCCAAAATGTTTCCAAATAGTCATCCTACGTCTGACAGCCTGTGACTCTACTAGACGTGGCAATGGGAACCTAGTCTCCCACTTCTGATTACTTGGTGGTGAAACTCCTGATTGATTATACTACCATCACCCTGCTGCTTGTCTCTTCTTCCTTGGACAGACATAGATGACCAGAAATTTTCTGGTGGGAAGAAAACACTGCTCTTAATCTTATTCTAACTAACAGTCTTATTTATAAAATGAGTCCTGGCAAGTCATAACTGAAGCTGTGCATTTAAAATATGATGTAATAGAAAGTAGTTCAGACTGACGAGGAAGCTTGGAATACAAAAGTACTCTTGAAAGAGCATTGTCAAAATCTCACTCAAATTCATAAGAAACAACTGTAAGTGCTGAAAGAGAAGAAAAGGAAGAGCTTGGAAACACTGATGACTGAGGCTAATGATTTGCCATTTTTACTTCAGAAATAGTAAGACGAAGGTCAACTATGCAGCAAGGCTCTAGGTCCTGCACACACAGAGGAGTATTCCAATATGCACCCTGCTGTATTGCCAATAATGCTAAAAATAATTAAATCTTTAAAAAAACCTGAAAAACTTCACAGTTTCTGTTTTATTTCCCACTGAATTGGGTGTAGCAAGGATTTTACCCTTTCTTCCCTGTTAAATTTGTGGTCACACAAATGTAGATTTTTGGCTATGCATGAAACTTCTAATCGAGAACAATTTGGTAGTTTGTACACACAGACATGCATGTGAATACCACAGGATTCAGGCTGAATTGTCAGTGTAGTGCTCCTTGTTCTGTTGCTTGTCAATGTGGATTTTCCATAGCAAATGTGATGGAAATGAATGTAAATGTCAAAGAACACTCTGAAATTAGAGAAGTTTCAACTAAAAAGCAAAGAGTGTAACAGTGGTTTATATCACTTCATGTCTCTTTCACAAAATAAACTGATGAAACACGGGTGTTGTAAAAAATCAGAACGATTTGCTTTTCTTTAAACTGCAGTTTGAATTGATTTCTATGTTGCTTCTCCTATAGAAGCCTACCTGAACTAGGTGAACAGGTGAGTTCCGGTTCATCCATCTTCAAGATATCTGAATAGACATACACAGGTTTTTCAGAATTTAAAGGCAGTTCATACTGCATACATACTTGAAATTCAAGATCTCCCCACATTCCCTTCAACTTTGCCATTAATAAGTTGGTCCCTTTTAACAAGCCAGTTGTGAGAAGATTTTGCGATATCATATTTTAGCAGTAGATATTTTCCTTCTGTGCTTTGCTATTCAGAGCTTCTGTGGATGTCAGGTCTGTAAGACTAAGAATTTTAAAGTAAAATCATATTTAAAGAGGGAGCCTTACTTATGCAAAATCTGCGTGTATCTGAGACAGGAAACCTGACTTTATGTTCAAATTCCAGGCAAAAATAGTATAAAGCTGCCCAAGGTTACATTAAGATGTCTTACCAGAATTGCCAATCAGTAGGTAATTTATTGGCAAGCTGGGCTATGCTCTGCTTCCTTGCATTCAGCAGGACTTGAGAAAATGGTGCCTTTTGAGATCAGTGGTAGGAAATAAACGTATATGTGGCAGCAACCTTGATGTAAAAGCCTGGTCACAATTACCTCTAATTTAATTTTTGTTTTAATTGCTGTTTTCTTGATAGCATGTAAATAAATATGTCCTTCATCCTTCTCTGGAAAAAGGTGTGGTTTCTTTTCAAGTCAATATCTACATGAATTAAGAGAAGCAGTTTTTGCTGTCTTGGTTATAGGGTTCAAACTGGAAAAATGACTTGAAAAAAAATCTTGAAAACCCGAAATCCAACAAAACACCCCTCTAATTTTGCATTTTAATGCATTTTATGGTAATAAAATGGTAAATTTAATCCAACACCAGGGCCACAGTGACAGAATCAGACCCCAATGCCACACCAACATTTGCAGGGAGAGAGGAAGAGAATAATACTCAGGGAAATTTATTTAGCATAATTTGGAAGGTTGCTGATCAAGAAGGAAACAGGATGTTTATCTGTTCCTTGACCGTTTATTTACTGACTATTAGAAATAGGATGTAATAGCTTTTAATTCTCTGCATGTTATGCACTCCCACACTGATAAATGATGTGACATTTGGAGCTTGTGCAGAGTCCTTCATAATATAACAGACCTTTGAGTTCTTGGGGCAGTGTTCTTCCAAGAGGCTCTTTGATTATCTTCCTATCACTGTCTAAGTTGACAGAGCTGCAAATGTTATTGCTAGTCATAAAATTATCCAACCACAATGTCTGTCTACATGACCTGCAGTGGTTGTGAATGCCACAAATTGATTATGCACTGTGTAAAGAAGACTTATCCTTTCATTCCTTCTAACTTTATTGCCCTTAATTTAATTAACTGTTGCCACATGCTATGGGTTAAAAAGAGAGACTAACATGTTCCTATTGTATAGCTTCAAATTCAGAGCATCTCCAACAAGTCTCCTTTTGCTCCTAACCTTTTCAGGCAAAAAGAGTGCTGTCTGTTTTATCGCTTTCTGTATGTGTTTAATCTTTTTCCTATTTGTCTCAATCTTTCTTTCATCCCCTTCTTCTTCCTTCTTACTCTTCTCAATTCTTGGATACACTAATCTTCTATCTATAGCAAATTTTCTGTCTGATATGTAAACATATCAGCTATTCCCAATAAAAATTAGAGACTTGGATTCAAGCGCACCTTTAATGATACATGCTGCCTGATGATTTAATAGTGGTGTTCAGAATTGTTTCCACATGAAGGTCAGTAACAATCCTTGAAATATTCTTGTTTATAATAATAACATTTATGCCATCTGTATTTTTAAGCACAACAGTCTTATGGATGCCTCATGGCCAAATTGAGGAACAATGGCAGTATGGGAGTCCCCATTATGTTTGGTCAATAGAAGAAGAAAAACAGTGAAACCCCATGATCATCCTCATTGGTTGATATGTCCCTGTTAAACCAGATTATTGAATATGGTTATTTGTATATGCATATGTTGAAAAAATGCATAAGTAGCCATTTCTCTAAGGTTAGTACATCAGAAACCCTGTGCCGAGTTTCATATTACCTTGTGAATGAAAGATGTCACTAAAGATAGTCCTGAAGAGCCCTGCTTAACAGTACAGGTGCAGGAAACTGCTCCTAAGAGGTTTCTTATGCCTAAGTGTACCTCTCCCCTTCTACATCTACTGTGCCAGACTGCAACAGTCTATGATATACCTCTTGAAAACCTGTATCTTCAGTACCATCGTCCTTGAGATATACTTTTACTGGGAGGTGCTCTATAAAAGCTAAAATAGAGATTTTCTGTAAAGAGATATTATTACCTCAGTATCTGCAGTACTCCCACAGTGTTTTCTATTCTCAGGACCAGTGCGGAGGTAATGTTATCCATTCATCACAGATACACAAAGTCTTGAAGGGATCTGCTCTACCTCAATATTTCTTAGCATCAACATTGCAGCTGCCTAATTACTGCCATTGCATTTTTTTCTATATAAAGTGTTTTTTACTAGTGAGCAGAATAGATTGCATTAATATATACTTTTCTGCTTTTTCTGTGATTCTCAAGAATCTAGGATTTTATTACTGCATATTGTTTATTAAGTTTTCCCTCTGCTGTTAGAAACAAGTCACTCCTGACTCAGGGGGAAGAGCGCCACCTACCGTATCTCCAAAACTATTTCTCCAGCAGCGAGAGGCTTCATAAAAACTCACAGAACTGACCTAATCCAAATATCTATTTGCCTCTAAAGAATACAAAATCTTAGCACAGGGTGATATACGTAAAAACTAGGTAAAATATTCAGTTAAGTGCACCAGGATAAATGAGGGGGTGTGACAGAAATTTCTCACCAAGAAGAAATGAAAAATCCTTGCCACGTATGTCAGGAGTAACAGAGGACACACAAGATGTCACCAGGCAATTGGAAATACTTTTTCCTCCCAGATTTAAAAGCATTTATTCATTAAAACAGAATTAACGAGACCAGACATATATAAGTATGACCAATTCTGGATGGAATGATATATGCAGCTGATGTTAAATCAGTACAGAACACTATTGAAATAAAGAAGTACAATGCAATATGAAACTCACTTTGTTATCATGGCTGGAATGAAGAAGAGTATGTGTGGTTATGTTTAAATATATTGACATAGATGAACTGTGCTAATTCCAGTGGGTTCACTTACACTAGCAGATTCCTTATTGTGTTATGTGGAGACATCTGTAATTAGACTCCAGTACAATGGAGTTGCATTAGCTGCCTATTTAGTCTGAAGGTGCAAATTTCAGATATGAAGCCTGAACATGAATTTACTGGACTCTAGGAAAGTCCTTTGGAAAACTTTCGGGCAAGGAGCCTCATAGATCCTTGCTGAATCCAGCCCATCTGAGAATAATCAAAACAATGAACCATACATCTAAAGACTTCAATTCCCTGGGCTCTCCATTTGGACGCTGGGCATACAAAAATGCCTTCAAGGTAAGGATTGCAATTAAAGAGCTAACAAGCCCTGGTGTACATCTTGTTCAGGGAATGCTGCAAATTTTTAAGTAATAGAAATTCAAAATCAAAGTTATTATCCCATCATTATCCACACTATAATGTTCCCTTGCCAACAATAAGCCAAGATATTTTAAAAGACTATGCCTAGAGTAATATAAACAGGAAACTTTATGGGTATATAAAAGTGAAATCCACAGAAAGGAATTAAATAGCAACAGTAATATACATTTGAATCACACTCTGTCTTTCGTAATAATTTAAGAAGTTTATTTCAAAGGTGGTTTATGGAACAGAAGCTGAGAAGTAACAATAAGACAGATCAGTGAAATTTAAAATTAACATATTGTATTTTTCATGTAAACTTTTAGAAATTCAAATCACAAAAGAATCTTCCCAATGACATAGAAACCATGCAACTTAGGGATCAGGTGCTTATCTGGACTTACTGAATGAGAATTTTTCCCTGTCCATCTTTTGTTAGACTGGCATAGATAGACTGGACTGGACCAACTAGCCCTTCTCCAACTTGTCAGAGTTATTTGTGCTGTTGGAAAAAATATTTGGCACGTCTATAGGTAAAGCAACTATGGAAGGGATTTCCAAGGGTATAAGGCTATTCACGTTTTTAATTCTTTTTTTTTTAACAAAGTATTTACTTTGGTGATTACGTAGATTTTGACAGTTTCTAAGGGTGGGGGCAGTTCAATTTGGCATGAGGAATGCATATTCAGATGGCTAGTAATAGATGACAAAGGATTGCTTAGTTTTCACGGGACTATTTAAATGAACATTTTGACCCTCAAACCAGACAGATGCCTGTTTAAGGGAGGAAAAAATCAATTACTAATAATAATCTCAATCACGCTAAGAGAAATAGCAATGGAAACAGGATCCAAAAAGTGCTGCATAGGGAGAAAGTAAGCCAAAAATAGGAAAATTGTATGTGTCTTGATACAAGCAATTACAACCCAACTATATTGTGGAGGTAGCAACTTGATAAATTGTATTCATCATGTGTTATTGATTACTTCTCCTGTCCTCTATTCACTAATTCATCTCAGCCATGATCACTTTCAACATTTCAAAACCCAGATCAGGGTTTCAGGGCTCTCCAGGAAAGAGTATAACAGACAACAGAAAGTTAGATGCCTTGGCAAGAGTAGTAGTAAAGGGAAAGAATGTTTCCCTGAATTTGAAAGAAAGGAAATTAATGTTGTTTAACCATTGTTTAGGGAAATAAAGGTTGTTTGGATGTATTGGACAAGAAATGCCTTTCTGAGATTCTGTGATGTTTTGTCTCTTTTGGTCTCAAACTTTTCCAGTATAGCTGTAGGAGGCCATAATTTCCATCCTCATCCAGCCAACCTGCATTGCAAAAGCTGAATTCTACCTGCCCTTACTTATTGTGGATTCAGAAAAGCAGATCTCAGGTCTCATTTAACAGAGCTCACTTCCCAGCAGCTGGACTGACTTTGGTACCTTACATGGTTTGTGATACTTGAACCAACAGCAGGTGTTTGGTGTTTGAACTTGTGAATTATTTTGTTGGAATTGCTGAAACAGTTTTGGAACTACTGAAGACGTGAAGAGGTGTTAACAGCACCTTGTATCAGAGGATGTACTTCTATGATGTAACTTTCATCTTCTGCAGAGGCAGAGACAAACTCCCACTGCTACAAGTTGGTGCCTTGGCCATTTCAAAGCCTCCTCTGAGTTCATTGACACAGGCCACAGGAATTTGCTGCATAGACAATTTTTTTGTTGGAAAAAGCGTTTGAACCTTTCCACTAATGAATTGTCAGTTTACTGGATCTAGCTTTCTGTATCAACACTCTTATCTTCCAAATCTGTATCTTGTTTCTGTTGAACTGAGCTTACTTTCAAATTGGATTCAACTGAATCAGTAAAACAAACAGCTCTGGGGAGAGCCTCCTGTCTTATCAGGAGTGAAAAGTCTTGCACTTTGACTGCATATATAGGAAAGATCACTCCTGCTCCATGCATCCCATCTGCAAGTGGCAGTAGCAGCAAGCACAATTTCTGAGACCTCTAGATTAAGAAGGACAGTCAGGTCCTTTTCAGCCTCCTTAGCAGTCTCCTATCCTGGACAGTTATCCACTTGCCTATGTCAAGTATCAGACCTACTCTGTAATCTGCCTGTGATCAGAGTAATCTGCCTTTGGCTTGGCAAAATATTTAAAATATGGAGGTAGTATTGAATATATGAGCAGGGCTTTTATGACTTTAAGGGACTAATCATGTTGTCAAAGGTAAGCATGTGGCTTAATGTTTGCTGGCGTAAGGCCGTAACACCTAATAGACTATAGAATAATTTAAAAATAAAATTAAAAGAAATTTCATCCATACAAAATGTGACTAAATACATGCTAACACTAATGCTGTCTTTAAATAATGTTCAGAGATCTTTGGAAAGGTTTATCTTAATTAAGCAGGAACACACAGAAGTAGTTACAAAACCCAAGAAGTTTGCATTTGTATAATCTGAAGCAGAAGGGCACGTCAGCATGAACAGAATTCAGGAGAGTTCTTGGAATTGCAAATCTTAAAAGCACAGATCAACATCTCATACATGTGAGAACAAGTCACATAAAATATTTATAACTTTCAAACATTATTTATTCTATGTTTGTAACTCTTACTTATATCCAGGTATTTCTTTCAGGTATACAAAATAGGGGAAAATTAATTTACATTACAAAGGAAAGTCTATTATATCTTCTTAACAACATATATAATTTTCTTAGTAAAGAAGTAAATATTGTTCCAAGTAATTTTAAACAATGAAGTTCTGATATTGGAGATGAGTTTGGAACACTCAATAACTCTAACCCAGAGCTCTCTGTGCAAATGAACTTCATTCCCTTTGGCGTATGAGGCTGCCACAACTTTAGCTGAGGAAAGGACTGTATTTTCATTGTTGCTATTTAGTTATCTATTTACACAGAATATTTTTTTAACTTTAATTTTCAGATAGAATATGTAATTTATTGCATGCAGCAATAAATTGATAGCTGTGCTGCAAGAAATCACTTGTAGCACGAGTATCCAGCATGACTTTGTTGATTCCAAAACAAAAAAGAGAAATCATTGCAATCCTGCCCACCGTTCTTTCTGTCCCAACTCAAATGACAATTTACAGGCAAGTCTTAATTATTCCAGTCACTTAATTCCCCATAGGAATTAAATACTACAATGGAAAAAGGAAATAGAGAAACAAAGTTGTTTTTTTGAATTGGGCATATATCTAGACTACTTAGGTTGCCTTTCCTAAATCTTATGCTGGCTGCCAGTAGGAAACAGATGAAGAGAATAGGCGAAACACTTAGCATAACTTAAAAAGCCAAATAAAATTGCAAGTGAAAAAGAAATGGAACTGCTATAAAACACGTATTAAGAAAATGTAGTTTGGCAGCCCCAAGGGCCAAATTTTCTCCAAGAAGCACGCTCCCGCACGCTCCCACAAACCGACACAAAAACCACAAGCAAACAAAATGAAGCAAAACCCAAGCCCCACAACTTCCCATAGATGGCAAGTTAGCCGTTATATTGAAATGTGCTGTTTCTACTAACTGCAGGCGCAACAGAATAAGAAGCCCATAAAATCACAGCAGCATATCATTTATGCAGTTCTACAATTATAAATAACCTTACCAAGATTATTTGTTTCATTCAGTGTTGTAGCAATGTAATCAGTCAATAGGAGAAAACTTACACAGATTTATTCAGAGAAAGGAGACAGAGGGCAACCCAGCTCTGATTGTCTAATAAAGATTTTTCATAAAAATAAGAAGAGGCTTCAAATGTATTTTTATGCTACCTTATATAACACAATTATTATTCATGAAAAAACTAAAAGAAGTACAAAAAATGTTTCCTGATATAGATATATTTTAAAGATTAATAAACTTTGAAAGATTAAGTTAGGGAACATTTATTTAGGTAGTTAAATATTCATTTGTGGTAAGTGTATTATAAGCGTCACAAATACTGGAGAGATGTTGTAATCTTA
>JAOXNG010000012.1:87404083-87418963 GCA_028566535.1 Scolopax minor
TCCTTTCCTTTCCTTTCCTTTCCTTTCCTTTCCTTTCCTTTCCTTTCCTTTCCTTTCCTTTCCTTTCCTTTCTTTTTTTTTTTTCTTTTTTTGACAGTTATAAACTGAGGTAATTATAGTTCACTATTCAGACATAAAACATGGTTTCATTTGGACTCTTAAATAGTATTTGGACTGAAAGATTCCCTTATGTGTAGGCATTGAGTGACTCATTCAAAACTGAATAGATTTTAAAATAAAACTAGAAATTCATTTTTTGAGAGTGTCTTAATAGAAAATAAGTCTGAAAAATAATTTGTGCCATAGAAAGGATTCTACACATCCAAAAAATTAATTCATTTCCTTAGTGCTTTCAAATGTCAGTAAAGGTTGGATTTAGTTTTAAAAGTTGTTAAATGACTCAGAGATTATTTTTAAATCCTGTTTTTTTTAATTTCTACACTGATTTTTCCCAAAGAATTCACCATAATTTTGAAAGGATTGTCTTGTTTTTATAAGCATTGCTGTTTTGCTTGATTTCCACTTGCTCTGCTGTGGGAATCCAGTCCTTGTGACATAAGAATTGATGGCCAGGTGAATTACTTAGCTCTAAAGTCACTTATGACAGCAGATGGTGACTAATCAGCAGAAATGGATTATCTCCCTAGCAACAGCAGTTCAATTTTCATGGAAATATGCAGGGAGCTAGTGACAGAGAAACAGGCAAAATGGAATTATCTCTGAATTAATGGCATTTGAGCAGGTAGCAGTGGAGAACAGAATGACTCCAGCACACTCAGGAAGGAAGCGGAGAGCTTAGGAAACATGTAGCTCCTCCCAGAAATGCAGTCATGGAGGTTTTGTCTTCCATCTCCCAGGACAACATTCTACAGAACACCTGGTTACACCCAGCCCTTCAGTCCTCATTCAAAACACTCAAAATTGGATGTTCAAGTTGCCTAACTGAATAACTTAGGCACTGAAATAGTTAATCAGGATAGTCAAGCACAGTCACAAATTTCTTTCCCCCTCTTCCCTTCAGCAGAAGTGCATTCCCATTCCCACAAACTATGTAATTCATGCTTTTATGAACTTATTTAACAAGCTTAACTATAAAGTGTCACTTTCTGTGTTAGATTGTATATCTGGATCACTATCTCATTTAGACAGACAGAACAAGGTGACCTGTAAACTAGGAATTGTTTTTCTCCAAAAAAAAACTTTCTACAGCAGGGATTTTTCCTTTATAGGGACTGCAAAGACCTTCTGCAAGAAATAAGGACTTTTGCAGCTTAACTCCTGCTTTAAGTGCAAGGCATATTTCCTTGCATTTATCTTATGTGATATTATACATGTGAGTGAATGTAGTTGTGTGTACACATCATGTTCAGAGAAAAATTCAGCATGTTCTATACACTGGACAGGAGAAAAAAAAAAAAAACATTCATCATATCTCTTTGTACAGTAGTGGGAAGCACTCAGCTACTACAATGAAAAAATATGATGCAAGAGTCAAAATAGGACACAAAGGATTCTCAGACAACTTTACCACCTGACAAGTTTGTTTGCTCGGAATGACCCCAAAGTAAATGTACTCTGAAGCATGTGGGAAAAGAGCAGCAGATTGTATTAGCACTTTGGTGGAATAAGGCTGTGTCATGCAAAGTGTTACACAGCCTGCATTTTCTTTCTTTTTATAGAGCAACAATAAAGAACAATGGCTCTGGCTCCTATGTCTTAATAGACAGCAGTTCATGGGCTTCCTGCCAAAGGGTTAAGTACTGTTGTTTGGCCCTCAGTTTCAAGACAAAAATGGCCATCTTTCAATAATGGATTTTTCTACACTAAACAAAGAGCAGTCAGCTGTAGGGAGAAAAGCAACCGTGAATAAAACAGGGAAATAACAGCTGTGATACAATCTTCCTCTTAGCTAAGCATTTAGTTTGAGGTGGGTTTTCTTTCTTTTTTTTTCAGTGTTAATTCTGAAAGGGATTTCTATGGAAAATTGTTTTCAAAAGAAGATATTATTCCAGTACCATACACATTTAGATATATTTGCCACTGAGCTTTTGAAGGATTCTTGCAGCATATTAAGAAAAAAGAAATGTTGGCAGTTGTTCACAGAAAATATCTGATGGTAAGGTCAAGTGAGCCACGAAGGAAATGACATTCGTCGATTAAGCTCTTGCTAGAGCATGAAGAAAGTTGACCAGGAAAAGCATACTGCATTTAAGGATTTAGTCATATTTTCTATAGCAATAGCATACTTTTATGTATGCTAAAGAATGGAAATGAATTTTAATGCTTACCAGGCACTTAGGCTACCTTATATGAAACCAGATTTGGCAACTCCTCCTGCAGCTGTTGCAAACAAGTCCAGCCAATCATCAGCACTTGTGTGCTTCATTCATCCTTCTGTAAGAGAAATAGAGAAGCAATAGACTCAGAAAATTTGGAGATTCAGTTTTAACAAAGTGGATGATTTTCTTTGCAGAGCCAAGTCTTTTAGTTTGTTGTTGTTGGGTTTTTATAATAATCTCACCAGCGGAATTGGATTGAGATTGCTGCCTTCACAATTACAGAAAGCAAAACAAAACCATTTTCCAAGCTTCTAACAACCTCTGAGCTTCACCAATGTCTTCTCATAGAGAAAAAGCGTGTACACAACCCATCCTGAGTTGTGCAACCCATCCTGATAGCATCCAACAGGAGCTATCAAAGCCATGTTTTTCTATGTTATTGTCCCATGCCATCTTGGTGGCATGCTGTTAACTCCAAGTGCCACACCAGGTAACAGTAGTATTCCCTGGTACATAACTACTTCTTCCCACCAGTAGGCTGTCACTTAATGGGGTACTCTAAAATATTGTAATAATAGCTAAGAGTATTAGTAATAGTTAAAGTAGTGATGATAGTGGTTTCTTTAGCAACTTCTTCTAAACGGGATTCAATTTACTCTACATTTGGTAAATCGAGCATTTGCATCTGTTTTTTGAAATGCTTTCACTGAATTGTTAGCTGTGCCTATATGAAGCATGTACAGGAAAATTCCAATCTTATAGGCAAGTTTTGATGGCTCTTTAGTTGCCACTGTTAACAACACAATTTTCAAGAGATGTTAATTTTCTGTACTCATTGGCCCTTACCACTCTGCAAGTGTAAAAAGTGTCTATGTTGAAGTCTATAATCTGATTCAACTAGGAGCAAATAACTTGCATCTGCATGATAGATCTGCCTAGTCATCTGCACAGTACTTTCAAGAGCGTGGTCTCCTGATGAGTCCCCTTTGTATCTATTCAGATGCTTAAAGATTTCCAAAGCTAACCTATAACCTACTGCCAAAACACAGTAGTGTAAACTGAAATTGTAAAGAAATTCTTTAAAACTACTCAAATATCAATATGATCTATTGTCATTTTTGGCACATTGATTTTTCAAAAAATCTGTCTTGCTTGTTGGTGCTGTTTCTGGAGAAAAGAGAAAGCTATTTGTTTTGTTTTGTTTCAATTTGGTTTGATTTTGTTTGGGCTTTTTTTTCTGGGAAAGTGGCCCAAAGGCCATATACATGTTTAACAGGTCCTGGGTATTTGATTGGACAAATCTACATAATTATACACACATCCCAAAAATGTGTGAAAAATATTGAAGTTTCTTTTCCTCATAGAAAAGATTTTCCAGATTTGAACAATCAGATGTCCTGTATACATTCTCTTTCTTTGGTAGAAACCCTGGTCAAGTTTTCAAAACAAGATGGAATAGAATATGTTGCAGCTTATTTGCAGTGAGCCTGTAGTAGCCTTTGGTTAATTAACCATTTCAGTCATACAGTTTCTATTCTCTGTTGTAGCTATAAGAATCATAGTTCATGAGTTTCACCAATAAGAGGTTCTAAATTCCATATAACGGTGCTGTAGTATGCATTATCATCCCTTTTTGAGGATGTGCAGATGACTTATAGGGAATGGGAAGGGAATTTTTAGTAAGGGAACATCATTTATGACTACATGGGAGTAGCAGTGGTGCCCCAGGCACTATTGGTTACTTGATCTGAGAGTGAAGATGATGTCTTACAGAATATAGAGAGCCATGAACTCAAAGTAAATTCTTCCAGCCTTAGTAGTTTTATATTGCTGAATGTTTTTTTTATCTGAAGCAGTGATTTTGTCATTTTTCTAATTTAATATTTTTTTATCATTGAAAGATTGCATGCATCAGTGATACTTTAATGCTTCCTCATCATTTTATATCACAAAATAAACTATATGGATGAGGAAACTTAAGCATTTTGAAGTACATGGGGTATTTGTCATGGCACACAAAAGAAAACATGACAGAATACTGAAATGCAGAAGAAAAGCTGTAAAACAAAGAAATAGTGCATAGACAATAAAACATAACTA
The DNA here is from genome assembly GCA_028566535.1 of Scolopax minor. Lineage (NCBI taxonomy): Eukaryota > Metazoa > Chordata > Aves > Charadriiformes > Scolopacidae > Scolopax > Scolopax minor. The sequence continues at coordinate 87,408,463 of JAOXNG010000012.1, forward strand.
AATTTTGCCTTTTTTCCAAGTCCTTTCTTGTTGCCCTAGTGATACTTTCTTAACATAGCCAAAAGACATCTGACACCTCTGAAGAATCCAGAGGACTTTATCATATGCTGTGCTTAGATTGCACTATACTGACTAACGTACTTGGTCTTGCCTTCATATTTTGGCTAAGGTCTGCACTCTGTCAGCTGTGTGTGCTACACATTTGTTCTCCCTTTCTTCAATCATCAATCTGCAACCTGTAGTGAACTCTCTGCTCCTGTGTGCTATGATACCATGATATGTATCGCTGTCTTGCTTGTTTCCAGTAATATGCCAAAGATAGAAGATAAGTAAGTACATCAAAATAAAGCTCTAACATACCATATCCATGCTTTCTTACTGTCCCATTTACCCATTATTATGTTTCCAATTATTCCCAAAAGATCTTGGACACTTGCTACCCAACAAATGCACTGGATGATATAAAGGTACAATGGTGAGCTGTCTGCCCAAGCCTTTATACATTAATAATGGTTTCATTATTGTAAACTAACATAACATGATAATGCCATAATGTTATCAGTGCCATCTCGCTGCTTTCCATTACACTGATTCTGCTGCTTCCTCCACAACATCCTTGCATAAGAAAGCTCCTGGGATTTGGATTTCCTTCACTGGAGGAGAGAAGGTCCATGTCTCTAAATGACTACTATATCTCCCTAAATGCATTATTATATTTGTCATAAGGTTATCATTTGCACAGAGTTGGTAAGCCAGCCTGCAGGGCTGACTGCAGCTGTCATAATGTAGCATAACTGCTAAAATCAGCTGTATTATATTGAGTTACTTTGTGGAATAATTCACGTGTGGAGTGTGTTAATTGCTTTTCTCATATTCCTCTAATCTCCTCTAAAGATTCTACATAATGACCAACCTTCTTGAATTTTAGCTTTTCTACTTGATTTTCAAGTTGGTTTTTTGTTGTTTTCTTTTAGTTTTGTTTTTTTTCTAGTTTTGTTTTTTTCCTGTGAGTGATAGGTTCTAGCCTGGGCTTCCATCTTTGGACTTAAGCTCACAATCTGCTTAAAAATGTACATCCTTGGTACAGGCATCATTCATATTTGTGGCAAATTATAGTCCCTGTCTTTGAGAATATGGTCCAGCTCTCCCTGTTGTTTTTTAATTTTGAGTTAAGAAAAAGTAAAATGGCTGCTGTAAGCAGATAGGGAGCGGACAGAGATACATTGCAGCCCTTTTGTACAAAAAAAAAAAAAAAATTAAAAAATTGGTATTTATCAGGAATTCCAAATGAATATTCTTATAAGAGGATCTTAAAGAGAGGATATCTACAAAGGGGTACGCATTATTTCTTTTACTTTTTGACTAACTTTTAGGTCTAGTTGGAATATTGCAGAGCTGAAGACTAATGGAAGACTTCTGCCTGAAGCCTATGCTCAAAAACATAGGGCAGGAAAGGTTACCTGCCTTAGTAAGACATTAAACACCTTTTATAATTAGAATATTATTTAACCTTGGAAACAAATTTATGATAGGAGAGTGAGCTCCTTAAGAAGTCTCTCTGAAAATGGCGTTCTACATAAGGTAGTAGACACAGATGTCCGTTTCTCCCTTCTTTTTCTTTTGGTTAAAATTAAAGTGCCTTAAAATGTGAAAAGATTCTCTTGCATCACTTCCCAACAAAAGGTCAAATCTTCTTCCTGTCTCCAGCCTGGGACTCACCATGCAGAGAAAATCTCTTGACTATGAAGAAAATCCCTTACTCCGAGAACTAGAAAATTGTTCAGCACCCCCCAAATTTCTTGGTAGTCTCAGCAGCCACCAGCAGCAGTGCTGAAGTGATCATTCTTCCCTTTATGCTGTTCCTAAAAGACTTTCTGGGAGCCCAGGACCACTCAATCCCTGGCAGAGGAGGTGTCTTATAGCAAGGGCTACAGGCAGGCTAGGCTTCTGGTTTAGTGTGGGGAATGTGTCAGAGTACACCAGGTTTTATAAATGAGTTTGCACAGAAACTGGGATAATAAAAGGCTTAATTTGAGGCTAGCAATGAGTCCACTACAGACAACAGTGAATTGAATTTGTTTTGACTAGATTTTTCAGCATCTGCAGCTGTGAACATTTTTTCTTTCTTCATCTTTAGATAGTCAGGTAGTTCTTGCCATATATTTTATTACGCATTCATGTACTTCACATTTATTTATTTCCCATACACATCTTGCTTTGGTTTCAATGGGTTTGATTGTTTCGCTGACAGGAAAGACAGCATTGGTTTCAGGGGTTTCTAGGTATCTCTTGAACAAAACCTGTCAGTATATGAAGCAGACAGTTAGGATCAATTCTATATCTTGCATCTAGTTCCCATCCCTTTTGGACATTGCTAAACAGTCTCTTCTAGTGATCAAGTATCTTTGCAATTCATTACAATGCTTCTGCAATGTAAATTTCTTTTGATCTGGGAAAGGTAAATACTGTATCAAATGACAAAGCTTTTGAAAAGCCTTCTCGGAAAATCTCTGCCCACAAAGTATTCATACTACTTTTCTTATTGTGAAACACCCAACTCTGAGTTGATGATTACAGTATCAGTTCTGGGAGAAGGGACACAAGGATTTCTGAAAATTTTGATAATTTTTCTTTTTTTCCTTTATTTTTATTAAAGAAGACAAAGGGTCAGATTTTCAGAATTTAATTTTGGTTTACTTCTATGCCTTCCAGATTGAGTGGTAGAAAAATTAAGACAGCAGAAAGGAGGCCTCAGAATCCTCCTTTAAGGTATTTAGGACAGCAACTGTTTTACAGTTAGTTCATTCAGTGCACAATAGAGATAATTAATTGAGACCTGCAGATGCTATTGTATTATAAACACCCATTTACTTAGCCAACTGATTTAGACTTTCATGGATGGTGGATGTCTCCTGACCAGACATGTGGAACATAAAGAGAATATTGATCCATCACTCCCTAAATGTTACATTATGCTATAGTTTTAGGGAATGACCTATAGGGATTTCCATTGAATTTCTTGCACAGAAGGAAATATCTTTACTCAACAGTTTCTGTCTCTCTCCTACAGTAGGGACTAGTACTGACATCATTTAAGCTATATTGCAGATTCCCTAGTATCTTTACTTCCTAACCTCCAATCCATATATCTGGTGGACACAAGTTTAACAATCACATGTAATACATATTATACATACTAAGAAGAGGATATTGTTCATTTTAAATTCTCTACAGTGTGACTTTTGAGTAAACTCATAGAGGTTTTTCTGTTTGTATAGGTGAGAGAGGGAAGTAACAGACTGAAAATACTGTGAGGATGGAAAAGCTAAGCCAAAAGATATTAAAACTAAATTTAAAGAAATAGTAATATTACACATTTCACCCACATGGGCTACACCTACATTGTCAAGTAATGTAAGCCAGTAAGAGCAGATGTGGATAGCAAGAGAGTAGGTGCTGGAGATTCAGTTCCTGTGCTTGACATCTTTCAGGATGTTTTTTCCTTCAGACCAGCTCTGGACTGTTTGCATGGACTGAATGTCTATTTGTAGCTGGAGTGTATTTGTTTTGCTGCTAAAGGCCATATTCCAGTTCACCCTCATCCAAAAGGAGTCCGGTTCCTTTGATCTGAGACCAGTCCATGATGCAATCCAAAAAACAGCATGGAGGCAAGATGGAGACTTTCTTAGATCAGCAGATGATCTAAATTAAAACCCTAAATTAAGTGCACCTAGGTGGGTACATCTGACCAGAATACATTCAACTTATTATAGAAGAAGTAGTGTTAATTATTATTTTAGTATTATTCTATGGGGTTTAGGTGGCAATGTTTTGGTACAAGAGATGTTGCAGAGATGGCTTCTGTGGAATGAGGTTAGGGTCTACCCTGTGGTAGATACAAACAGTTCTAGTTGTCTCCACAGTGAACCAAATTTAAATTGTAAATAAATTGTTTTTCCACAGGCTAAGTTTGTTTTGCCCATGATGATAATTGCTAAGTGAAATTCCTGTTTATAGCTGGACCCATGAATTTTCTCATCCTTTTTCTCTCCCTACCCTTCTCAAGGGGAAGTGGGTGAACAGCTGGGTGTGTATTTGATTGTTTGTTCTACCCCTCACAATTATCTATATTGGTTCTCTCTAACCTGCAGGAAAAAAGGCCAGGGCTGGGGAAGAGAGCTGGTTTGTTTAGCAGGTACTCTGGTCAGAGTCTTCTCACAGTCTTCTCCTCATCAGTAGTACAGAGGTGACTGATGCCCTACTAGCTTGTTTTTCCTCCAAAAATACGCCTGCAACTGTGCAGTCCTATTAAATGCCACTGTCCTTGCATATCCTCCTGCACTGCTCATCCTCTTGCTTCATCCTCTACCACATTCAGGGACCAGACTTTTCAATTCTCAGGTACCACTCTAGTTTTATAGGAGCTGTACAGCTACCTTGAGAAACAAAACACCACAGTTCTCATTAAAAATCTTCAGGGTAAGAAAAAAGCATCTTCCAGGATTTGGTCAAGATCAAGATGGGGAGTGTTAAAGGTTTTTTAAGGATGACCTATCTTAAGAGCAAGACCTGTAACACCGCAGATGTGTTCCAGCTGTCTTTATTTGATGAGACAACAAGGAGGACCTTGATACCCAAGAGATGTCATTAGGGGTGAGAGAAACGTAACTGAGCATTAGAGTCTACGACTCAGGATTTGAAGACAGAATCTACTTTGTGCCAAAAGATGGGTCAGGAGGTCTGGAATATTGTTCTGAAGATGGTATTTAAAAACCTGTGTCTTTATAAGACTTTAAGCCAGACTTTCTCCGTGGATCATTAACAGATCAGGAGATTTCAGTGAGTCTGTTGGTGAGGGAAGATTTCTAGCAAAGGCCTAGAAAGCTACCAGATGGCCAGGATCCCTTAGAATCACTTCAGCACACTCTTACCTTATCCAAGAAGCTCTGTCACATTGCAGCAACCCTTGGGCCAAACACACCGAACAAATCACAATACATTTTATATTCTCCGTATAGGAAAAGCACATGACTGATTGCTTCCTTCTGTCACTGTGACATTGATAGCGGCTTCCCTGTCTCCAAGCTGGTGTCTTGCCAGTAGCAGAAAGTAGATTAGACTGCAGAAGGCAGTCCCTTCTGACTCCTAAGAGAAGACTCTGGCTGAAATTTGGTCATACAGGGCAATTTCCTAAAGGTTTGTTACTGGTTTAAGTACAATATCTTCCACCCAAAGACACTACAGTGGTTCTTGATAGCACAAGCAGAGAAAGAGCTAAGGGATCTTGAACACTTGACACTCCTAGTGTATCAGGCCTGAGCACAGAAGCAACCAGGTGCTCTAAAACAACTGTCATGGACCTGCTCCACATGTCTTCAAATGTCAGGCTTCCTGAGCAGCATATTTGGTGTGGATCCTAATAGCCTGAAGCAGGCAAGAGTCATGGGACAAGTCAGATTGGAACATATATCTGCTAGGAGTGACTGTCAGACAGGTAGAGGACACAGATTGTAGGATATCTGGAGAGGTCAAGTTGCTCTAACTGAAGCACAGAGGAGGCACAGCTAATGAGAGCCAGAGAGGTTAAGGCAATGCAGATGCCACTGCCTCAAGCTGTTTAGCTGGCAAAGCTGTTTCTGAACTTGGCACTGCTGCTGAAATAGCAGTATAGAATTGGTCTACAGTGCTCTAAGGAGCTTCTGAAATTGAACTGAAAGGGAATGGTGGGTGAGATTTGAGCAGTTTTTTCTATTTTATGCCTTCTTTAGAGAATGCTCCATCATCCCTGCCAGAGCTGGTTTATCCCTGTGTTTCATAGCAATATACAAGCAAAGAAAACGCTGCTGATTGCAGCACTTGGCAGGTAAATTCTAAATACTTCCCGGGGAAGAAAATCCCCAGGTCCTTTTAGGATGTCTTCACTTGCATTTAAAAATACCCTAAGTTAAACTTGGTGCCAGAATAGTTACAGGAATAAGCTGTAAACACTTCTAGAGAATGCATCTAGTCTAAGCTCATCCACCAAATGAAATGTCCTCACTCTTGTATATAAATATGAGACTCTTGTATATAAATATGTGTGTTTTAAATGGGTACACAATCAAATAGATTCTACAGTTCCAGAGACACTTGTCTGCAGCATAAATTTTATTTAATGGACCAAAGGAAGATATTTTTTTGGTAGGAATCTCTTTTTTGAAGATGGTTTGGCACAGCAAGCTGGCAGCATGGAGCTGGGTCTCCAGACACCATCCATCTCCAGGAATCCCAGGCATTCCTATAGACCATCTGACTTCCAACACAGTCCCTCACCCCTGACTGCAGGAATCTCAAGGCAGTACATCTGCCTATATCTCCCTCAATACATATTTCTGGATTGTTCCTTTCTAGATGAAGATAAGATCAAAAGAACACAGAATTTATTCTGGGAATTCACTTGCCTCCATGCAGAAAGTTTTGCTGCAATCCCTTCCCTAGTCTTGCCCTCTTGCTCTTTTTCATGTGTTTGCAGATAGGTGCATGCTGCTCCTCTGTGTCCTATAGTGCAATGTCTGATTATCTAGGATGGGGAGGGGGAGATTCAAGAATCTTAACATTAGGCACCTTAACGATCCAGACAAGTTGACTGGGGAATGACCTGAACTCCTTCTTTAGTTAGAGAAAGATGCTACTGGAGAGAACAATTCAGGTCACCTCAGTTAGGTTCTTGCTTTGAATTACCCTCTGGAGGAGCCCTTCTATCTCCATTAATTACATTAATTACTAATTCCATAGGAATCCTCTCATGCTAATGTAAGTGCCCAAGTAAGATGCCTGAAGTTAGGCACTATGAAAACTTCCCTTCAACCTATTAGCTCCTGGAATCCCGTGTTCCACAGCTGTAAATATATAAGAAGAAGAATTAGGAAAAAAATTCAATCCTTTTTATTGCACTTGACTTTAAAACAAAATCACTAAGTTCACTTCTGAAAGAAACAGAATATATAGCTTTCCCACACACTCATGCTAATATGCACAATCACTGCTAATAATGAGGGCATCACAGCTTTATTCCTGTCATCGTCTTTCATTTTCCCATGTGTCTGAGCTCCATAGTTACTCTGTCATATCCATTATTTATTAACACAGAAAGGCATTAAAATGCAATTTCCTCATCTATTTGTTTCTTTATTAATTACACACAATTCAATACTTAAAGAAATTCAGTAATGACCAGTTGATTTTCTTCAGTTGCATAGATGCATGAGTTTATATTTAATCATTGATTTTAATTTTATTTTTTTGTTTTTATTTATGTGGAATTGGTGCAGTATTTCTTTCCATTTTTAATCCATTAGTTGTTTATATCCTCTCTTTTTTTAGCATACATTAAATCTCCTGATTGATTTTTAACTTCAATGTTTTAAAAAGAGGTTTCTTTGAAAGGAGAAGCATTGCATGTGACATTCCATAAACTTTCTACAAGCTCTCTGATTTTAGTTTATTTAAATTAATTCTTGTTTAGGAGTTAGAAACAATAACTTCCAAAGAAAGGGTTAGATTTGTCCTAGAGGTGAATGTAAAACAGACTTTGGTTCAGTAAAAGTATGTTGAAAATTTGAATAAACATCCCTGAATAAGGATGAAAATAATTTTTTTTATTAAAAAAAAAAATTACAAACATAAAATGTCAATCATTTAAGGTTAGTTAAATTGTGTTCTTTGTTTTGTCTTTCATTATTTTTGGCATCTTAATTTTTAAAATTACAAGCTGTCTCAAAACTATCCAGAAAGCCAAAAAATGAAAAACAGAAATCAAGCATAAACATTTGTTTTCAAAATCTTGGTGTGGCACGTTCTCATTTTTTCTCATATTTTCTCATATTTTCCATTGTTGTTGTAATTCTAACTACTAGCATGGAAATTGATTACATTTTCTGCAAGATTTTAGTTTCAGTGAAGCATCATTAGGGCTTTCCAACAAGTCTTATTTGCACTTATTTCAGACAAGTCTGCTGATCCTCCTTAACATCTGGGAACATATGTTTTCGTTAATATGACCAAGTCTAAAATTAGATTTACATGCTAACAAATTCATTAGGTCTTTTCTTTAGTGCACTATAAAGAAGCAGGAAGCCTGCTGCAATTTTTCAATGTTTGCTAGGAGGTTTTGGACTGTTTCTTCAGTGCAAGGCCAGTGTGCTCAATATTTGTGGTTTGACCATTTGACCATTAGGCAGGCTCCCTTTGCTAACTAGTTGTCTTCCAAAGTGTCCCAGTTTGAGGTAAAACTGAACCAATTTTGTGTTCTGGAATTTTACATTTTAGCTAGGCCTCCTCTAACTCTCTGAAATTAACAGCATATACTGGAGAAAACAGCTCGTTCTCAGGATGATAAGGCCAATGTTTGTGCTACATGCCAAGGGATGGTGTGCAGAGAGGCCCTTGCTTATACTTATTGCTGTAACAACCAAGGTCAGACAATTTTTGTTATTTGCCCCTTAGAGGGTCAGAAACAGAAAAGCGTAGAGGAGTCCCACCTGTGGGGAGGAACAGACAAGACAGGTGACCCAAACCTGACCAACTGGGGTATTCCATCCCATCTGCCCCATGCTCAGTATAAAAGCTGAGGGATCAAAGGGTCAGCTCTTCTTTGTCTTCCTGCTACTCCTGTGGTGGCCAACATCCGAAGAGGACCCTGTCTGTGCATCTGCCTTTGATCCCGATCAGTGTGTTCCTGACTCCAGAGCTGGAATTCAGTTCCCATCCGTTACTGAGTCCAGTCTGGGACTTCCTCAGTGCCTGCCAGTGATGGGACTGTCATCCTGGGAGCTTGATACGATTTTGTATATATTGTATCCATTTCATTATTTTCTTCTTTTTTATTTCAATATTAATCGTTAATTTAGTAATCTTTATAATTAATTCTAGTTTAGTTCATTCCAAAGTTCTGTATCTCCTTATATCTTCGTCTCCTCTTGTCTGGGGGGCCATCTGTTGGTCTGGTTGCACTGATTTCAGCTGAAACCACAACAGTGCCCCAGCAAAGACTCCCCTGCAGCCCCCAAAGAGACTGTGGCAGAGCAAGTATTTCCCTGAAGCTCAGGGGGCTGCTTAAGTTGAGCATAGCAGGGATCCCAGGCCATATGAATTGTCCTGGAAAAAATCCAGCCTTTTAAGACCATCGTGCCTCAGCAAGTAAAAGCAACAGCATCACCAGACATTGTTGAAGTGCCTCACTCTTTTTACATTACCTTTACAGTGCCTTACATTTTTAAAGCTGCTTACGCTTCAGGTTCTTTTTTTGTTTTACGTACTAGCAAAGAGAGGAGGAACAGCTCTGCTCTTCCAGTACAGTCACTGCAATAAGTAATTTAGGATGATGGCCCCTGTGTTGGTGGACTGGGATCTACCTACAGGCTAGTTAATATCCCTCTGCAAGCAAAACTGACATTTTAAGGAGTATTTGGAAGAAAATATTTTTATTGTATTATAAGATTTCTTTACCTCATATGTATGTAAGCATTATTCTGTTAAAAAGGCCTCATTGCAATCTTGACTGCAGGGGAGCCATGACAGAGCTTGGCAGCTCAGATTTGTCCTGACTGTTTCTTTTAGGTTTTAAATAACATTAAATAACAATCTTCAGCCTCAGCTCCCACCCCTACATCTGCTTTAGCTGGAAGTGAGTGAGGACATCCAAAATTTACTTAGACAGACCCCTTTTGGGCTCAGGACAGCTGCCAAGCCTTCAGGAGCCACTGCTATTATTCTGTTCCCACTGCTCCACCTCTGAGAAGGCAACCACAGTATTTCATGTACATTTAATACCTAAATGAAATATTTATTACTCTTTCCAGCTTTAAGTTCTGTTCAGCATTTTATCTCAAACCTCAAATTGGCACAAAAAAAACCCCAACCATACACCTGGAAAGATTTCAGTCCCTAAACCCATGAAAGCTGAAGTAGGTTACTTTACAAGATCACAATTAGAAGTTTATTTGTATTGTAGATAGTCAACCTCTTACACTCTGAATCATCCCATCATTACAGTGGTACAGAAACTTCTAAAAAGATGTTAAAGGATTTGAACCTGCATTATCTCATAACCCTTACACAGTCTGTCAATAAATTAATGTATTTTTCACGACTGGAAGTGCCTGGCATATTCTTCTTAGTTGTCTACACCAACAGGAAGACTCATTTTAACATCCCTAAGCATTTCAGACCCCACACCTCAAATTCTGATGCAACACCAACCCCCATAATGCAGCAATCCCATTTCTTAGAACCACAAGAGTACAAACTGAGTACAAACTGGCTGCAGCCCAGCACACTGACCAAGCATATGGGCTTTTAGGTTATATCTGTTGGGCCTCCCTGCCTGCACAGGCAGCCCTGCCCACAGCCTGTGTCCCACTGCACAAAGGGCACAAGGGGAAGATGGACACAATGCCTGCAGATAAAGTGACAGTAGAACAAGGTGAACAACAGCAAGAACTCAACCTGCAGCAAAGGTGGA
>JAOXNG010000012.1:87426667-87438818 GCA_028566535.1 Scolopax minor
GGTAATTGAGGTATTTCCTAACAAAAGAAACAATAAGGATAATTATAATAATAAAGAAAATAATTTATATAACTTCCAAGGATAAAATAATATATAATCACTGACTTTATTAATGATTTGTACCACCTAAAATAAAAAATATAACATCTTAGGTTTTAGAGGTATCTCTTCAGTGATAAAATCTATCAAAGAAAAAAGCAAAAGGGTGGGATAGAAAGAAGGCAAGGAGGATAGAAAGAAAGCAATGAAAATAACACAGAATACATATACCTGTTATTCTCAAGTCAGTTTAGTCTCTTTCAACAAATTTTGACTAAGTAATTTTTTGTGTAAGTGACTCAATTACTTGAATCTTAGTGACTAAATATAGAGAAAACTCAGAGGAACTGTCACCTTGCTGTGCTAAGCAAAATCAGCATGGTCAAATAAATACTTCACACATAAGAGGAGCCACACTTGATCTCTCCCATTCAGAGAAGACAGGAGCAAGTCATGGGATCTGGCCATGGTTTCATCACAAATATAAACATATTCGTCTATTTTTGAAGAAAAAAAAAAGAGTTTTTTTAACCATTGAGTCAAATGTAAAATGAACTATGCATTTTCAGTAATATACATGTTTCAAGTGATTTTAACAGACTCCATATGCTGCTTCATACAAAAGACAACGTGAGATCCTCAGATGAGAATGCTGTCTCCAGTTTGTCCAGAGAATTACTATTATTGAGGAAACTATTTATGTTTAGTAAATACATATTTATAGGGTAATAGATGTCTCTGGTAAATAATATATAATATGTTAATATAATTAATTTCCAACATTTATTTCTAAATTAGCTAAATATGTATTTAAAAAACAAATGTCTGAAAGGAGCTTAATCACCCATGGGCAAAAGGAAGATTAAAATTAAAACAACAGGATACATTATGTCTTGTTGTCAAAACAAAACACAACAAAATCCGATTTATAATCTTCCTTATTAAAGGAAATGTCATTTTATGCCTGCAGAGAAAGAATGAAAAAATATTTAGGCTCATGGAATAACAAAGGCTGAGAATCTAAACCATTATTTTCAAGGAAGACATAAAAAAAAAATATAAGGAGTAATATGGCTCCTATGTTCAAACCATGAAGCATCTGAGATAACCTGTCATTGTCTCCTTTTTGTCACAGGCCATTGAAGCAACTCTGTGTAGAACCATACAGTATAAAGATGGAAATATTTATTACTTTATTAATGGTTTATCATTAATTTATTAAATTACTTTGTAAACCACAGCATCAACTGTTATAAGAGAGCGAACTAATCTTCTTTCTTGTAGAACAATAAAAAAAATTTTTTTCCTTTTAAAAGAGTAAAATCAGTTCACTAAATGTACAGCCAGATTTTTTACCAATTGACATTGGTAAAATTGTCTAGAAGACATACTAAATCACCCCACAAAAAGTATACCGTTCCTTAAATGTCATTTTAGAATGGAGCAATTTGGAATACAAGTTTTATTAAATAAGTAAACTTAAGATTAGGGAAGAGGAAAGCCTTTAATTTTGAACCATTTATTATAGCATTAAGTATTACCTCCAGGATTGCTGAAAATATGCTGGTCTTTAACCAGTAATGTGCTTTGGATTACTTATTCCCCTGTTTACTGATTACAATATTTACTTTATGTATACAAACAAAAGTATTGCGTGACATGACAGAGCCAAGCACCTCAGTGAAGACAGTTGGAAATAAAAAACAGCAGGCCAGATAAAACCATGACTTGAAAGGGCAAAGGACTGGGCTTTCTACAGGCATGTGGATGGAGAAGGAGCAGATGGATGCTAGTTTTAAAATAGTGGGTGTGAAATAGCTCCAGATGAATAGAGACACTGTCTTCTAAGAATTAATGGCAGGTAAGACAGATGTCTAAGATTAGTGAAAGACAAGGGAGTTTGACAAGCAAAGATCAATAGAGCCCAGAGGAGGAGAAATGCATGATCAAATCTTTGGAGAAAGAAATAAAAAACTCTTTGGAAAAGAATTTCTGCATCACCCAAAAGTGTTTAGTCTTTTTTTTTTTTTTTCCTACTGTCCTTTCATGGGATTATAATAAGTTTGAAAAATCTTTTGACAAACACCCCAAAAGCTTCTAACAATGTTGTAAGCCAGCAGCCATTGTGTTCTGGAGGTCCAAAGTAGCAGCTACTCCATTGTAATTTCCAGCATCTAGTAATCCCATTTTTTGTCAGTATTCATTCCTATTTATGTAGAATGCAATAAACCCACGCATAAATTAGGCCTGCATGTCGTCTACTCTTGCTATCCAATTGATAATCCTAACAAAATGGTATTATTTTTTTGTAGAGACTAGCCATGTTTGCTAATACATTGGTATCAGGACCCTGTTCCTCTAAGGCTGGCATATACTGTGTGCAGGTGGCAGCCAAAAGTTATGTGTGCAGTTTTGGCTTCAAGCTTGGAGATGGAGGCTGTTGCACCACCGGGGTTCAAGTAGTTTGCCTGAGTGAAATAGATACTACTTTGTTGCCAAAGCCCCTCACATTTTAAAGCTGCTCTGTGGACTTCAGTAATGCTGGATTGAGATCTAATCTAGTGCTGCCACTCTCCGGAGTGGGGTGCATTGCTCCCTAATATTCTGGTCAGATTTAAGACACGATCAGAGGAAAGCCACTGAGTAAGTGGTAAATCAAAGACTATTCTTGTTACTGAGCTATTTTCTACCAAACTGAATAAAGTGTGTGTGTGTATGTTCCCAGTTTTAAAAGAAGTCAAGTGGCTGATTTCCACTCCTGCTATTCAGGATCTGTGACAGTCTCTGTTAGTGACAGAGGGCTGGTAAAGCCACAGGAAGATTTGTGAACATACCACATCAAATTATTTTTTGCATTTCTATGATATATTTAGGGAAAAGAAAAATACACTCTTTCTTCAATTTCTTCCCTAAAATTCTTACTACACATCTTCTGGATGCCTAAGAAACACCTAGTAAAAAGTGTGTGTGATTTTTAGCAAGCACTGGACCTGTCTGGCAATAGTATACCCGTGTGAATACCATTGCATGTATCTATGATTAAAGTGCTCTGGCACCCACATCCACCTCATCTCCATACTGTCTATTAGGTGTTAAGTGGCAAAGATGGGCTGTGACCATCCAGCAGCACTCCTGCTGGTCATGGTGACTAAAGTGATCTTACACCATCCCAGTGCCGCCTTGCTGGTGCTGAATGGACAAAGGGCCCTGGGCTGCAAAGGGGAATGAGTGATACTGTATGTGTTTCAGAGGTGCCTCGGCCCAATGACATCCATGCCATGGAGGACAGGCAAGTTATGAAGAGAGCTTGAGAAATGGATGTGATTTCAACAGCCCATGCAGTTGAACTGAGCTGAATTATGCCAATTACAGCTTTCCTGTAAAGTGCTGTAACAAAAAGTGCTTAAATAAAAAAGTCACTGAGCTTAAATTTAAATTTTCCAAAGTGAGCATTACACTTTCTATGCTTGATAACATGCTGCCTAACTTGTTTCACACTCAAGGGTAAAGTTCTCTTTTTAACACATTGGCAGTCCCTTGTAAAGCTCAGCATCAAACTCTCAAAGATTTAACTTCTTTTTAGTTTTGTTGAAATGTCTGTCAAATTATTAGCTACACTCTGCAACCAAAATTAAAAAAATAATACCAACTATACCATCAGAAAACTAAAAGCTTTCAACACTTCCTTTACATTTCAACCCCCATACACCTTTGCTTCAGACAAAATAAAACTAACTCCGTTTTTCAGTTGCATCGTGTTTCCAACATTTTTGTAGTTGACCAAGAAAATATGTCTTGACTAACTGCGCTCTTAAGAGGCTGTCTCAGTCTCACAGGAAAGTCTACAGCAGATCTGGAACAGAAGTGTGAAGTGCTGGCTGCAACTCCCACTTGTACCATTGTCCAAAAAAAGGTGAAAAAAAAAACAACACAAAAACAAAACAAAACCCAACCAACCAAAAAAAAAAAAAAAAACACTAACCCCTCATTCCCCTGGCTATGAATCATTTGCCTGTTATTTTTGCAGCTCTTCTTACTTCAGCTCTTTTGGAGGCTGCATCATTTTGACCTGGATCAACTTTGCAGATTCAGGTCTGTTTTTTTTTTTCCAAAAATACTTCTTATAATTGTTAAATACTCTCTAAAGTAATACATTTGAGGAACAAACATCCTCTGAAAGCTTGGCCCATTTAATTTTGCCTTTAATTGAAGGAGAGGAAAACCAGAACTTTTCATCTGACTGTAGTTGTTATATAAGCAAACACCAGAACACTGAGGTTTTTTTACTGAAACCTATTAACCAATCTTTAAAGAAAAAACGGAAATGTGGCAGAATTAATTCAAGTTTTATGTTATGTTGCACAGCAACTATAAACAGGACTGTGTTAATGTTTATTGTCTATTTTGTGGTGCATTTAAGTGTTTGTTAACATTACAGAACATGTCGTATGTGTGCACAGGAACTGCTGATTGAGATAAATATAAAAACATAGGATATTGGAAGTGCACTTCTGCTATTTTTACTGCTTCCTTTACTAAAAATTTATAAGATTGCCCCACAGGCTGAAATCCTCACGTAGCTGACACACAGTCCTTTCTGTGAGCTGAGAGAAGTGGAAGTTGCAGGAATGGCTCACCAGTAAGCAATAACCAGAACTCCCAGGGGCTCAGTTTCTGTCTGGCATTCAGCTCAGTAAACTACCAACTGTGATTTGGTAAAGTCAAACTCAAGAAACTCCTCGTTGCTTCCTCTGTGGCTAATGAGGCTCTGGTGTGACTGATGCCTTGTCCCTGTCACCATCAGTATGGGTGATAGCCACACGAGCCATTGGTGTGTGCTGCCACTGCTCTTGCAGGGTGAATGGAGGGATTGGGAAAAAATCCACTTCTATCAGGAATGATCATTTCAAGTGATTGCATGAGGAAGACAAAGGCAGTATCTGCAGCCCAGGATATATGACAGCTCAAAGTCCAGCAGCTTGCAGACAGCATGTGTTTGATGCAGAGAAAACAGGTGTTTCCCCAAAGATACTATAATCCCTGCTTATCCACTATTCCTCACTCATCTTCACCTGGCTCACAAAATATTAGTTTCTTCTTACTCAATGAAAAACATTATACATTTCCAAACTTCCATCTTGTCTGCTTTCTCCCTTTTTCCCCCCATTTTCATTGTTTTCTTTTTTTCTTTTTCCCTACCTGTTATCTCCAGCTTTAAAATCCCTTTCCAAATACAGAAAGCTCAGGAAGAGCAATTTTGAAGTATTTCCAGGGAATTCTTCTGTTCCTGCAGGAAAATTTTATATGAATTTAATTATACTGAGGAAAGGCCTCTTCTTCCATGGCTATATTGTCCCAGGCCACTTCGTTTCCATTTTGCATCTGCACAGCTGTCAGCCACTGCTTCTAGGCAATATCATGAATCAATATCAAAACTTCCATTCTGCTTAGAGGGATTTTTCAGGAAATAAACCATATCTTAGAAAAGTCTTTTTAGAGCAGTGTGGTCTGACTGCCACCTCCAAGAAGAGTGAGAAAGAAACAGTTTAGAGCTCATTGGTAGAAGCTGATTACCACTTAGAGTCAAAACAAGATTTTTGGTAAACACTGGAGGTATTTTTCTGCATTTCAGAAGGAGTTCTAATATTATCAAAAAGCTCTCAGTTTTCCTTCTAGCTATCTGATAGTCAAACCACAAACAACAAGGGGCGGGGGGAAAGCTAAACTATCTTTTTTTAGGATATGTCATTAAAATATGATTTCAAATTAAAATAGTATTTTAGTTCTTTGTTACAATGTTTTTATGAAAGAAAGATGGGAGAAGAAGGGTGGATGAGTCTGTTGGGCAAAAAATGGAAGTGAATCCCTATTTGAGTACACAAAGATGTGAGTTTCAGGGCAGTAGCAGGGTTTTTCACATTGTTTCAAAAAGCTGTAAGTTTGAAAATAGACATTCAGTGGAGAAAAGGAACAGGTATTCATTAATATGCCATGAATTCCAGTGTACTTCCATATTCAGTTTCCTTAAACATTTCTCTGATCTCTAATAGCAGAATAGATGTAACATCTTTAAACTTAGATATGTATGTCCACTTCCCAAATTAGAAGAAAGACTATAGACAGGTGAATAGTTTGAGTGACTTCAGATTTCAGAATTATTTATCTGAATTATTCACTGAAGACTTGATTACTAGAGAGGCCAATTCCTTTTAACTTAGTTTCTGTTGACATCAGCTATGGGTTTATCTTATGAAAAGAGGAATAGTTCACAAATTCTTCTCTATAAAAGAAAATGTGGCAAACTCATAATGGCTTTCAGTCAGGAAGAATAGTTTGGCTGTGTTTTTCATTGCCTTCAAACACAGTTCACAATTCTTACTTTATCGCTATTCCCTTCTCATAAGGCTATATCTCTCAGCCACTATAACTCAAGTAGAAGTAGGACTGAGGCAGGAGTGGGAAGAAGGAAGTAAGAGAAAGGAAAGCAAGGAAACCTAGCATGTATGAGATTCAACAAAATGTTGGCGCATACATATTTCCGGATTTTGTGGGATTGGGTATTACCGCATATAGTTATTTTTTTTGCTTTCCCTAGTGGACTGCTTTAATAGAACCAAAACAAACAAACAAAACACAATCCTATAAAATACAAAAAGTTAAAATTAATTTTTAAAAAAGTAAAAAGAGGAAAGAGAGTTTGGGTTTTTTTCAGGCAAAACACTGAGGTATTTTTATCTTTCTGGGAAATGCAGTAGACATAAATGTGTAATTCTCCTCACAAAGCAAATTTATCAATGGCCATTATCAAGGGCCAAGTTCAAACCGTACTTTTACTCCTGTATTCATATCAGCATGTTTCAAGATCCACTCTTTTCCTAGTGTATGGAGGAAAGCAAACTATTAGATAGCAAGGATATAGTCTGCACCTTACAAGCTGCCTTGTTTCTTACCCTAAATGGCATGTTGAATTGAACATGAGGATGCCTTCTTTGGCAGAGTTCAGCATCAGTTGAATATATTAATTTTGCCTTTATAAGAGCATATCCTTTAGGATCAAGTCTTTCATATTTAAGCTTCCTAACTGTGAGTTAAAACATTCATCCAAGTTAGCATTTCTTTTTGTGGTGGCTTACAATGAGAAAAGAGCTTGACTGCTAGGTGAGACTTTTGTGTAGACTTTAATGTTACTATTCCTGGAAGACAGAGACTGGAAGTGTCTGTTTATTCTGCATACTTAATCCTACCTGCCGCTTTTAACAGGTTGTAGTTAGAGGGTCAACTTACTGTAGAAATGGATTTTTTACTCCACTGAGTAAAAAGGGAGGGTGAACAATAAACAGAAAAATGACTGAGGACAGATCTTCAAAAGCTGGAAATATTGTTCAGGGGAGCATGACAGGCTGAAAGACAAACACGGCATAATGAGAGCAAATCAAGGGGCCAAAACCTTGCAGTTACAGTGAACCAGTGAGATAAATTAGCCTTCCATAGGGATTGAAAAGATAGGGCTATGGCAGAAAGTGACACAATACAACTGTGAAAAGGTCTTGGAGTAAATCAAAGATTATTTCAGTCCCTCTCTCCCTCCTCCTATATGATAACCAGTTGCCAAGAGTGCCATTCATCTTCAGAATGAAGATATCTGGATTGCAGTTCTCTGCATTTTATCAAGTCACCCAAGGCCCCTTTGCGGCACTGAGACCCAGTCAGTGGTGTCTAGAGCACACTTCATCTCATCCTAATGCAGAATCTACATTGTTCAAATAGACAGCACCATTGCAGTAGGCTTTGCTCTCTCTACAGACTGTGGAACCACCCTTAGCTGATTTGTGTGTGTACTTTAGCCAATTAAAATTGAGACAAATGGAACCCAAAATGACCAAGTGGAAATGCCTCACAAAAAGTTTTGTTCTTCCAAACATATTACAAAATCAGACCTGGGTACTCTTTCATTACTTTTCAACAATTTGTTTAGATTGAAGGTAAGTACAATTATACTTTCTATAGCCAGCTCCAACTCTGAGGAAAACATCCTTAGACCTCTTTCTTTAACACCCTCAGGGCTTCTTTGAACTTTTATTACTTAAATAGACTTCTGTGGGCAGCAACATTTCCACAGCAGAGCTGTGATACTGGGCACTGCTGTCTCTTGAAACTGCTCTTTAGCTCTGGCTCATAACAAAGTGCTTCCTATGGCAGGTCAGGGCCAATGTCAGAGCAGGAAACATGCAACTATGCAATAACCACATCACAACTTCACAGGGATGTTTTGCTGGAATAATTCATGTCTCATTTCTACCACTAGAGTGACAGAAAGAGTTGTATCATCTACAATATAAAAGCAGTGCAATGTCAGCTTCCTACCTTATTCTTGTTCCTATGGGAAAAGTGATAAATGCACTCTGCTTCTCTTTGTTCACCTCATGACACTCTGCTTGTAGTGGTATTAAACATATTCTTTTGTGATATTTAAGGATGATTCGCAGCTAAGCCCTCCAAAGTTTCTATCAGATGTGTCATCAGATTTAAAGTATAGACTCCAGAATTATGACATGACACAGACTCTCATTAATTATGGATTTTTAATTATGCAATATTTTTTTATCTCTGTCAGGCAGCACCATGGTACTTAGTTTTGCTTTTACTTTGTTTTTATTATTATCTCTTACTTATTTTACAGTTGAACTCTTTGCATCTGAGACAGCATCTCTACTTAAAATGTCATCCCCCTAGCAATTACCCTTAAGTATTTTGCGTTACCTTGAGGTTAAAAAACATTTTTTCTCTTAAGCAATACATAATTATATATTGCTCACAATGATTGACAGTTTGTTGAGTGCAGGATCATGAAATAGTACCCTGAATATTACAACAAAGCAAGTCCCACTGAGTCTCAAGGTTTCAGGAGCTGTGACACAGATCAGTCATTTTGTATTGTAATTATAAAAGCCTCCCAAAATGATTTAAAGAATAGTAAAAGAAAGTGCATCCTTCATTTGCAGAGTGGAAGTAACTTGATCACTCTAATTGTGGGAGAGGCAATAAGATATCACAAGGGAGAACATTCTCAAGACTTTTCAGATTTCTTCTACTTGTTGGGCATTTTTAAAATGTTATTTGATATGATCTCTAACTAAGATCAGTTCTATAAAATGAAGTAAAGCTATGTGTGCATCAAACCCTCAGGAAGATGACCCTTTTCAGAAGTTCTTCAAAGGGGATAGCTTCAAGCAACAGATGTATCGCTGTACCTTTTCACAAGGAACAGGATGGCATACTGAGCAAACAGCAAGCCTTACTTCTGATCAGGCTAGGTGGCTGATATCCCTTTTCACTGATGAGTTTAAAGGTCCTCCCAAACTGCCTAGCTTTGTAATAGAAATGATTTACTGAGTCAAACTTACCTACTCCACTGTTCTTGCAACTGACAATCTCCTTCAGGCTAAATTCTCAGGAAGACCACCCCTCCTGTATTTGCATATTCAGAATGATATGCTGGCCAGTAATATTTCCTGATGTTACTGAAAGGTTAGCAAAGATCTTTTGAGATCTTGGATCTCTTGCCAAGAGAGTAATTTTAAGAGCTTAGGTTTTTTAGGTCACAGATACCACACAGGAATTACTCATATTATTCCTGTGCAAAAACAAGCAGAGAGTGATAGGCATGTTGTAATTTGGTCAAAATGACAGATAAGATTAGGTGACATTTCAGAAGATAATGCATCAAAAGACATGCAAAATGAACATTTGCATTCCTTGCACAGACAATAGTATTTAACAAGCATAGTTGTTTATTCTTCTTAAACTAAGCTAGAACAGTCCACCAAAACCAACAGATCTGTTTTCTCTGATTTGCATGCAGAACAGCTATTCCATTTAATGAGACTCACTCACACAGAACTGTATGAAATGAAAAACTAAATCAGCCCTCTTGACAAGCCTAGAGAATTAAAACACAAACCTGCTAATATAAAAATACTATCATACACTTTCAAATCATATTTTATAAAAAAAATATAGTACTGGAAACCAGAACTAGATAAAACATTCTAGTGCAAATGCTTTGGACATTTCTTAAGAGAAAAGGTCAATTTTGAAAAAATAATTTTCTTTTTTCCCCATTAGAATGTGACCATTTTGATGGCCTTGGCCCAGGGTGTAAAAGAAATTCAGGCATGTTTTTAGCAATCACTAAAGAAATAGCTTTAAGCTCATGCTTCCAAGTGAAGGAAACAGTCTTGTCCATGGTAAAAACCCTTAGACCTGACCTGGTGCACAAGAGAAAGATCTTTGAAACCTTTATGCTTTCAAATATTTTAAATATTTGGAAGGGAGAAAAATTTCTTATTATTCATTTCTGTCCCCAAATTATTCACTATTATGACTATTACATAGTACAGTGATTGAAAAATTATTTTTTCATGTGTAATTGTATTGCCCATCACCAACTGAAGTAACTAAGCAGTGGACAGTGATCTCTATCTCTCCCAGTCTCCAAGAGCTTTAACTAGTGAGAAGGATGCCAGACTGACAGGGATGCTTGTTCTCTAAAGAGGTGGAGAAGGGAATCCTTTGCATTGGAAATCTTCAGTGATATAAGGAGCTCAGTTATCTCCTCTCCATTCACTCTCACTATGGAAGAGATTGGGGAAGGAGCTCGGCAAAACTGAAGCAGATACAAGTGCCTTGGCTTATGTTGCACAAAATCTTTTCCTCTGTAGAAAGAACACTACCTTGTGTTCTACCTAACATTACCTTGACTGCTTTGATTTGTCAGATGGCCTTAAATTAAGCACACTTCTGCATTACAACACAGCCAGAATGAGACACAGTGGGCCTGAGGGAACTGAATTTCTCTGACCACTACACGGTGGTCAGTGTTGTTTTTCTATGTTTTGAGACTTGCACATTTGCTTGGTTTCATTGACGCTGACATAAATAGTATTGCATTTAATATAGGAAGTGAATCACTGTCATAATTGTGAGTCATATTGCAGTGCTGCGTTACTTTGCAGTATTATGCATTTTCCTCTAATTACACTATGATTTCTCTCGTGATGTTAGTATACACAGCCGCAGTAGAGCAACAGGGAGTAATCACACACAACACACATTATGGCAGTAGAACACACCTACCTCCCCACCACATTGTTGGCAGATGGAGAAAAGCTCTAACACATGATCTTCTTCAGTTCTGGAACTACTCTACTGTGGCTTGTGGCTGCTGAGGGTGGTCAGCAGCAGAGCTAGGCCGCTGCACAGTGCTGTCATTAAGAAATCATTTACAGAAAGATTGCAGTGTTGCTGTTCAGCTCATAATGAATGATGCCTGTTGGGGAGATAATGTGTGTGGTCATTTGCACAAATGTACTTACTGCCAGGCACTTATATGTACACTACCGCTTGAGTGAAATCATTTTTCTGCCTCATAAAGGAAGAATTACTTGTTGCTATGGTAGTACATAGAATCAGAAAACACAAGAGGCTGAAGTTATTAGAATTTAGATTATTGTAAGTTATTGTAAATTTAAGTCAGTTTTTTAGCCATTGTGTGGGAAAGAAGGATTTGTTTGTACTGCAAAAAACCCCCTGGGAGGCTGAAGCCAACGAGAGCCTTTTCAAAAGATACAAAATATTGTATCACAGTCTTTTCAACATAGATATTTGGGTGAAAATATGATTGCAGATTTTAATGATTTTTCTGTAAGGTGTGAAGAGTCTGATTTTTTTAATCAGGATGGAAGTTCCATTTGAAGCAAAGGTAGCTGTCCAAGAAATGTTGCTGTCCATTGGCAAAATATGACTTTGCCCTGCAACTGACTACAAAATAAATCATTTAAAAATAATAAAATGTAGCTGATTATAAGTCTTTATTTATATTTGGACAGTGCTCTGAAGCCATCTGAAGGATGTAAATCCTTCAAACTTGAATAGATTTTACCCTGATACAGAATGGACAGAGAAGCAAAATTAAGGTTGATAGCTATGGTTTTCTGATCACACTAGTCATACAGATCATTTGATTATGACCATCGGGGAAGTGTCATTGTGACATCATAATGGCCAAGTGTCTTCGCTGTGAATTGTCATTGTGACATCATAATGGCCAAGT
>JAOXNG010000012.1:87453737-87467564 GCA_028566535.1 Scolopax minor
TCCCTTCCCTTCCCTTCCCTTCCCTTCCCTTCCCTTCCCTTCCCTTCCCTTCCCTTCCCTTCCCTTCCCTTCCCTTCTGTCTTGAAAGTTTGAGCTTGAGATATTCAGCTTATTTATTCAGCTTTCACAACTTTTTTTCCTCTTTTCTTTGTGATATTTATTTTTGCTCTTTGTGTTTGTCTGTATTCATTACAGTAGATATAAGCCATACATAGAGATTTTGAAAGTAGGCCACTACCATTGCATTACCGTTGGACATGCATTAGGGTATATCCTCTTTGTGACTCAATTCTATTAATGTTTAATTCAAAGGGTTTTTTTACCTTCCCTTATTTTTTTTCATACTATAATGAAAAGTCTACAATTCTATTTAATCTTGTTTCAGCTCTATTCCTAATGTAATGGTAGTTAATATCATGATAATCCCATTTGGCATTTTTGATAACTGTTCTTTCCTTTAAAGTGAACCTGTACTATTTTTAACTGTTTCCTACACAATATACCACATAGGTCAACAACCTAATTCTATCCAATGTACTTAGAAGTATCATTTCAGTATTCCCTTCTGCTGCATTTTAGATCTTTTTAATTCCTGTCATTCCATATATTTCCTGGAGCTTTGTGGAGTTAATTCTTCAGTCTCCACTTCTATCCATAGGTGCATACTATAAACCCATCATATTTAGGATTCTCTGGGATTTTTTTCTTCCCTTTTGCAACAACAATGTGCTAGTTAGTTTTCATTGGGGCAATCTAACAGATTTTGACAATAAAACGGCTTTTTACTATCCAGTTTTCTTTTCTGCCATTAAAGGCAATAAATTTAGAACCAATAAAAGCAAATACTCCTTTATGCAGCACATAATCAACTTATGAAATTAACCCTCACAGGAGGCCATCGAGTCAAATACCTTGGTTGAATGTTAAAAAGAAATGGGTTAATTTTATGAGCACTAACAATATTTGTAGCTACACATGGTAAAATAAATAAGAGTAAACCAAATATCATGCTCTAGGATATAAATTGATTATCGGCAGGTGTCAGGATGGATTCCTACTCTCCGCAGAGAGAGAAAGCAATTGCTAAGGGTTTTTTAATGAAGATATGAGGCAGTTACAGGAATTATTATTTTTTTATTGCATTTTGTGTGTGTGTTTTATATTTAATATGGATTAATCTCCTCTAAATAATCTCATGGTTCTTTCTTTCAGTATAAGAATATTTTAGCAAATGATAAGTTCAGGCAGTCTTTTACTCTTTGATCTATGAAGACAGTAAATGCTACAAATGGAGGGGTTCTCTGTTAATGAGCTGCCACAGTATATTTCTTCAGATCTGTCTTTAGCGCTCAGCTATATTTTTGGGCAACTTGACAGTGGTCAAGCAAGTGAAGTGCTGCCATAAGTGTTACTAAATTTTTATATTTCCCAGATTTGATAATCTCTCAGTTACCTTTCTTTTTTCCTCTAGTTTTTCTTCCTTATCATTTACCTAAATTGTAAGGGTTGGGTTTTTTAGGCTAAGATCATCTTATTGTTATGTGTGAATGCAGTAAGTAAAAGACTAGAGTACTGATTATTCTAAATTAATATCCTAATTATAATAACAGAAGAAAACCAAAGCAGACAACATTGTATTGTGGATCTATGCACAAATCCTTTGCCTAATTAGTCTTTCTCTTGGAAAAATGCTGCCTCTAAAAAAACTATCTTCCTATATGAAATGGCCTCCTACACAGCCATGTCAATTGCAAGGTTTTCCTGTTCTTAACTTACAGTTTTACTTCTTTCCAAATACTGGTTTACCTAAAACACTTCAAGATTTCTGACCACTGGTTTTCCCTACTTTTGAATTGCAAATATGTGGCAAACTTGAATAAATTCTGCATAAACAAACTTAGTTTTTAAAAGGTAAAAAGGTATTGTAGAGGTTTAGATTAGAAATTCTTTCCTGTGAGGATGGAGAGGCACTGGAACAGGTTGCCCAGGGAAGTCGTGGATGCCCCATCCCTGGAGGTATTCAAGCCCAGGCTGGATGGGGCTTTGAGCAATCTGCTCTAGTGGAAGGTGTCCCTGCCCACGGCAGGTGGCTTGGAACTCGATGATCTTTAAAGACCCTTCCAATCCAAACCATTCTATGGTTCTATTGGACACTACTGCCTAGACACCATATTTTTTCTCATTTGTAACCATGGATTATCCTAAATTTCTCCAGATTTCTACAATGATGTGAAGAGTAACATAAGCTTCTAGACCGCTCTAGGTAATTTCATGGCAAGGTTCAATTCAACTATGGTAGTCAGTTAAGCTGTATGACCAGTTCACACTAAAATCTTGGAAATTTCTCCCTAGATTTTTAATAGGAGTATTGAAGAGCTCTTGAAAAAAAAGAGACTGTGTCAGCTGGGCCTCCCATTAAAATCTGGGTAAATAATTCAGCTGATGTAAAGCTAAAATGCAGAATCAACATGAACAGAGATACTGTAGGTATGTTGCTAACTTCATCACCTCAAAACAGAAGTTATTTTGTTTTCTGTATTTCTATATTCTACATCTACAATATTTCTGTCCAAGTCTCTAGTCAGTTTTTTCAGTTGATGGGAAGCTACAAGTTTTTTAATAGATTAAACAATAACTTTGTATAGAAAGTCACTGGCTAATAACTAGTGACCCACAAGATAAACTAATTTAATTTGTATAATAAGTTAATTTCTAGCCCCTTGCTGTAAAAATAAAAGAAGGAAAGTTACCCTCTAGATTACAGGTTCACTATGTGTGTAAGTCCATTTTATAAAAACAAAAGCATTATGATATGCAGTCATAGACTTCTAAGAAGTTGTTCACTGGTGTTTAATTTTAAAAGCATACTCTGAGGAACTGCTCTGTAGACATGTGCTTCAGTGTGCATTTAACATTTCAACAGAGATCTGAGAGGAGATGATCATGCATTATCTAACAAGCTACGTGATCAAAATACAATAATTAATACATAATATGACTTGTAAAACATAAATGAAAATGAACCAGAGGGAGGAACTTGCCAACCTTTAAACAAAGCTCATCTATTTATATAACAAATGCCTGCAATATTTCTCATGAGTTGTTCCTTCCACTCAGCCTGAGAATACATAATGTCTTTTGTTGTTCTGTATCTGAGGTCATTAGCTTCATGTTAATATGTTCCACTTTTATACAGTCACATTCACACTCATTTCAGCCAGAAGATGCAAATTTCCAGAAGTTTTTGAGTTTGCCATCATCAACAGTACATCAGCCAGGCATATCATGCATATTCTTGCAGAGGCTGCAGCTCGTGTTGCCAGTTCAGTAGCAGTAGGAAGAAAGAGCTTCTACAGTGCAGGGGGGGACACCTTTGAAAAAAAACATGATTGCTGACAACTCACCAATGATGTGGTATAACTGATTGCTAGGATGGAGCATGCTATTGCCAGGTGAAGAGTTTGAAGTCTCTGGTTTAATTGATTACTTAGAAAAAATGCATACACAGACACGTATACATACACGTAAATATATATCAGTATATTAATAAAATCATTATATACATTATACACATTATATACATTATATACATTTTCAACTATGAATGCAAATGCTGTTTATTCTAATTGTTATTAGACGGAGATTACTTGGCTGGTTGAATGACAAATCTGCAGTTAAAATGGTGATTGCTATTTCCTACTCATATTGACTCACCACTTTTCCTCCATTTATAGAATTCTTCATAAAATGGTGCAAAAAATTAACATCCATCTGAGAATGTTTCATTGCTGCCTTTGTTTAGCTAAAATCAGAAACATGCCACTGAAATAAAAAACAGAGTAATGGAAAGGAGAAGTGGGCTTTTAAGATTTTAATCATTAAACCACTCTTCCCAAGAATTAGAAGATTACATGCTTGAGTTTGTTTTGTCTTGATGAAAAATTTTAAGACCTGAATTGTAGAAGTTGAGCACTCCTAAATCATTACATTAACAAATGGGTCCATCAAATACAAGAAAATAAATGTAAATAACCTGACTCCTAGTAACAATTAATTTTTACAACACATATGGAAGGTAGAAAAACAGTTATGTGTTTGCTTCATAACCTCTCTTTGGACTCCCTAATATAATTAATAAAATATTATTGTCTGCATTTAACATCTAGTCCTAGTTTATTAGGTAAAAAATAAACATTCTGATAACACTACCCATTTTCAAGATGCCCTATTTCTATATGGAATCAACCAAATTAGCAAACTGATATAAAGCTATATTAGAATCCAAATGACGTAATTCAATATACAAGCCTAGTATGATATTTACTTTGTATTACATCTTCCACTGTTCTTAATTGCCAATCTAACTTACAGCACACATTTATTGCACATAAAGTGGCATGCTACTAAATGCTTTTTTTTGTATTTCATATAAAGATGCACACGAAATGTGACATTACAGAAATCTCTGTCATCTCAAATGAAATCATTTGTGAACAGTAGAAGACCTGAAGAGAATAATTACAGAAATCCCTTCAAGTCTGTTGAAGATGTTAGGAGTGCCAAAGATCTGATTTTCCATTCTCATTCATTTGATTTGTATGCTTAAGGAAAACTATTTAGTGAGAGGCTGAAGTGCATTTGCTAGATCAATACTCCATTGATGTTGATATTTGTCAGCATTTTCTTTAGCTGATGATTTATAGGGTGCCAGGAGCATTTATAGAATACTTAACTCTTTGCCATGTCTCAATTTGCTCTACGCAAAAAAAGCTTATTCTTTATTGCACTGTATTTTTAACAAAATAAAGGACGTGTGACATTAGATAGTTTATAAGTGTGCTTAAAACAGATTTATAGTACCTTTAGGAGTTATTAGGTTGATGTTAGTTGGTCTAAAATCTTATTAAAGTAGTTTAAAAACCTACTGTTCCTATACAAGAAAGGAATCCCTTTTTAATCAATACAACATGGTTTATAAATTGAATTTATTTCTATCTTTTAATACAAACTCTTCTTTTAATAATATAAGAATAATTGAAAATGTGGTTTCTTTGAAATTGAATAGCTGTTGCTGATGAAATTAAATCTGAGTTCTTACAAAGTTTTTTGCAAGATCTGCTAAGTAAAGGTTTGGAACAAGGAAGTTGTCTCCTTCTGTGATAAAAATATATATTGCAACCTTTTTAACAGAGAAATGCAATTTGCAACTCATAACTGATAAAAGAGGCTAGAATACCTGACTAAAAATAGTGTCTAGCTCTTACATAGCGATTTGTATTGAAAGCTTAAGAAGAGATGCGTTCTTTTTCAGGTATTGTGAATCTAAGTTGCATAAACATGAAACAAATTGTTCAAGTCAGTGTCTCGGCTATGGCAAATTCAGCTGTAGAAGATAAGCTCGTGACTGGAGGCACAATGTCCAGCTGGAGGCCAGTCTGTAGTGTGTCGATACTGGGGCCAGTATTGTTTAATGTCTTCATTAATGACCTTGATGATAAGACAGACTGCACCATACACAGGTTTGCAGATGATATAAAATTTGAAGAAGATGTCAATACATCAAATGGATGGATGTTCTCCTGTTCTTATCTGGAGTACTGTGTCTGGGTTTGGCTTCTCCAGTACAGAAAGAGAATCTACTGGAGCAATTCCAGCAAAGAGCCATGAAGATGATTAAGGTACTGTACCTGAGGCTGAATGAGCTGGGACTGCTCAGCCTGGACAAGAAAAATTTCAGGGGGAATCTTACAAATATGTATAAATACCTGACAGAGGGCATGAAGAAGAGGGACTCAAACTCTTATCAGTAGTGACCACTGACAAGACAAGAGACAATAGCCACAAATCAAAATATAAGAAATCCCATTTAAATGTGAAAAAAATAATTTAAGGGTGACTGAACACCAGAACAGATTACCCAGAAAGCCTATATCCTTGGAGATATATCCTTGGAGATACTGAAAACCCAATTGGGCACAGTCCTGAGCAATCTGGTTTAGGAGACCCTGCTTAGCAATGAGATTGAACCAGATGATCTTCAGAAGTGTCTTCCAACCTCAAGAAGTCTGTAAACCTGGGCCTTCTGACATCTGCCCTGAATACATGATCAAAATCAACAACCTTATTTTCCGACTTTGTTACTCTACTCATGAAAAGTTCTCCATCTCCATAGTGAATATATACACTAGTGTAAAAATGAAGTAATACAGTGATAAAGAATATAGCAATGTATGGCAATGTTTCAAATACAGTGGAAGATGATTTTAAATTCAAAAGATATTTATTTGCTGCTAAGGTAGTAAAGAGAGGCCAACTCTTACAGAGCTGTAGTATACTTATTAAACAAAGAGCCACAGAAATATTATCTAAAATAATCTGTTTTACAAGGCTTTTGATATTCTGCATAATGAAACAAACAAAGTTTAATATTTTACTTATGGATTAGTATAATATATTTCTAAGTAAAATCAATACTGTGTTTTCATTAAGAACAACATTGTCCTTCCCAGCATAGAAACAAAATGTACCATAAGAAAGGAATTGCAGAATTAAAAAAGAAATGGATAACTATTGTTAAAACATATCATTACTGAAAATATAAATATTTCTTACTTGTGTGTATTTAGTAATATGCCTTTTATGATTTGGTTTGTGTTTTTTTCCCTACAACTGGGCCTTTCTTTCTTTCAGCAAATGTCTGATCCTAAAACCATCTCAGGGCTTAATTTACAGATGACAATACTTGCATCTGTGTGACACATTTGGTTAGATCTCTGAAACAAATACACTCCAACAAAGAGGGTGGAGTACAGGGACACATATGAGAAGGCTGTTTGAAAGAGGCAATCAATACAAAAGAGAATCAATACCTTTACTACCAGTAACCAAACATACGAGTTTTGTAGAAGTGCTCTCTCAAAGGGCAGGATGTTCAGGCTGATCTAGAATAATGATTATAAAAGGCACAGAAGTTTTTGTGATCATTCCTAGTCTCTGCTTGCAATCCTACAGTTTAACAAGGGTTCAATTGTTAATGTGGGGGAAAAAAAAGTGAAAAGGGATTATAAAAAGCATGAGGAAAAATGGGAAAGAAAAGGGGAAACAAATACTTTCCCAAAATACATCTCTTGAAATATGTATGAAATGAAAGTACTTGGTCGGTGAAATTGGAATTGCAGATAAGAACATCACACTGCTTTTTGGTTGTACTTGGGAAAGCTGAGGAGTTAGGTAGAAGAAGAGAATCTGTTTAGGATAGTGAAAGATCATTAGCAAAGAATTTTTATAAAATGAGAAGGAAAGATCAATAAAAAATTCTGTCTATTACTGTCAACTATTACCTCAGAAAGCCTACATTTTTAGTCCCCTAAGAGAAGGGGAGAAAGCTGTGGTTATTGCTGTCCTGATATCTGGCCTGGATCTAGCTTAAAATCCTACTGATTAAATGAAAAGGAAAATAAGAAATTAAAAATCTCCCTGCCCCACAGACATAGAAGTCTATACAAATAACTGTATTTTTCGCACTCTGAAAGAAGATCTTTATGACTCTTATGTAAAGGCTCTTATGTAAACTGCTCTCTGCTCTGTCCTGTGGATTCAGTCCACAGAGAGCATACAAAACAAAATCTGAAGCAAAAGAGGACCCATGTGACAACTCCTTACCCTCTGACCACAGCACTTGCTCATTCTCTGACAGAATTTTATTTTTGGTGTGTGTGTGTTTTCTTAGACAAGACAGTATAGAGTCACCCTTCTTTGATAAGGTTCTTCGTGTGTATTCACTTTGTCCTTTCCACAAAGTAATATTGCTTAATTATCATTTAACTAGAGATTACATTTCAACTAATGTCAGAACAACAAAAGTCAGAAGATGGCTTGTATAGGTATGAAACACTATAATTCATATATACTAAAGTAAAGAGAGCTTGCTTGCTGAATATCTTTTTTCTGTTCTCTCTGATCAGGGGAACAATAATATTTTTTTCTCAGACTTCAAACTCATTGTCCGAAGTGTCTCTCAGGGTAACAATCTGAGTTCTTCACTGTGGATGGAGCATGTTTTATGTCTTAATATATTGTATTTGCAGAAAAAAAAAATTGCCCTGAAAATTTTACAACCCAAATAGATAAGACAAAGGCTTTAAAGAAAACAAGAATAGAAAAGGAAAAGTGTTTCATAAGATGACATCAACTTTCAAAGCTCAGCTTACCCACAAGATTGAGAGATATCATATATAACTAGGAAAAACAACCATCTGTGTGTCACCACCCAGGTATTACAGAGTATGGTGAGAAGCTCTTGACTTTGTGTGAAAAAAACAAGCAGAAAGGCTAAGGGAGAAGTAGGTGTGTCAGAGAAAAACTGACACCAAGATCTTCCCTGGCACTTCCTCAGAGAATTTCAGCACCAAAAGTAAGCGACACAAGTCATTAAAACTTCGAAAAACTGAATTTGTGACAAACATCTTCCACAGTACATTTTTACATTCTAAAAAATACTTTCCATAAGGTTCCTCTTTCAGATCTGTTGCAGCTGAAGATGCCACAGGATGTGTCATGGTTTAGGACACAGGATGCTAAAATTTTACATTTTAAGGGGTTAAGGGGAGAGTAAACATATTCAAAGAAGATAAATACATGCTCTGAAGTTGTAAGACATTAATTCTCAGAGACAATATACAGAGAATATAGACCAATACTGCAGTTCTGGAAAGAAACATTGTAGCAGTAGTACCAAACTCAGCCATAGAAGCACAGAGAGTTAGGCTCTGGAAAAATCCTTAATTAGAAATGAGAGCTTTAGGTCTGAGTGTCACGAGACAAGCTTTTGTTGGTCATTTGTTTGTCCTTGCACTCAAGGAAAGAGTATTTAATCAGGAAATAAAAAGCAAAACAACAGCAACAAAAATAAGCCCCCCAAACAAACCAAAACCTTATATAAACCAAACCAAACCAAACCAAACTAACAAGCAAAAAAACCCTACAGAAACTAAAATCCCCAAATCACATCACCAAATACAAATAAAAACAATGCCAGAAAGAATGCATCAAAGGTATCTGACAACTCATCAGCTTCTCATAGTCATAGCTCAAAGTTTTGACTTAATATTATTTACTATTTACGTTATAGCTATGTGATCTTAGTCATGGGTCAGATCTCTATATTATATATACAAAGAAAAAAGCAATAGGCCTTGAAAGGTTATATGCAATATAAACATGGCAACAGCTTATGATAAATTTTCCTCTGGTGCTATACTAGAAACCCTGCTCCATGAATCAAAGAGTTTATACCTATATATGCACATTTATTTTGAATACTGACAATATAGCACAACATCAAGATATGTCAGTCTTTTTTTAATGTATGTTCAGCAGCTGAAATGGACATTTTTATGGTGGTGTACCACACAACTGCTTTTCATGCCTGATGAAGCCTGACTAATCTGAGCGCTCTAGGACTGTTACACTTTCAGGTTAGTAAATGTTCATTTATTGTAAAGGGCTAGTTGTCAATGCAAGAACACTGTTTTCAGTTAACTACTACATTTTCTCAGTGTATGTAAACATTTGGGGCTAAATTAAAAAAAGAAAAAAAATATTCCAAACAGTAAATGCATTTACTATGCATCCTTAAACCAGCAAGAGTGACAAGAGCAATAGTGACACTATTGCCTGTAGAGAGGCAACTCTACAGAAGTGAAATAAGCTCTCCATGGTCTGCTTCCCAGCCCTCACTTAGTAGGTAGGGTTTGTCTGAGGGTGCCGAGGCAGTTGCATCATTCAGGAGAACCACACAACTGACTGACACCCTGTGCTCCTCCACAGCTTTACCTCATACATTTGCAGGTCAGCAGTGCTGGCCTTCTCTCATCGTCTGACCCTATTGGCCAATATAATTTGCAATCTGCCAACAATCATTTTTGGTAACCTGGGGTCCCAGGGTCACCATACAGCTAAACCAGCAGGATTCAGGGTAGTAGGCAGGGAGACAAATGCAACTTTCAGCGGTAAACCCCAGCTATGGCACCTTCTTTGTCATGGCTAATTGGCTGAGGCTTGTTTTATGACCTGACAGGGGTCTTGCAAGTGCTTGTGGACCACTACTCTTGGATTGAAGGGGAGAGGGGCATTGTTTCCTGCTGGGGGGATGAGGGGCATTGTTCAGTGTTAAAGGCCTTTGCTCTAGTCCATGTGTTGTTTCACTTGCTTGCTGTTTTGTAACATCATTTAATATCTCCTATTTCTTGGTTATACTAATCAGTTGTTCCAGAAGCACCTTCTAAAATTACATTTGCCACAGGAGAGTCTAGCTTTTAGCATGGAGATGCCATAGATTGACAAAATTGTATTTATTAATAAAGTTTCCTGTCTCATGCCTTTTTTTTTACAAACATAATTGAAACTCATATTGAGATTTTCCAGTATGTTCATGCTCGTCACATTGCCTATAACTCTTCTTCAACTGTATGGATTTTATAAGTTGCTCTGCATAATGAGGGCATCACTTTGAGATAGCTGATGAAGTTGATTCTATACTGAGATGCTTTGTAAATTAAATCAAAATGTATTGCTTTTTGTTTGTTTGTTTGTAAATTCAGTTAACGCACTATTTAATATATGTAGTTTAATTTAGAGACATAGGTCTGGATACGTGACATAGATATATCTGGATATAGGTCCTCTTCAATGTTTTTTATTGTGTATTACAAACCAAAGTCACGTTTCTTTGGAGTGCACCTGAGGACAGAATTTGGCTTTAATGATATACTTTTGGGCAGTCAGGCATTTAACCTAAGAACTATGTTGTCAGAGATGGTATTTGGTGCTGGAAATTTTTATGAATATTATACAACACTCTTTGGCACCACTTCTCACACAGTCCTTGTAAATCAGGCACAACTGCTTTATTGAAGTGAATGGAGTTAGATCATCATAAAAATAGTGTATATAAGGGAAAAATTAGGGCCATCAAATCTGAATACTCACTTTCAAAGTCAGATTTTGAGAGATTATTAACCTTCAATTTTCAGTGAGACTCTGCTCTTTCACACAGTGAATTCCACTATAGACATAACCATAATTCTGAGAAGAGGACATCATAGCTACTAACATGGACACAATTTAATGCAGCCCTATGAATACAGTATTGTGCACTTTTACATGTCCACTTGGAACATG
Organism: Scolopax minor; assembly: GCA_028566535.1. NCBI lineage: Eukaryota > Metazoa > Chordata > Aves > Charadriiformes > Scolopacidae > Scolopax > Scolopax minor. Next base: position 87,464,919 of record JAOXNG010000012.1, read on the forward strand.
TACTTCACAACCACATTTCACTGCTCACCAAGCTAATACCACTACTGTAATTGTTGGGTTCTTTCCGCTCTGAGTTGCTAAGTCACCTGCAAATAATAATTCTCCCAGTCACAAGTCCAGGAGATTTTTTGCATATTCCTCATTGCAGTAAAACCTCTTAACCCCACCAGAAGTTCTTAATGTTTCCAGACTCTGAATTAAACTTCTACAAGAGGAGATTGCTCTATTTTCTATAAGGAAATCCTGTGAGTATTATTTTTCTTCATAAAATTAAATTGATCGAGAAATAAAATAAAGGGTACTCTACTAGTTCTTAGCATCTTTTAACACATGTTTATTGCAGATGTTTTATTCTGAGTCACATCAAAACCACAGGATTGAAGTTGTCATGAGTTGTATTTTATCAGCATAAATGAGAGGTTTTTGCCTCATAGTGATTATTTCAGCTCAAGCTGTGACAGTTCTGAAGAGAATGATTACACATATATTAGGTAAAAAATAATAATAATTAATTTCAGAGAGACCTCAAATGCAGTCTTCCATGTGGATTTTTTTTTCTTTTAATCCTTGTACATGACAGCAACTCATTATTCTGTTACTGTGAGTTTGCTGAACTGAGAATGGATGTGAATTTTGAGCAAGCATCTAGCCATTTGTGTAGTCTCCTAATTATTTTCTGATACTCTAAAAAGAAAACCAGGCAATTATGGATTTGGAGCAAATGCATGCAGCTTCCTTATTTGTTATTTTAAGCAGTTTAATTTTGTGAGTCTGGGGAGTTTTCAGAGCTTAAAATAAAGAGAAGGAAGCAATCAAACATTCTGTTTGGTGATGATTCATTTATTCAAAAGCCCATGACAAAAAATGTATGGTTGACAGGAATACTGCCATTTGCAAAGGTGATTTGACGCCCAAAATAAAAGGAGGTTTACAGTAATGTTACAGCTTCTTTATGATACATTAGCATTGAAAATATGTTCAGCCAGAAACATTTTCTATTTATGCCATAGTCTCCATTGTGATGCATACACTTAATTGCTCACATGGACCTTTTCATTCAATGGAATCCCAGATTCACACAGAAGAGGTACAATTTATAGGTCAAGGAACAGAAAATTCTAGTAGTAACAGTAACAGTAGTATTAGCAGTAATAATACTGTTATTAAAAAAAAATCCAAAACAAAATAAAATAACACAACCCTGTAGCTCTTTTCTTAAACTTCAGGTACTTCACATCTCTCAGATATTGGAACAGTATGGCACTCTTAAACCTACGATTTCTGATATGACTTCTGCCTTATATTGGAAATTCCCATAGACATGGGCATATTCTAACTCTACAAGCACTCTGGCTGTGATATGTTATTTATCAGTATGTCAAAGCTGTAATAGGAAACACTTTAGAGATATTAAACTCCATAATATATCTGTGTCCTGTTTTAAGAACTCCGACACTTCCCAGAACATATACCTAGCTATTGTACAACTACCAAAAAAATAAGATATTCTTTTATGATAAGCATTGGTACCTCATTCAACTCACAAACAGTATGTAAGATTGATAAATTCTTAGAAAAGTCCAAAACCAATTAGACTGACCAAACAAACAAACAAACAAACAAAAAAACCCACTACTGCAAATGCTCTTTTTATGCTAAATTTCTGGAGATGCAATCTCTCTCAAACATAATTCCTTTCCTGCTTGTCTGCCCTGACATATATGATTTAGGAATTCTTGAGATCAAATCAAAATAAAATAATTTTACCAGCAAAATAAGTGAAAACAGAAACTCTGCGTTGTCTCGTGGTCTGGTTTTGTTGTTTCATAGTGTCAGAACAACACACATACATATATCGATTGAAAAATTACTTTTTTCCATAAGTTTATATGGTTAGCTAAAGGTAACTGGTCTTTGTACTGGTGGCTACTCAGCCCTTCTTCAGACAGAATTGGACATTTTAATATTTCTCAAGTCATGAAAAGAAACAACTTAAAATAATTTAAAGATCCTTAGACTGTAAATTCAAATGTGAAAAAATGTGTAAATAATTTCTACTAGGAGTGACGTACAGTGAGCTGTTCAATCACAAACATTGAAGCTTACTTGTATCTAGTTGAGACTTGAATACAGCATACGGACATCAGAAACAATTCCTGGAATGGAGTATGGAGTGTAGCGGAAATATGACTGCCAAACTATTCATCCTAAGGTATTCAATGACTATAGGTTGCAAACATTGCAAGCATTAGGGTTTTGCAAAGCCATGACCATCTGAAAATAACTTTACAGTAGGCAATGTCTATACCTACATAGTTGCCAGTTCCATGTATAATACAGGGATTAATTTATAATACAGGATTAGCAATTTTCCATCTTGTTTGTATTTTGCCATGGTTGAATGAAAGACACACAAGCAATATAAACTGCTGGTGCAATAAGGTAGAATACTAAAGGACTGATACTATCTTTTCCTGCTCTCATAGGCAGGTTTACAAGCAATTCTTTTTTAAAACCAGAGTTAGATTGCACTACTTAAAGTGCATTTTGCTTTTACAAGGGACTGTGAAAATGCTGTCTTAGAGCTTTCCCTCTCAATGATTCCTGGATCAAATGTGCAGTTATCAAATTAGGCAACAAGTTAAA
>JAOXNG010000012.1:87471884-87484487 GCA_028566535.1 Scolopax minor
GAAAGGAAAGGAAAGGAAAGGAAAGGAAAGGAAAGGAAAGGAAAGGAAAGGAAAGGAAAGGAAAGGAAAGGAAAGGGAGAGGCATTTATACCACTTTTAACAAAAATTCCTTCTGCTCCATTTGGGAGAATTTTAACCCCCTCAAACACCATGGAAATAAAGTGGTAGATTCAGTTGTTTTGCAAAATCAGGAGGCAGATGGTGACTTATTTTCATTGAACACCTCAATGGTCATGAGATGTGAGAATGCATCAGAAGTTTCTCCAGTTTTGAGGGATCTACTTTCAAGAGAAAATGCTATACTTATTGCCATGAGATATTTTGGAAGTGGGATGCTTTCCAGCTCTCCTACTGATGATGTTCCTCCTTGTTGAAATATTTAAATCTTTATTGAAGTAAAAAGAAAGGACAAGAATAATGTGAGAATTTGGAAGGTAGGGAGCTTACCTGGAAAACTGGACATTTCCACTCAGACCTTGCTTTAATGAGTATTTATCTATATTATAACTGTGGATAAAATTCTGATATTATTTAAAACAGTGTATTTTAAAGTCATACTAAAACCTTGGGTTTCCACAAGCCAGGCAATTTTCTGCTATGTATTCACAACCCTGTTTGGTCTTGATGTCTAAATACATATAAGCAATGATGCAGGGATCAGAGCAGCTTCAGAAACTCATCAAAATATAGGTGCAGATAGGCTTAATGATTCCCTGGAGTTACTGAAAGAGGAAACCTTCCAAAGTGTCTACATCAAAATAAAAGCTCTCACAAAGACAAAGGTGATTTACAGTTCATATTTTTTAATTTCTAATAACAATGATCCCTATACGTCTCATACTTAAATTTTTATGAAATGGTTTGATAACTTCTTTTTATTTGTGATCCACTTTTTTGTGATCATCCCTAACTGATTTGGTTTAATATTTAAATGGAAGGTTTTATAACAGTACTTGGTAAACCACAGAACTTGTTAGCTGCCTTCCAGCTATTCATTACCACGCTTTCCCTAAGGGTTACTACCTCAACATTTGAGATACAGTAATCATACTGCAGCTTCTAGTCTACTTCAGTACAAAGTCAGAGAGTTTGTTAAAAACACTGAAGTTAATTGAAAAACTTCTATGATTTATGAGTACTAGATGGGTGAGATTTAAACTACTAACCAATTATTTGTTGATTCTGATGGGGCACTCACTTGATCTCTTAATTGGCTTGCAACATATTCCAATGTCTATCTCATGGCTCCTACTGAAAAGACTTAAGGCTTAAAACCTAAATTTGGGCCTTGTGACAGATTTAAGTCAGCCTTTCTCTGCTACCCTAATTATTAGCATGTAATGTCTTACAGCACTTCAAAACTAAGTAAAAATTCTCATGTGACTTAAATGTATTTTGCTAATATACAAGAATATGCTAGCAAACTGTTATTTAATACCACCTCCCACTATATTTGTGATAATGTTGTATGCGATGACACATGTCCCTGGAGAAATCATGGGCATACTGCAGATGAGGGGATAGGAGTTAGCTGCATATGCATAGAAATTTCATATTGCTTTAAACCATTCCAGACTGGGGAAACAATCCCCTCCCACACTCATTAACAGAGGCTCAAAACGAGATCTAGCCACACCTCTGGCATACTTTACCAAGCCCTGATTTTGCAGTCCCATCTGTTCTTCAAAAAAGCCAGCTCATCTAGCAACCAATCACATTAGACATTTTTAAACTGTAAGAGGAGTTAGCTGGTACCCTTAACAAATTGTTCCTGTCATCTACCGTCAATTTTCCCATTATCATTGACAGCAGGACCAACCCATGGCCAGTACGCATTTGCACTTCCAGCTGAGAGAGAAAATCCCCCCACAAAACTTCATTTAAACTAAAACACAAATTTTGTTCAACTGAACTAACTACACAGCTGAGGACTCACCTATCTCTTAACAAAAATATAGAAAGGAACTATTCTTTGGCCCTAGAATTCTGAATGAAGAAAATTCTATCAGATAAAATCAGCTTAAGATTTTCTGTCTACATTAAAAATTGGAGGCCATAAATTACTATGGGTTGAAGGAAATATTTTCCAGCAGTTTAGCAAAATCCCTCTTAGACTGATGTTTTGTAAAGATGCTTTAACATTCCTCAAAAACTTTGCTCCCAAAGAGCCCTTCAAAAGCCTAGTCCATCATTAGCAAGACTGATTAGCACATGCTGCTAAAACATAAGGCCATGCAGAAGAGAGCAGTGGCACACAAACTGCCTGCTGGTACCTGAGAAATATACACAGGAATTGACTGTGAACTTCCAAGTCAACACCAGCTCCTGGTGCATTGAGTAACATTCCTACAGGATAGACCACAACTTCCAGGGCCACACAATGTTCCCAGGCACCATTTACCTTCCTCATACAAGGCCTATCCCCTGCGTCCAAAAATGATGATGAGACTTTAATTTATTTTTTTTTCTGAATTGACATTAAAATACACTCAAAAGGAACCACCAAGTTTACTAGTTACTTGAAAAACTTTAATATTACTTCCTTATATTTAATAATTGCTGTTTTTCTAATGAACCTGGCTTCTGAAGAAGTCCAAGTTTTTCTGAGGCTATTCAAATGCAGATAGACCTGGTCAAATGTGACTGGATAGAGTGCAGAATAGATATTATGCTATAGCACCACAGATTTCTACATCACTGTGGAACTTTTTTTGCCAGTGCGTATGACAATGTTTGTTTTGCATATAATCCTACAGCCTATGCCTTCTTACAAATTTCTTTGTTCCATTTTCTCCTATAGCATTAAGAACTAAACAATATAAATATTATTTTGTGGCATGTAGAAAATAGGTTTATATTATTTTTCTGTCCCTAAATTTTGTTTTTATTTCACTATCATTGATATTTTTCCTTAATACAGTAACATTAACTTAACTTAACAAAGGCATTGATAATTTTCCAGAAGTTACCAAGAAATATAAAAGAAAAGGAGGTCTACTAACTATTATTCATTTTCTATTTATGGAGCATTACCTTCTCAAAAATAGATATTCATTCCAATGCTAGACTGAATCAACAAATTGTAGTGGCTCAGAATTTGTTTTCTGCATAGCTCCAGTACAGCAAAATAGGAAAACTGCCTTAAATTTTCTTTGAAGATGGCCAAAGACCATTTAAATTAATAGTTTTATGTGAAACAGTGGAACCTTCAGTGGAGAGGGACTGTGGAGTCTCCTATTTAACTAATCCAAGATGAAATTCATGAACTTCCCACTTAATACAATTGTCTTAGTGCTTCTCACACAACAGGAGCTGCTTACATTTATAGGTTTGACAAATAATAGAAATTATAGAAATAGGAACTGTTTTCTTCATCTCCAAATCTGAGGGACAGAAAAGAACCTGATAGTGGTCAATGGAGCCAAAGGAAAGGCCATGACAAGGCAAATTTACAGGATCCCCAGCATCCCCACAGTTGCATCCCCAGCAAAAGCAGCTTTCCAAATTGCTCCACTATCCAGGAATCAGACATCTTCTAAACCACCGTCTCCCCCTTGCGGTCATGCAGTCTCTCCATGTAAGACAAGTTAGCTTTGATCAGTTACCTGATACAAGTCAGCTGAGATCAGTATCCTCACTGCTCAGAGAGACTAAAGATCCCCTATTAGAAATCCTGGTTCATCCACCAGGTATTTGTCCCATACCTTCTGTGGACTACTCCTTGAGTGGCTCTTCTTCTTTCTGTTCTTTCCTCCAGTCAGAAGTCCTATTATTTATGGTGTGAAAATTGGATCTAATCACACTAGCTCATGTCTCTTTTGCTTGAAGAAAACATGTTTAGGGCAGTGATACTGTCCACCGAGGAAACTCTTAGTCATGCAAAGCAATACATTCATTCCTGTTGGAACCTCATCTCTGTTGCTGAAGACAATTTTTTCTTGCCGTGGTCTCTGGAATCAGTGCGGTCAATGAAAGTCTTTCTGTGACTTAAGATGATCCATCTTTGCTCCTATGAATAGTAGTTAATGAAAAAGTAAGATAGCAATCTGTACAAGTTGAGGAATATTACTCTTATTGTGATTAGCCATTGTTTCTTAGTCAGGTTTCCATCTCTACTAAATGTCACCAGCAGACATGAAGGGGAGCATTCAGGTTAGAAACAGATGATATCTGAGTTCCGATTGAACAAAACCATACGCTTTGCATTTTCCTCTGTATCCCAGCATTGCAGAGAGCAAAATCTGGGAAGGCACAGAAAAAAGAAACAGCTCAGAATGCAGCAATCAGGCTCACTTCTAAATGCATAATGTGGATGATATTGAGGTGAATACCCACAAGGAAACTTGAATAAGCTAGTTCTGGCATTTAGATATTTACTGATTCTAAACTGTCTTTGTGAAAACTGCAATTTAAAGAGCATAGAAGCTTAATTCAGTATTCCCTGAAATACAAAAGAGAAGCATGGTATCATTTGACTGATTTATTCTACGTCTTTCTTCAGGAGTGCCCACATTTTATTCTCTTGAGAAGACTTGTATCTTTCAGAAAAGCAGACTGGGAAGGTAACCAGGTACTGTCAATGCAGCATCACCTTGCAGCTGGGAATGAATCTGATGAACTAATTCTTGGCAACAGAGCTTTTAAAACACAGGTAATGTAAATGGAGGATCTATACAGTTGTCAATAGTTTTGGAAAGCTTATTTGTCATCACCCCAAAGTTTAGAATCAGACCAGCTAACTTCTTCTCATTAGTGGATGGCATTTTGTGGCAGATAATGTCAGTTTACTGATCTAAGACTATAAGCAGTTAACACTATACACAGTGGGGGTGGTGAAAGGATTAAAATACACATATCCAGACACAGATCCAGATCCAGACTGGAAGTTTCTTAAAGTTCAGTAGAATGTAGTTGCAGAGGTTGGTTCCAAAATATTTAGATATTTATAATTAATATAGCACACTTTCTTGGAGCTATCAAAGCCTACGATGGAGAAAATCATTCATTACATGCACTTTATGAGATTCAGATCTTGCTTTATGATTGTGTTATTTTGTAAACAGCTCAAAGAAGCAACAGGAAGTTGTTTCTAATTGTCCTGACCTTGCCTTGATCTGTGTGCTGGGGTAAAGTGACATGAAGATCTATGTTCCTAAATATTATTTTTAAAAAGTTGTCTTAAATCAATTGCAGAATCAATTGCTATGTCACTCTTTCATAATATTTAAATGATACTGTAGGAATCAAATAGAGATGATGCTCTTTGTCTTTGAGATGTCCTTGACAGCTCTTTCAGCTTAAGGTATCTTTATGGCTGCTCTAATGTGTACCTAAATATGTATTTGATTTAAAATACTTTAGAGTCATGGGTCACAAAGAGCACTTCAATGCCTCCTTCACTCAGCTGCATCAGCTGATTAGTTGCAGCGAAGATTCCTACAAGACCTAATGTGTCATTTAAAAAGTAGAAAGATGCTTCTACAAGAGCTCTAATGTCAATTACAAGCCCCAACTATAATCAGATCCAGGAAAAACTTTTTCATTGTTCTAAGATGTTTGGATCAAAGTATTATTTTCCCAGTGTTTCTGAGATCCAATCAATCTTTGCTCATATGATGACAAAAACTATGTCATCACAAAATCCTATGACACCTTTTTCTGCTGAAATTCAGACTTCTTTTCCTAGGACTTACAGTGGAAATATTGAATATAAAGACATTATTGAATTATTTGTTTTGAACAGATCCTAGTGGGTTTTCTATTCAGTTTGAACCCTTTTCATTTCTGTCTGGATATTTTTCCACTGTAAGATGTGTAGGAATACAAGTGGAATGGGAGATATTGAGCAATATACTCATCCTTCTTGTGCTCCTTCCAGTCAAATGTCAGTCATGGTCTTTGAGTACAAAAGATGTGCATGTGTGCACACCAATTGTTATTTAAAATAAATGAACCATTTCCACTGTATTCCTGTGGCTTTTCCTGCTCTCAGCTATTATGTTTTTCTGGTGATCTTGCTTTATCCAGAGCTTAAGTAAACTTAGGAGCAATTAAGCATTTTAATTCTTCAGTCAAACAACCCCGAGCATAAAGATATGACTAGCTTTCTGTCCTGGTTTGAGGTAAAACAGAACCAGTTTTCTGTTCTGTAATTTTACTTTTTAGCTGGGCCTCTTCTAACTAACTAAACTTATAAATCTCTTTATCTCTTCTTCTCCTTTCTTTTCTAGAGGGAGGATGGAGGGGTCATCTGTCATTCTGATTGGTCAGTCCAGCCAAAACCACGGCACTTAATTATATTCATTTTCTATGAACATTTGCAGTCACATTTTTAAATGAAAATTAATAGGTTAATAGTCAGCTTCAGCTCCAGACAAGCTGGCCTCTGGAGCTTCTTATATAATTTATACTCAAGAGTGCTTTGTGCTCCTTGAAGAGGCAAGTAGCCTCCAAGTATAGTTAAATGGACTCAGTCAGACACTCTCTTTCTGCTGGATGTCTCCCTCACTTCTGTGCATCTTAAATTCTTAATGTCCTTTTTTTCCCATCTCTATTGTCTGCTTTTTGCATGCCATGTATTCCCAATTCTTCATTCTCCTCGCATTTCCACATTAATCCTCTCTCTTCCTTTACTCAATCCTTCCGAAGCTAAGCCATAACTTGTTCCCTTTCATTTTTTATTTCAGAGTCATTATTCTAGTGATGGTGAATCTGGGTGTTATTCAGACACTGAAAATTACATGATTTTATAGTGAGGAATAATTTTAAATACAGGAAAGAAGAAAAATAAATCCAGGAAAACTTTCACCTTCAACAAATGTTATTTCAGGTAAAGAAAATGTTACATGAACCAACCATACCATGCTCAAAAGACAGCTTACTTCAGAAGGTGCCACAGCTGGGTGGAAAGTGGAATTACTGTCCTCTGGGAAATTTTACTGTTTGTTGTATGTTTTCCAACTAGCATATTTCTTTCTGTTGTCAGTCAAAGGCAAGACCATCCTTTGAATGTATTGTGAAGTTGATAAGGCATGGTGATGAGGACATGAGATTACTTAAGGCTCCTGTGGAAAAGAAGCCTTAGGAGCACCACAGTACACTGATCCTAAATGCTTCAAACACTTTCCCAGGGCAACAACTCTTAGGGCAATAACCAAGTACTGATTAATCTGCACTAAGTGCATAGCTCTCTTTGTCCAGGTGACCAGACACAAAGGCACAAAAACTATGATGCTCTTGCAGCAATTACTAGTGACATCTAAGAATGAAAAGAGATTCGAAATTGCTTCTACACCCAACAATTGCAGTCAAATAGGAACCCTAATCTTTAGCATGCTCTGCCCCACATTGCTTCTATTTCACCTGTCTGTCAGAATTACTTCCCTACTCCATTTGGAAATTTCAAAAGTTCAACCTTTGCACTGGGATCCCATTCCACACAAATAACATAGAGCTTATTCAAAGGCTTATCTGCATCTCTAATGCTAGTTTCCATGCACAGCAGTATCAGAATTGTGACTGAGGACAGAAAAGAATATCTTACAGCACTGAAAGTTAAGTGTAAGTATCAAAGACAGAGGCCTATTATTTTATGTATATATGACTAAATGGTTTGTGTAAATTTAGCTTAGTATGCCTATGAAGATAATTCATTTAGTATATACATTTTCAAACCACATGACACTAAGGGACCAATTCAAATGAATAATTTACAGTGTAGCAAATATTGTTGCTGTCATTATAAAAACCTGTTGCAAGAGGATTGTTCACTCATCATATGAGATTTCCTATTCTCTATTTGTTTAAAGACTGTGTTCAAGAGTTACTTCTATGGATGTAATGCACTCATCTAACTGCATAAAATGCAACTGATTGGAAAAAATACCTAATTGGCAGAAAAAATTTAAATTCAAGTGACTATTTGGTGACGGCAATCCATTCTCTCATTCTGTATCTGTTTCTTTCCAAGGACAGATTTGAAAGAAAACAAAACTTTCTCAGTTTGTGTAAAGTAAACTTTTTTCTTCCTTCTGAGTCATAAAATGATTCATCATGGAAATCAAAAGCAAACAGGAAACCTAGGAAACCTTAGAGCACATTAGGAGTTGCAGCACTAGAAAACAGTGCTTCAGAGGCAATACTGGGTCAGAGGAGTCCTGGAACTAAAATTTCCATGAGACATTGCAGATAGTACTGTAGCCATTGGGTACTGACCAGTGTTCATTTCTCGGGACAGCAAAATAAGATAAGGAGTATATACAGTAATACTTAGGAGAAATGCAAGACTAGAAAGATTAATTGGCTAGAAAGATGAAAACTTCATTTAAATTAATGCACTACTAGAACATAGAGAAAATATAGTTTTCCAAACATAACAGCTGATGTACCTGCTAAGTCTACCTTTTGATATATCTCCTACCACGTTAGATGTCAACCTGTTTGAAAGGTTGATGAAAATGATGGGGAGAGAGACAAATGATACATGGCTTGACAAGTCAACACATCACTCTAAAAGACATAATGGGCAAGATGGACAAGTGGACAAAGAAAGGGTAAATCCAATACAAAAACAGTTTAAAAGTAATAAATTTCATTGTCCAACAAATTACACAATCAAAATTTGTCAGCTGGGTGGAAAAAAAAAAGAAAAGATTTAGTTTTTTAAAGCAGGAATTATTATCAAATTTCTGTTATTTGCTTTTTTTGAATCACTAGCTCATGTTCTTGGGTTGCTCTCCAAAACAAATATAAAAGAGAGAAATTTACTTTTAAAAGTGTAAAGCTGAGATTCAGGCAATCTGTTTATTCCAGAAGACAGAGTTTATGAAAAGAACCAAGTGCTGAAAAATGCATGAAAAAAAGAGTTGGCAGAGGGAATGGGCAAAAGTCCAGCAAAAGATGGAGATGTCACAGAAGTTTTTATACCATTAATGCTAATGAATCCCAGCTTTACCATTCTGGAGCTGTGTTGTTTATTGGGTGGAACTTGCTTTTTTTGATTAGGCTTTTTTTTTTTTTGTGGGGGGTGGTGGTCAAGATTAACCTGGGGGTCATAGGTAAAGGAAAATTTTGAGTTTAGATTTTTTTCTGTATTGAGGAGGGTTTAAAAATGGAACAGGTAAAAGATACAAAGGACATTGTAAAATTCTGTTGGTAATTGAAAGCTGTCAATAGTTTTATATAGACCTTACAGAACTAAGAGCTTTGATAGATAGCATGTTCCTGAAAGAACATTTAAATTTAGCCATTGCTAAGGAGCAAGAGTGAGTGCAGTTCTAGGTCAACTGATAGATGCAGAGCGAGCCGTCCTTCACCAGAAATTTGTTTTTCCGACTTTTAAGAGCTGTTCTTTAATTTATTGTTCTTTCATTCCTTCTTCTGGCATTATGGCTTCCTTTGTAATATGAGATAAGTTATTTAGTGCCAAAAAAAAAAAAATATTACCAAGCTGTGATTTTATGTGCAACAGAAATGAAATCTGCTAGTTCAATGACAGGTGTATATTCTCCATGAATACCCAAAGGAATGTATTTTACTTCCCACTTCTTATGCTACTTTCTGATCACTGGAGACCAATTGAATACTGAATTAATTTTGCTCAAATGAAACTTTTCATCTTTGACCTCTACACAAGAAAAATAAAATACTGTACAAAGTAGAATGGCACCAGAGGATAGATATCTAGCTGAGAGGTAAAGGAGAAGTTTATTTTATTTTCCTAACTTTCACAGTATGGCACAAAAGCACAAAACAGCAAATGTCTTCATGTAGAACTCACTAGAGTCCTTGACTAGTCTTCAGTGAATTCTTTTACATTCTTCTCCCCCCAAAAGTAGCAGATGCGTTCACCCCACGACGCTATATAATTGCTAGGAAAGATACCATGAACAGAAAGTCTCCATTAAAAAAGTATCATTGAGATCCCACAACAACACAGCAGAAAAAGTAGGGCTTCTAAGGATAAAGAATAAAATTAATGGAGACACTAATTTAGAAGCCCAAGTTCCATTTACAAAAGTGAAGTATGTTTGTAAGGTGCAATTCTCAAAGGAATATAGGACTTAATATATGATGCAGTAAACTCAGTGTTGCCACAACTAGATTGCTACCACTACCTGAGTTAGTCAATTTAAAGTTGGCTCACTTGTCTGTGGTTGCAAGACTACCCTGAGGGTTATTGACTCAAATGCCTAATTCATTTCCAAAAATGGGACTTGGGACTTTTAGATAGCTTAGTCTCTTTGGAAATGTATAGTATATGACTCAGTCTTGCAAGGCCCAAAGTGCCTTTAACTACTGTTGCCATCACAGGGAACTGGAAGCATCAGGAGAAAACCAGCAAAACACGATTGTGAGAATTAACAGAATGAGGAGAAAGAGCTTGCTTAGGGTTTATTTTCTTTCTTTTTTTCTTTCTCTTTTTTTATGTAGCAATTACTTTACAGTGTTTAATTTTTTAATAAAAAATAAGATTGATCTCAACATATATTTATCTACTCAATGGTAGTAAAGGTCTTTTCCAACGTTAACGTTTATATAAGCATTGTGTATTTATACATGGTGTTAATATATGTCTACATCTACATACATTATTGATACTGCTAAATGTGGCATAACATACCAAAACAAGTGGTAGAACAGGCAAAAATCAAATGCATCTGTGCCAGGAACCTATGCATATAATGATTAATGGACTGAATAGATACCATACTTACAGTAACCTCCCTTCAGAATATCCCCAGAAGTGACTAGATAATTAGATGCCACTTCATCACTTTTTGCTGCATATTTTGTCTATATAAAAGAAAGTCTCAAAAGATTACTATATTCTCAACTATACTCTCTGTTCTTACACAGTAACCATGTATTGTATTGTTCACCCTTGTCTCATAGACTCAGCAAAGAGATCAGATTAGAGGAATACAGTTGCTGATACAACAGCAAGTTTAGAAGAAAAAGAAAAAATAGAGTATGTTGTTGCCATATTCTGAATGTGTAGGATTTTTCATAGCAAGAATACTTATAGTTAGCTCCATTATTAGCATAGCAACCATATGTAGGGATCGTGTTAAGATTTTTTCATTTTAACTTATGATATGTACTATGTCCTGAAGTAACCACATTTAATCTATTGAAGGCATCACTTCAGATTAATGATTAGAATTTTCTATAGTGGAAATGCAAAGAACTTCATAAGAAATTCAACTGTATTGTCTTGAAATTTATCACCAAGCTGTAAAAAAACAGAAGATGGGTTCTGAGTGACGCTCAGACCTATTTTTATAATCTGTTGTTTTACCACCTGCCCAACAAATTTTTGTTGTTAATTGCTCCGTCATACATACTCTCCATCTGAAGTTCTTTCATAATGACAAATGCAAAATATTTTTGCTTTCTACTTGGGTACTTATACAGTAATTATTTTCTAGAAATTGAAATAACTGATCCCTAAAGGCACATAGTCTTTGTGCATGAGGGACATTATTGTATATTATTTGGAATGGTGACTTACTACACCACATTCTGTAGTAATGATTTATGCCTTTACTGAAGTAGGCATATATCTTTTGTTTCTTGTATTTCAGTTTGATATCATTGAGACTACAAATGTATTTGACCGGCCTCATTTAAGGTGAAGAGTCCCTTCAGTATTCACATTATTTCTTTTATCACTTTCTTCTTTCTAATTTGTCTTGCAAGGATCTCATATATTAATTTTTCTTTCAGTTAAAATTGCACAGGTCTGATAGTGCCCTCATTACCCAAACTGTTATTTCTCCCTCTGGCCTCACAAACTGTATTAAATGACGTTTCTTTGGGGAAGTCCAGCAATGATGTTTTGAGTAATGTTTTAAACAATGGGTCTCAAATTAGATTTAATTTACATTTAATAAGACATATATTGTATGGCAAATTAATTACAACTGACTGTTGAATGTAGATTTTGAGAATTAATAGTTAAGGAATTAATAGTATGTTTATTATATAGAGGGTTAAGGAAAATAAATTATATTTGTTTCCAGTAATGAAGTGGTATTTGTTTGACATAAGATAATTATTTAGTTGGGTTTAAAAGAATAATTACCTGACCTCTGTAAACAGCCTCTGTTAATTAAAAAAAATAGATAGAAAGCTTCATACAAAAATCAAATGGATTATTGTTTATTTTAACTAGCTCTTTCTTTTCTGAATGTTTTCTGCTGGTAATTTTGGACTTCATCACTTCTGCAAATGACTCCAAACTAAATAATGTCATATTACCTTTGTAGGTAATACATTGAATACATTTGCACACAATCCACTTTGAAGAAGGGATAAATCAGGTATTATATTTTCAGGGTACAGTTCTTTGCAGGGTGTAGGGATGTTTTGGTATCTTTGGGCTACAATAAATCTGAAAGAAACTAACAAGATAAGAAGTTTCATTCTTGCATGAATTTTTAAAGGCATGCACTTCAGAGAATATTTGATTCAAAATTTTTGGTTCCTTAGTCAGATCAATTCAAATGAGGTACCAGAAATACATCATATTGTTTTGGTAATTTTGGGTTTCGGAGGGTTTTTTTTAATCATCTGGCATTACATTTCAATTTTTCATAGATT
>JAOXNG010000012.1:87486650-87501986 GCA_028566535.1 Scolopax minor
TGGAACCACAGTGCTCCTGTCGGAGCAAATCCCTGATCCTGTGAGGAGGATCCTGCTAGTGTGGAGAGAAGATCTTCTGTAGGAGAAGAAATTCCTGACCCGCTCATCTGTATAAACACACACTAGCACATTCACACATATTTTTCCAGGGCTATAAAAATTCACATGCCAACCAGAGACAGACAAACTCAAAGTCTTTCCATGCAAGCTCTAGCCCACTCCAACGCAGTGTGAAATTATAGCACTCAGTGCTATGGTTGCTCCAAATACTCTTGACAGCTGCAGGTTGCAGAATTACCCACAGGCAACCCAGGAAAAGCATCTGGAACTTAGAACAGCAATCTGGCCTATCTAAATTATTCTGGCAGCAGTTCCAGCTCTTGATACACACTGACACTAAGAAAGTAGAAAAGAGCTAATCTCAACCTCTATTTCCTGATCTGACTACACAAGTGTGAAATAACTCCTACTATCAATGTAAGAATTTTCTTGATATTGCTGGTGTGTATTCACAAATATACCTATGAATGCAGACACACATACATTCTTAAGTGTCTTTCCCAGTACCTCTCTCTTTCTCTGCTGGGGTAGATGGATGAATAGATTAGATAGATGCTTTTTTTTTTCTTTTTTCCCCTGAAAATAGTAATGAAAATGACCATTTTTTATTTGACATTTCTCACAAAACTCTTGCTGTTTTCCACAAGCAATCTGCTCTTCTTAATTTTCTTCCTATTAATTTATTTTATTGAAATTTTGTGCCAATTTTTTTAGCAAAACAGTTTAAGATATGCTAGTTAGTTTACTGTCAGTATCCATGGAAAAAAAAATATTCAAATTTAAGTAAGTGTTGCCTAGGAAGGAAGAACTGTACTACAATCCAAAAGGGACCTGGTATACTTCAGATTTCCCTTCACACCAAAGGACTCTGAAAGGAATACTGCCTCAATGAAGCAGAATTCTGTCCAGTGCTCCTGTGCAGCCTAAAGGAACACAAAACTTAGGACAGATTAATGCCACTAGCACACAACCAACCTGGCAGAATCAACAAATATATCAACACCTAAAGCCAACACCATAGATAAGTTAGTGTCCATAGACTTAACAAAATTTTGCCAGCAAAACCCATATATTTGTAGAACATTTCCATGTCCATACAAAAGACTCACTAACACAAACATAGCTGCTTTTTAGCTATCTACCAATTTCTTATCCCACAAAAGCCATGTCCCTTCATGGGTTTTGCTAAAAGCCTATAGGATGCTATGGGATATGTTCCCAAATCCATAAATTCCTTTTTCTTTTTCCTTCCTTTCTCCTGAGGATTAAACAGCAAGTTTCACAGTGTACTCTGTCATGGACCTGTGTGGTTTTGCAGTTCCTCTTCAAATGCTCTCTTTCCCAATAAGTATTTTAAAATTAATCATACTTTTTAATTACTTTTATTCTGTTTTTCATTATGTAGAGCATTTGAGAACTCATCTGTAGAACCAAAATTTTCCACATCATTTAATATCAGGAGGTACATGCCAAAAGTGATTCTTATCCAGGTATGCTCATTTGGGCAGTTAAAGCCTTGATGGGTGGGAGGGCAGAATAGCTTATTTCATTGTATCATTTACACATCAATAATCATGGCTCATAAATACTAACCTTCCATTTCATCTTCTGTCTTTGTAGTTTCATACTCTGTGTTTGCTTCAAGACATACCTCATTTTCTCTTTCCTTCTGAATTACCATATTCTTGAGAATCAAAGGTGTTAAAATTTGCATGGACAATGGGAGTCATTAAAGGGTTACTTATTCTCGGACAGTTTAGCATTACAGTTTTGACTTTCACCCATCAACTCACTTGTGCAAAATCGATTATACATCCTTCTCTGGACTCATGTGGCCAACAGCTCCAAAAAATGACCTTGTTGTTTGAAAAGTACAGATCCATAATTCAATGCTCTTTGCAACCATAGTTCCTGACCCAACTGTGTGAAATATTGACAGTGGTAGGAGCACTGTATTGCTTTTGAGTGATTGCAAAAGCATTAGAGCTGCCTTCCTGCATCACAAATGGACTAGGTGATTCATGCTACTGTAGAAGTATTTTTAAGTACATTTACAAATCCATGATTAATAGTTTAAAAAAAAAAATCTGTATCATGTTGTAATCTATTAAATGGGAATGACTTCTGTACACCTGCTTGCTGAAACCAGAAGTTGTTCAAGACATACTGTATAAGGAGTTTCTTCAATGGATAATACCATTGAGGGTGACCCAAAGAATGCAGTGATGATAGAGTCCTTGAAGCTACATGCAGTAGTGCTCCTTGGAAAGGGAAAAAGGAAAAGCTGATGGACTGAAAGATATTTGTCAACAAATCACTTGCACTTTTCTTGATTTTAACCACCCTTCCTCAGCAAGGCATGCTTACCTAAGCAGACTGACTTAAGAAGGATTTAAGCATCTGCTTAATGATTGATAGAGAGCTATGAACACCTCTGTGAACACTAGTAGATTTAAACATTAAATTATATTTTGTTTCCCAAATTAAGTCCACAAATTAGATGAATATACTCAAAATGCAAGGCCCAAAATGCAGTATCTGCATGGATCTGCAGTAGAGCAAGGATGCTGTCTGGATCTTCACCACCAAGGCAAACCTTTAAAAGAGGAGATAAACAAAGATGAAATCCATAAATGTACTATATGAATAAGTTACTCCATATGCCTCCTCTGAACAAAAATTTTAACCAAGTGAGCATTACTGAATTGCTCTTCACGTAAAACATTTAAAAAAAGTATGCTGTAATTCTATTTTTGGCACTGGTGTAAGAATACATTAATACTACTGTATAATGAAATAGGGATCCTTGGAACTTTTCTCTCACCCATTGTCTCTTACAGATTAGTCTGTGATACATAGACACAAAAGTTGATATTGTTATAAAAACAATCATTATGTCAGGAAACTGACCTGCTTGAGAAAAATAGAACTATTTTCTCTGTGCTGTGGAAAATGTTAAGAGTTAAATGAACCTGATGTACTAAGGTGAACAACTTGACAAGAAAAGAATAGGAGGAGGTGGAGAAAAAGGCAAACTATGACTATCCCACTCCCACAGTTCTGATCATCCCTCTGCTGATTAGAAAACTATTCTTACAAAAAAGAGTGGAAAATGCTCTATAGTCTCAAAACTAGGACCTTTTATTGTGTAAACTGTTGTATACTATAAGTATACATTTCACTAAAAATTAACTTTATGCCATGCTACCATTAAATTGTTGTTGACTAAGCAAAACCAAAAATATAGCATGGATTGAATAAGGATCACTTGGTTAAAAAAAGCATTATTTTTTCTCAGGCTACTAATTCTTACTGCGAAAGAGGTCAGTACAATGGCATTAGTAAAACAGTGACATTTCTCAGCCTCTTATTTTGCCTCCCCTGCAAAAAATTAAGGAAAATTTTGCATGACTCTTGAAAGACCTCACTTGGCCAGCATAAAAATATGGTCTGTGAAAGAAGGGTAGGGTGGAAAGTAAGATGAAAGTATTTGAAATGGAAAAAAAGCTTATGGATAATTTTGTTTTCATCTTTAGGGTCAAATTCTCCTGTCTAGGAGTGAATGGGTTGATCTGAAGCAAAAGTCTGAGCATATAAATCTTGGCTCAGGTTAGATTCTATGCATTGACAAAGTATCTCCTTTGTATTCACTATGACTTGTGTTATCGCATTGTTTATTATCTTCCTACTTGTGAATCAAATAAATAAGGTCACTTGCATTAGTCAAGAGGTCTGTAATGTTCTTGGGAGTCAGAAATGATCTGAAATTATATACTTGCTCTTTATGAAACTTCCTCTTAATAGGCAGAAACACACAGTGAAAGCAGAATATCATTTAGGTGTTCCTGTTTTATATGCTATGCAGAGTTTCAATGCACTGCTGTGCCAAATGAGTTGGAAATTCTTATTATAATTCTTGGAATTATAATAAAATACACACCTTCATGAGTGTGTGGTGCAAAGCCTATTTGGCCTGATTTTTTTAAAATGTGATACATAATTTTAACTCAGCTTTCAAGTAATGCAGCTGTTCCAGCTGCACAAAGATCACTCTCTTGAAACAGTTTATTTAAGCCATACTGCCACTTAGGTAGCTTTCATGGATCCCTTACAAATAGTCCATTGACTTCTTTCTCAACCCTAGAATTTTAAGAGTTCATGAGAAGTCAGACTAAAACAGATGCAGGCTGGTGGGCTTCCTGGCCTGGTGACACAGACTTCCTATATATTTCCAGGTGTCCCCAAATTCCATATGACCTCAACCAATACCAGATTCCCAAGTTTCTTCCCTGCTATAAGATGCAGGTGATAAGCTACCTTTTTCTGTTTATTCTCCTTAAACTGAGCGACAATGGGTGTGCATTGCCTAGTGTGGAACAAGATGCGGTATTATGGTCCCATTTGCTCTCCCACATACACAAGAGCTGCCTGAAGGCCTGTGCAATAGCCCAGAAGAGAATGCTAGCATGGTCCCTGCTACATCTCCTCTTTGTGTCTTATATTTCTGCTGACTGATGGAAAGGCACATTAGTAGCCCTGCTTTGCTGTGAGGGCTGCATTATTCTCGGCAAACCAAGAATTAATCTTTTCTATAAATAGAAACAATACCTGCACCCCTGGAAGCATTCTTTGAGCTGAATTTGAAAATTTAGATTAAAGAAAAATGATGTCATATTAAAAAAGCAATCCTACAGCTAACAGTCTTCTCCTATGGCATGGGTCTTTCTGAGACACAAAGTTCAGTGACAATAGTACTACATTTGCAGTTTCTTTAGGGGGTTACAGTGCATAATGTGAACAGGTCATCCAAAGGATGCTTTGCTACAGGAATTATTTGTTATTACTATTGTTATTGTTATTACTGGGACTCTGTAATGATTGCTTTGCTGTTGTATATTTCCTGCTCTGACTCCCAGGTACAAAAATGACATAATACTTCAATGGATGAAAGGCTGTCCTTAGGGTATTTCCAGCTCCGTAAGAAGTGGGGAGTACAAGACATCTCACAAGAAAGCATATCTTTTAGCAATTTATAGCTGTATTGTGCACAGCCTGAATGTTTTGAGCAGGATCTTTGGGGCACTCTCCTTTTTTGTCCATTCTGAGTATACTTCCTTACCTCCTTCTTTGTCATCCTCCTTCTTTTGTTTTGGTTTTTTTTTTTTTTCCTTTTCTTTTTTCTTTAAACAAGGGTAGCTGCAAGCTGCTTCTCTTGTTTCACTAGGGCTTCAGACTTCAGTATTAGGTCAGGTCTGTGAACTCTGTTGTTATGTTAAAAATCTTGAGATAAATCCTAGTTCCCTTGTGGTCCATGAGAATTTTGCCTTTGACAGGACAGGATCATACTGAGATGCTTTGTGCAACTATCCAGGAAATGAAGGCTTTCTTTTCCTTCTACTTTAACTCTTTCTTAAAAGACAGTGAAGAGGTTGTCATTTTTTGTCTGTGGATGTATAACTTCTTTGAAATAATAAAATTATATAACTCTACAGTGTAGACTTTCTCACATACATTTATCAATCCACTCCACTGAAGAGGGTGAAGATCATTAGCTGTACTTAACAGACATTAAAACTAAAGAGTAGAGGCATTTACTGAAGGTCATCATAGTGACTGCTAACAGGAAAAGGAGCTAAGCTCAAGCTTTCTTACTTCAAGGACAGCACCTTACCCTCAAGACCCAGACTAGTAGCTGAGAGGGATGTATTTACTGAGGGTTTTATCACTGTGCTAATTTAGTTTCTGAAAAAACAATCAGTGTCTTGTGCTATGAAACAGGAATAAATCTGTTATTTCTGTGTCCGATTCTCATGTAACATGGTGGAATTTTTGGGATAGGACCTCATATTGCAATTATCAAAAGCTATACCTATCTAAATCTCATTCAAGTATTGGACCACTGTTGAACTCAGAAGGTAATAACTAGCCATAATATATCAGATATAACTAATGCAGGGTCACTTTTAATAGTATTCAGTTTGAAATTTTTCCATGGCTTAGAAGTGGGTCAATATGTCAATTAAATTGAGGTACCTAAACAGAAAAAAAAATCTGCTGTGGTACATTCTGTGTTTAGTATAAACTCTTAATCTTGAAACTTGGGGAGTTGTTTCAGCAAGAGGCCCCAAAAATTTCAATATCAGTGGATTCATCAACATTAGACATATTGCAGCTGCTATAGACCTGACTATGCACTAACTGTCATTAGGACTGGAAGTTAAAGAGTCATTTCAACATTTTTCTGCAAACACATTAATAAGCACTAATGGGAAGCAGGGATTTCATCTTTCTGATAGCAGTGAGCAATATGTCTCTGCGCAGAGCTGCCTTGTACCACATGAGTTCTGCACTTAATTCTCTTCTACCTTTCACAATGTAGTAAAAAAAATATCTGTTGAAGATGCTAAGGCTTTTGGTTTTCCAGTCCAATGCTGTAGAGCAAAAGAGGGTCTCATAGTTTAAATATGCATAAGGATTTGAAGTTCTGTTCCTTATAAGGTTTCTGTGCCACTCCAGAAAGGCTTTTTGAATAAAAAGAGCAAGAATATTACTTATGGTTTATTTTATATTGAGTTTATATCCAATAAATTACACCAGTAAGATTTTAATTCGATTCTATGACTTTTGTAGTACAGAAAAGTTCATGAATTTGGGAGCATGAGATAAGCTTTGATAGAAATACAGAAGAGTAAGCAGCAATATGATTACAATGTTAAAAACAATAATTTATAGTATTGATTGACTGTTGCCCTGACTCATCACTGCTATGCAAGCTGCATATAGTATATTCCTGCCAATATCAGACTATCCAATATTCCTGTGAGTACCTAGCATTAATGCAACACTACACCGGGACATTAGGACAAGAAAAGTAAGCACACATATATTAGGAATGCACATATACGTTTTACAGAGAGGGTGAACTAATGGGTCAAATTTTGCAATTGGTTATTCATCTGTAACAAACACAGAGAGCAAAGAAGCTGCATAGCTAAGGTTGCTGAATCTCATAATAATCACAATTATCTTGCTTATCTGTTCATAACATTTTATATTGCCATTAAAATTTCAGCCTGCACATTTCCACCTCAAACAAATAAGCCAGCCTGACTGTTTTCAGGGAGAGGAAGTTGTCATCCAACTGGGCAAACCAAGGGGACCTCAGAATTTTTTAAAAGATTGTATAACTGCATCTAAGAACATGTAAATATCAATATTTCTTCCTAGGTTGTCTTTCATCACAGCTTTTTTCAGTAAGCATTCTTGTGTCCTTAGAATGAATGGGAACTGAATTTGCCTTACAGTTATGAAAAATGGGGTCCACATTTGCAAGTCCTTATGAGAATTAACTTTGAAATAACTTTTGAAGTTCAAGGGAAATAATCATGTCTGATCTGTGGTATCATCAGTGTATACATAATATACCATCACGTCTTTCCTGAGCCCTTAACAGAACAATTCTGGTGCTCTCCTAGTGCCTCGTTGAGATTGAAGCTGTTTAACACTCCAGAATAACTAGTAAGGACAGACATATACCATAAGACGCTGAGCAAAAGAGAAGGAAATTGTGAAAATATTAAGTAACTTTGGCAGTTTTAAAATCTCAAGTCTTCAGCTATTTTTGCTTTACTTTAGTGGGAAGAAACTTTGCTTCTGTCTCTGACCACAAAATTGGAGATTTTTCAGTCTTACTTCCCATGAAGGAATTCAGACAGCAGTCAAATATTCATAAGTGTAGTGGCAAGAAGTGTCAAAAGTAAACACACATTTCTGTGGGCAACTTTTTTGTACCTCTAAAGACAAGCGGTCATTATTTTTGTACATAGAGGTGGCAGGTTGGAGTATTTATGTTTATTTATTATGTTTATACATTATACTATAATGGCAACATAGTTGATGTTGTTTTAAAAAATAATAAACTCTTGAGACAGTTGAGAGAAATTAGGGACAGAATGCAAGGTACTGGCACCACATTATATTGGTAAGGAAACAAACACTGGACTGTGTAAAATTTAAAAAAAAAAAAATCCCTAATTTGGAAAATGTGTTTAAGCTTCACTAGGACTTTGCAATGAAACCAGAGTGGTCTTTGCTGGCCACTTAATACCACTCTGAATCTAGACCTTCAGAAGTGAACAGAGTTCTGATATCAGCCTCTTGCATTATCGCCTTCTCAGACCTTTATGTCTGAGAATGAATCTTTTCAGGCTCAGTTTCATTCTCACAATATGAAGAGCTTTGGGAAACAGCTTTTCAAGTAACATTTAACGAACAGAGCTCTAATGATTTCATTAACATAATGGCTGCTCACAGATTTAACTGTAACTGAGCCAATGCATTGCCATTTTAGAGATGTTTCACAAAGTTCATTAACCCTGGATTTATTTATCACTGCTGCACTCAAATTTTAATGTAAGTAATGCACTGGTCACACATTTATTTGTAAATTTGGCAAATTTAATAAGTAAACATTTTTAGAAGGATTTAATATATTTATATTTTTAGAAAAAATGTCTTTAAAAAGAATTTAACAGTACTGTACACAAGTCTTTGAACACATTCTTTATAATAAGATATGAAGATCTAATGAAGGTGGGGAAAATGGTCAGTAAAATTATGTTTATTTTCTGTATCAAGTCTGTAGAATGAATAGTTAAGAATTATGCTGACCTCTATTTTGAGCAGATTTTGGTCATTCATTCACTCAGTCATTCATATAATTTATGAATATTAATGGAGTGATTAAACTGGAAAAAAACATCTATCAAGTTGCGTAAAAGGGCATCATCACTTTATGACTCAAAGTGGATTTTTATTTGGGGTAAAAACCATATCAAGTATGGTAGAGAAAGCCATTCAATGTTACTGACATGGTTTTAACTAGACGGTAAATAAGAACTTCAATTGAAGGATCTAAATTGCTTAAAATGCACTTTGCATTATAATTGCTTACATAGGTGGCTGGCAGAAGCATCAGCCCTATTCTTTGCTCCTTTTTTTTCCTCTAACATAGAACTAACACATCCAGATTGTACCAGTTTCTAGTAATTATTCCTCTACAAATACTCATTCAAGATCTTTAGAAAAGTCCTAGAAACAAGCTTCAACACACACAAGAGGGATAAATAACATAAGGGTAGCCCTGATAGCACAATTCCAAGTTTGATGTTTCTTTCTCTCTGCAAGTTTGAAATACACTATTTGACATTTATTTCACTATAGCATAAAGATTAATCTTCAAAATTTTAAGATTTTTAATGGCTTTCTAGAGCCTTCTTCCAATTATCTCCTGTAAGGAGACAATATTTGAGACAATATTTTTTTTCTAGTTGGGAATGAATCAAATTATTCAAAGAAAAAGAAACTAAAAAATATGTGTTTCAGACCAAAGAAATTTTGGGATTCATTTCTGGAAATCCCAGATAGAAGTTTGATATCCCTATTATTCTGGCTGTCACTAATACAAGTGATCCAAGTAGCCAAATGCTGTCGTGCTGCTAACACTCCTGGTTATCCTGCCATTGCTACCATGTGCATTGCCTGGAGGAACTTGCAGCCTTGTAGCCCAGTAATATAGTTCTGCCTTGGTCACTGACACTCAAAGTTCTCAGGTCTGAGGCCCATCAGGCATGCTTTGTCCAAACTTGGTTTTTGCCTGCCTGGAACTTTGTTTTGGCATATTTAACTACAACAGCAAAATGACCCAGTGGCTATGTTGAGGTTATTTTATTTCTTATCTTTTTATGGTGTAACCATAATTTTTATATACATAGCAGTAACAAAGAGCTATTCTGTGTAAACTGGAATATTCCAGAGTGCAGTGTGATAATGCAATATACAGAAAATATGTCTAGTATGACAGCAGAGCCCTTAAAATGGAGGACAAGAGATGCAGTGTAGGGAGGTCAGGCATAGGATGGTAAGAGACAGGATGACGTTAAGGACTCCAGAGCTAGAAACAGTTCACCAAAGGCGAGAAAAAGAAATGCAACCACAGAAGCATTGTGTAAAACCAATTCAAGGGTAACAAAGATATCAACAAAAAAGTATTCGACTTATCTAAAACACACTGTATAGAGAAAACTCAAGTGTGACGTGGTCTTGCAAATGAAGGAAGAAAGACGAGAATGTAAACCGTGTTAGAAAACACCTGAAGTTGGTCCCAAACAGACCTTAAACTGAGGAAGAATATGCCATGGTGATCAATTTCACACTTTTTCTGGCAAAAAAAGAGAAAGAAGCCCAATCAACAGAGTCTTCCTGGTGAAGACTCTAAAACACTGTCAACTCCCCATAAATCTCCTCTTCCACCTCCAGCCAGACTGAAGTCACTCACCTTAGGACTCAGGGGTCTATAGATCAGTATGCGTAACAGCAGAGAAAAGGGATAGATTCGAGGAAGTGTGCATATAATAATTTTAACAGCATTGCTCTTATTTATTGTTTTGAACCTTTTTTCTGTAATAGTATCCTTTTCTTTATTTTCTTTCTTTCTTTTTTTTTCCCTACGTATTAATTAGATCTGTACAAATAATTATTTGATTAAGGTTTTAAGATTTCAATTACACTAACAAGAAATTCTTAGCTTTGCATATAAGGTGTGTTTCTGTTTTGTCAATGCAGTATTTTGACTGTAACAGACTATCTGAATAATGTAGGAATATTCAACCAGAGACCTATATCTATTCACCTTAAGCTTCCTTTAGTCAATAAAAATCAGTCAGTGATCAATATAGTCAAATATTGCCTATCTTGACACAAGTATTTAAATTATATCCTCTGTTTCAAGTGTTTATAAAGAGATATTCAATTTGTAGCTTTGATGGAACATCTACACTGAGGATTTCTAAAGTTAAAGAGAGGAGTTTCCTTGTGTTTATTACATGAAATCACATTACATTATCACTTTTGGTTTTGTATGCTTTGAAAAATGTCTCAGTGCACATTCAGCCCAACAAAATGTACAGCTAAAGAGTACATCTTTGAACTAGCAAATACCATGTTTCAGGGATTCAAGTAATCACACTGCTTTGGTATTTGGATCAGTGGGAATTATTCTACTCAGTGTAACACCAGAAATATGCACCACTGCATTCTTTCAAGACCATCCACATATATAAGTAAATCTGACAAGGCTTCTTCTACCCTTTTCTCTCAAACTTTCCTGCAGTACTTTAATTCTTACAGGGGTATGTCTCATAAAGCAGTACAGGTTAAATGTTGTAACCAGAGTAGGACTGTTAACTGTAATGCTTTACTAGGGAAAGACCTACGCTAGTGTTCAATATAATACACAGCAAGAAAGGAAAACTTAATTACTGGTCACCCAGTCTTACATTATCTTCTTCCTCTTCCAGACTCCTTAGAATCAGAGCCAAGAAGTAGTCTTATGGTTCCTTTATTCACAAAACACACACAATAATAATCATTCAATTGAATGTAACACTACTCGTCTGACACTTTTACTTCAGTATAGGAGGCTTCCAAACCCTAAAGACAAATAAGAAACAGCAATCTCAAAGTTAAAAATAGCTGTGGAAGATACCAACTATTCACAAAAAGAAAACTGGTAATTTTGCTCAGCTCTGTCTTCAAGAAATAAATGAATCTGAATCCTGTATATACTAAAGCAATCAACATCCTTTACAAACAAGCCCAGCAAGAGAACACTGCAATTAATAGGTGTGGGCACAGCCTTGATTTATAATGAACCATGAAATAAAATACTTTATATATATGAACACAAAGAATTTTGCATACTTACAGGGATTTGATCTTTAAATTTCAATTTGCTGCTTCTGGACAAGTAACTCAGACCTTTGAAAGAGTTGCTCACACTCAAAAAACTTTGCTCGCTTCCACTAGCTTCTTTAAGTAACCAATAAGTGCTCCTTGCTTTCATTAATGAATGAAAATTAATATAAAAACATTGGTGAGAAATATATTTATTTTACTATTTTGATTCAATTTTAAAAATGCTTACATTTTAAAAACAGTTTAAGAAGTTGGAAACACCTAGCTTCTTATGTATATTATTATGAATTTGTTGCACCAAGTTGCAGAAGTTGCTTTAAATTTCACTAATTTATTAGACTCAAAATTTTATTATGGTCAAGAGGAATATACTCGGTAATTATATTGTTAGTCTAATTAAATTAGTGGTGTCCAATGGCCTGTGTTTGGAGGAGTGTGCGTTCATGGGGTAATTTTTATGTGTTTACTGATAAATTCTACACTATGCTCTTTCTTCAATGGTCTGCAGCTCCACTTTACATCCAAATTTGCTAAATATGGTATTGGATACTTGTTAATTTTATTTCCTTAGTTACCCCTGAAGTCTCTTTAGCTGGCACCTAAGGTTACCTTTCTTTGATGACCAGTAATCATCTTAACTAAGGTGTTTCCAGCCTTGAGTCTCCCATGCCCTCTTGTTGCCTCTCTTACCAAATGATGCTCATACTTCTCTGTGCAGCACTTTATTATGGGATCATTTACACAGAATAACTACTTATTATTACAATCTGTTATATATATATATATTTACATACAAGAAATGTGTGTGTTTATGACAAATATACTCCATAGAATTGTACAAAAGTTTAAACATAGTAGGAAACAGTCATTAGATAATTGTTTTTAGTTACACAGGCTAAAACACAGATCCAGAAAGGCCAAGAGAAGTCCAAATATAGCTCAACAAGTGCGGAAGCATTTGCTGTGAGCTTAATGCAAAGGCTGTGGTCTGTTACCGGTAATGGCAACATCATAGTTGCTGCGCTATGAGGTTGCAATGTCTTTTAAAATAAAAATAAAAATAAAAATTGGCTATGAGGAGATAATTTCAAATAATTTTCTCATTCAGGCCATGTTAGAAAGAAAACCCATTTATAAAGCTATAAATTGATAAAGTATAGTTTTTCAATAACAAAAAGAAGGACTCTGCTTGAGTAAGAGAACAGCACAAGGACAGATCAGTAGTCAACGCAGTCACTGTTGAAGAGCTGGACTTGTACTAGTTAGGATGGAAAAACATGAAGGGGAATACTGGTTCTTTCCACGGATGAAGAGAATGGAGTAAATGTTTTCTTCATACCACTAGAGATTGAAGAAAAGTTAACAGGGCTTATTTACAGTAAGGAAGTTAGATCAGATTTTATATACATATTTAAAATATAAATATATACACACATATACTTTTCATTATGAAGGATGGGAAACGTTGGAATAAATTGCCTGGAAAGGTTGTAAAATGCCATTTCTGGGTGAGGAAGGATTCCAGAATAGGCTGGACAACCATATTTATATACAACATAGCATGATCCTCTTTGGAGATAACAGCTGGATTTTGCAATCTTTAGGAATTTATAGTTTTTCTCTATATAATTCCTTAGGTAAGTTCCTCTTAGCCCAAAAAAAAGTTGGGATAGTCAAGTACAATACAATTAAGAATAATTCTGGAAATCAAAAAATAAAAGCAAAGAATGTGGGAACTTGTCATACAGCCCAGGTGCTTCAGATTTCAGGAAAGAAAGAAAGAAACTGATTTGTTGCTGCCTATGAAGACCCAGTATTCCACTGTAAGAAACTACAAAGACTTTGGTTAGCATTTGCATATTTCTTGAGATAAATTGACCTACATGGGTGAGCATTCTTGCCATACTCAGAATTGACCAGAGTTTAAACAGTGACAACACAAGAGTACTCTGCTCTTTCTGGTTCTTCACTACAGCTCTGCATAATTACTATAATCCCAGTTCTTATTTCACCAGCGCAGCATTACTTCTAATAACAGGACTAATTCCAATAGATATATTCTTGGCTCCCTATACACAGATCCTGTGATTTTAAGCATGCATAAAGATTCAGTCTTCTTTGAAATAAAATTCAAACTACTTTAATAGCAAATATATTTTTGTTATGAAAATGCATTGCTGCAAACTTATGTTGCTCTATGTGAATCCTTCACCATCATCCATAAGCAAGTATGAACTAGATGTTTAGTGGACAGACTCTTAAAGAGCTTGTGCTCCTGATGAATTCCTGAAGACATATTGACTGGAATTATGTTTTTCAGTGAATTATTACATTCAAAACGTGATTAAGTTACAAATGTAGACAAGGCTCTTGCTTTCTCTAAGCAAATTGATACTAAAAAACTACCATACAAAGTTACACACATGAACATCTGCTTATGCCAGGCAGGAGCAAACATCTACTTTTCATTCTGAAAAATAAATCTGGAAAATCTAAGATTAAGAAAATTAAATTAAAGCATGTCATGTTATGTACTAGTGTTGTGACAAAATATGCTGAACCATGTCATGCTTCTGAAATACCAGAGTACTTGCTTTCTTTTTCTGTATATCTCATGGGTACAATGTGAAATTTGCACTATAATATAATTTTGAGAGAACCATTCATATATAAAACTGTCCCTCTTTTGTAATGTATTTCTTTCTTAATTAAGGAGAAGGTGGGTTGAAGTTCAGTGGCTAGAAATGCTTACCCCAGGGGAGGGTGTGTGATTAGCTGCTGACAATGTTTATTGGAACACTTAGTTTATTACTTCAGGGTTTGAATGTGATCCTCTCCTTTATGGCAAAGTTGGGTGCATTAAAGTATCCTGCAGTGATGTTAAAAGGCTTAAAGTGGTGATGTTGTCAAACTAGCTGTGTCACCACATTCAAAACTTTAAAGCACAGTTACAGCTTGAACAAATATTATGAGAAATACCATATTCTTACCCAACTGATCTAATCCCCATTTGCACTTGATGTATATCTATCTGCTCACTTTACTGACTAAACCAAACATTTTGTACTGTTAGCACTGCAAAACCAAGACAGCTCTGAAAGACTGCACAGGGTTTCTCTCTGGCTCATATATCACCAGCAAACCTGTCAGATGAATTCCAGCTGCAGAGTATTTATTACTGATGACAACGTAGCAGAGAGGAAGAGCAAATTCCTAGTTGAATTTGTACAGTAGGCACATAAAAAATTCATTTTTTGACTCGCATACAGAAAAAGAAGAGAAAAAAAAAGCAATTAGGCAACCAATACAAGAAAACAAAGAATATTTATTCGTTATTTTGGTCTTGAATATTGGTGTCATTCAGAAGATCAAACGAGGGAAGCTAAAGTCTTCTGTCAGTCAATGAGAAAAGGTAGGTATCTCTGAGAAACAGAGAAACATGATTTGTGCATGTGACATTTAAATTTAGATATTTAAAATAACCTAAAATGAATGATGTGAATGTGCAGTAATATGCTCCTA
>JAOXNG010000012.1:87534233-87546167 GCA_028566535.1 Scolopax minor
ACCTCTTCTGAAGGAAAAAAAACCCTGCATTCATTTACAGTAGCAAAAAAAATTGGGTTAATCATGAGGATGAAGAATAATTCTCTACTACTCATAAAGTGAGAGTGAATTATAAAAAGAATCTAAGCTTTACTCAGCTTAGAGTCCCACCTAAAGGCGTTTAGGACAGTGAAACGTCTGGGACCAGAATGAAAGGAAGGAAAATACCTGAAAACTGCCATTTTCATCTCATTCAAACTGAGGGGGACAGAGTATTCTTGGTGGCGGGTTTTGATGCTTCAGGTTTTTTGTGTGTTTTCTTTAGATCTGACCAACTTTTTTCTAATATTTATCTCTGAAATCTTGGGCCAAACCAGCTAGAAAGCTCAACACTCAATATTTTCTTATTCTTTGGACAGGGATTTTCCATTTTATTAAATAATTCATGAGCTTCAAAGATATTCCAGGCACATAACCTTCTTAACAGCAGTAATAATCAATTAATCCTGCGTTGCTGATGATAAAGCCGTATGACATTTGAAGAGCAACTGATAATCTTTCAGCTGGCCTTCTTAAAAGAAGACTTTGCCTTAAACCCTTCATTTTACCTTATCATAAGTAAGTTGCCATCATACTTTTTCGCAGTGCAACTTGTTATCCTGTCTGTGTGTGGGTGTTCCAGTCTGATCCACCTCACTGAAAGTTGTTCTCCCACCTACTGACAAATGCTATTGTCTTGGAACAAAGCTGCCTAATGTGCTGAGAAGAATAAAAATGTGAAAGTTAACTGCCACAGCCGGCATTCCCACTATTTCAGACATACGATCTGTGTGTTCACCAACAAAAATACAGATAGTAAATCTGGATGCTACTGCTGCCAGTCCTATTTCTACTGCTATTGCTTCCTCAGCTACTACTGTTGCCTGTGAGAATGACTGAAACTTTTGGCCACCAAATCACATCCATAGAGCTATAATGATTGTAGAAAAGATGTCTACAGGACCATAGAAGATGATGTATTCAAACTCCAGCAACTTAAAAAGTTAAAAGGTAAAGATATTTTGTCAAGGAACAAAAATGCATCAATTAAGAAGCCAAGAAATAGCAGCAGGTCTCACAGAGAAGTAAGCATTCAGATGGTGCAAAGCCATTTAGTAGAATAATACTTTTTGACAATATGGATACCTAGCATTGTACCTGTCTGAAACTCTTCCAAAATAACAGATCAAATGTCTGTTTTGTATTCTGTTGAATCATTCACATGCATATGGTATGTACTGATCAGTGACCATCTTATACCTGAAGAGCCTTTCAATAACAATGAATGACATTTCATGATTACAATTTATCCCGCATCTCAGAACTGCAATAAGAAGGGTAAAAATATCTAAAATAAAAGTAGAAAAAAACAACAATATAGAATATGAAGGAGATAGAATTACGACAGGATTTGGCACAAATACTTCAAGCATCATTCTCACAGTCCACCATTTTTGAACTGGTGCACTGTGGTTGTAAGGGTGATAATGTTGTATTTTTTGTATTTGTATCACAGTAATAACACAGGTGAAGGCATTGACCTTTGAACTCTGATTTAGCATTTTAGTTTAAAATGTTGTCACATAAAAAATCTGTCTGACCCATGTCAGAAGTTATTGTCCTGGACAGCAGAGGGAAAGTGGTGTCTGATTGGCATCTCTCCCAGTTCACCGTGTTGAGCATTAAATTAAGCCTCTATGACAGCTGATAAACTAAAATGTTGGGTTGTTAATTGACATAAATTAAGAGATGGAATGGGGTTTGTTTGTATCACACCTACCTTTGAGGGTTTAATTTCCATAAGAGGGGGAGGTAGGGAGATGGAGGCACTATCATCTTAAACTGCTCCAGCTAAAACCATTAAGAGCTCATGAGTCATATCCCTTAGACTGAGGTATGTTCGTTAGTCAGAGGCATTGTTCCACTCTCTATAACAACTGCAGTATCCACCAGGCAAACAAAGGATCAAAAGAATGGTCCCTGCCTCAAAACACTTACCATCTAGGAATCAGGCAGAAGAAAACAGACTCATCCAGTACAGATAAATGGGAGCTTAGCAGAGTTCCATGAAATATATATATATATATATATAAATGATACAAATAGAAGGAGATCAGGTTGACTGTATGTCAAACATAAACTTAAGCAGTGTCAGGTGTGAAAAGCGAGCAAAGGAATTGACTATCTCATGATGAAATATTTACAAAGAATGATAATTTTCCTTCTGTGTTACAATAACCCTCTTTTTATATATTTTTCTTGGTATGACAGTGTTGAAAATGATAGAGTAATGTTAAGTATCATCCCACTTAAAATTTTTTTTCTGATAGATGAAAGGATGAACAGGATGCAAAAAGCACAGGAGAAAAAGACAAGTTCAATTCTACTTTTCTTCAAATACCACTCTTGTTGCAACTTTATGGTATCTTAAAGAAATCGCTTTGTTAACACCTTAATTACAATGTGGTATATATCAAATATGCACTCATTTATATACATTACAAAAATGCTGAGCAATTTGTTCTAGGGTCATGTTAAAACAGCAGAAGCTGGTTACTAACAAAAGAGTCAATTCAAGAAGAATTTTTATTAACAGCCTAAGTTCCCACCTTCATTCAGTGTGGGGCATAACTATATGTGTGTAAAGTAATAAGGATGGGTTGCCACAGAACAGTCACAAAAAACCTGCATTTTCTGTGGAATCAGCCATTACCTAGAGATAAATAGAAAGGTACTGGTTTCTTTATTTTTCCTGTCACACATTTTAAAAATTCTTTTATATCCATGGTTTTCAGGGGTAGAATGAGAAAGAAAGGTGTCTAGTGCTGATAAGAGTAGTCAAAAAACATGCTGCCAGTAGTTCTCAAACAATACCAATTAACTAATTTAGGGCCTACATATACTTGAGCTTTTTAACTGTTGAAATGGATAATGGATATTGGGCTGCTTCTCACACTAGTTTTATTTCCAAATTATTTCCAAATACTGCTCTTAGCAAGCCTTCTCCCAAAAAGTACTCTCTCACTGAAATAGAAACAGCTGAAATCGATGTATTACTTACACACATGAAGAGATATTCAATGTAAAGAAATCCACAACCAAAAAAAAACTTTAAAAATTTGCAGGCTCAAACACCAACTAAAGGCAGGAAAAGAATTAGAATATCTGTTGCAAATGGCTGATGCCTGAACATTTGTGAATGAGAGCTCCAGGTAGGCAGAATGTCATTCTCCTAAGAAAGTCAGTAGGGAAGTTTCAGTATCAAGGCAAAATGGCATTCACAATATAAATATATAGTGATGGAAATAGTTACAGTTGTACAGCCACTAAACAATTCAGAGACATCAAGAACTCACTATATCCTTGCCTGAACACATGAAATCTAAGGTAGCTGAGCACTAAACGATCTGTAAGATGCTAGAAGGAAGAATATGCTTCTGGGTATATATAAATCTGAAAGCTGTGTGCCTTAGGTTCAAAAATCATTTTGATTCTGACATGCTCTACACTGCATATCACCTGCAGAGACAATCTGCACTTCATTTCCCCAAACAAGTATCTAACTTATTGCTACTTTACTACTTTCAACTTGTTTATGAGAGTATCACACAAAAATGCTAGGGAAATTAAAATTTCAGGTGTTAATTATTTATGGGATAGTCTGTCCATATAGCTAGACTCATTTTCAGACCAAAATAGCCTAAGTTTATAAGTAGCACAAGCATTTAACAAAATTTACAATCACTGCTACAGAAATGAATGATACTCAATGAAACCAATGCAAAACTATACCAGGACTTCCTAATCATGCTAATACATAAAATATTTAGTTCTGAACTACTTGTTTACTAATTGTTAACACAATTTAAACAAACTACATATCAAAACAGAAGGAAAGGTAGTGGCAAGAATGAGGTTGTGAATTACAGGATAAAGCACATAAGAGAGCACAAAAAAGGTAAAGACTGTGACCTTCCTTAGCCCAGAAAGAGCTCCAGGAGTTATTGTGGCTCAGACCTCTAGCAGGATTCTCTCCTGTACTCAGGGTTGGAAATTGTTACTTTCTTTTGCCCTATGACAGGACTGAACACTTCTGTTCACCTTGACACCTTCCCTAGTGAAAGCTAGGGAATAACCATCCATCTAGGATCACATCCTTCTTCACCAGCTCTTCTGGGTGTCACTGGCAGAAAAGAAACACATAGCAGATGAACAGAGCTACACACTGGACACACAGTCTAAGTATACTTCATGGAACTTGAATATTCCAAATCTCACTTTTTAAATTTCTTATTCTAAATATTCATCAATTTGGAAGGAGTAGTTGTCTCCCAAAAATGCAAAACAAAATCAGAAATTCAGAATTTTTTCTTCTGGCTGTAAGATGAACTTGTTTGCTGTGCATGGTGTGTTTGCCCAAGACAACGATGAGCCATTCACACTGTTTCAGGCTGACTATTGTGCAGCCAATGGAGAAAGATGGACTGAAAGCACAGGAAAAAGTATCCACATTAAGAGGCTTGAATATGATACTTACTGATTGTCTTTTGTCATTCAGTTCCCCAAAATCTAACACAGGTGACTGAAGCTTAAAATACACATGAGAATTAATTCCCCTGAGGGAGAAAGGGGGGACCTTAGGTCTGTGGCAGGGAAATTTTCTTCCTGAGTGTGGATATATATTCCTGCAGTATAGGAGAGCTATAGGTAACTGTGATTTCTGCAATTCAGAGGGATAAAAGTTATAGTAATTGGTAGGCCAGAAAGGAAGAATTTATTTATTTAAAACCTGTGTGAGACATATTAAAATAAAACTTCAAATAAAATCCATCATGATTGGTTTCCCCTGTCTTTATGAATGTAAAACTGTAAATATCTTGCAATAAATATTATGGTTCATTAATATTACCAGTAAAATTCAGGGTGGCTTTTCAAGAGCTTTTACGTACTTTACATAGAAATAGTGAAAAATTATGATTTCATGTGGTTTCAACTGGAACTGGCAAGAAGGCTATTTCAAATCTAACAGGACAAAACAAAGCTGAGTGTTGCTAAACAGAAAACCAGGCAAGATGGAAAATAGCAACACAAATTCCTGAAAAATGAAACTTCCTAGGTTGTAACACATATATGATTTCAGAAACCAGTAGAATAACATAATTAACTCATATTCAGCAGAAGCTGAATATATATCCCCCAGATATATATGCAGAGATAGTTTATGTAATGGAAACAGAGAATCTAGGATGGACTTTGTGTTACTGGCTGTGTTTCTCCAATACTGGTCAACACAGAAGCAAGACTCTACCCAGGCATTATTCTTCCATTGTGATCAGTGGCTTATTAATTAAAGGAAACTCAATGATATCCTCATTAAACTTATATGTTTAGTAAAATATTAAAGCAGTGCTGTTGAATTCACAAAATTGTTGTGCTTTTTATATGATGATATATAGAGTCTATGGTGAGTATTGAGGCTCAGAGTGCAGGAGGCTAATTAACACAGACTTCCCAAACCTTAGCAAGCATAAGGAACACCAAACTTGTTAAACTATAACTCTTGCAGATTCAGACTGCTTGAGACACAAGGTGGTTAACCATGTAAGGTACTCTTACAAATAGGGGATGTGAAAGCTGTAAGATCTCAGGCAGCTGCTGAGTTTAAAAATCAGTGTTTTGTCCAGTTGTGAAAAAATAAATGGCAAAGTTAAGAAAAAAATTGCTTTTTTCTGTTTGTGTCTCAAAATCCCATGTATTTTTTTACACAAATTTTGTCTGATTGATGTCTTGGTGAAAGCAAAGGATTATAGTAATTCAGGCATTCAATAAGTAGGGTTTTTTTTATCTGTTAGGGTTTACTAACAAATTATAACTTCCGCTGGTTTTATTTTATACTTAGATGCTCTAAAATTAATCTCATTGACAGAAAAAAATTGATGTTTAGCTATTTGGTCCATACACTACAAACCTTGAAATATGGTTCAGTTTATGTTGCGGAGATTATTCTATTATAAAATAATAAAATAAGATCACAACTATTTATCCCTATTGTTTTTTCTCTGTTTTCTTAGCATTTAAGTAAACCACATATTTGAATAAATCACAGTTTCAAAGAGTTAAATGGCATGAACTACTTTTTCATGCTGTTTCACAGAAACATACCTCATGATCATATGCCTTTGGCAATACAACATTTGTTTACAGAAGGCAGCTAAGAATTTCATGGACATTTGCTCTTTTGGATGTACGTCAGTTGCAGGAAAATAAAAACAACACATGGGCATTTACATCTCACAGGAAGAATTTAACTGGTTCCCAGGGGCTGATATGTAAAAATGTGAGAATCCCTGACCCACACATCAAGTGGAGTTTAACTAGTAATGTAGAAATAACATATGCATACATATTACCGTTCTTATTCAATGTTACAGTCTTTGATGGTAACATAATTGTAGTCCAGCTTTGCCCAGTGTTCTTGACCTGCAACAAAATGCTTTTAGCTCTCATTATGTTAATTAGAAAATAATGTTAGAAATGGCAAGGAAATGAGTAATTGATTTAGCAAACCCACAGACAGATTGACAGGATTTCTGTTATATTATTGTGATTACAGTTCCAGTGATGCTAAGTCTGCTCAGAACTGTACATCAAAAACACATCTAAATGAAAACTTCGTATTTTTGAGTCATTTGTATTTGGATTCTGATCTGTATATTGCCTCTGACAAGTCTAAAAATAGTGAAAATAAATCTCTGATTTAAACACCCTATGACTTTTAGATTTGCAGTCAAAATGGAAATTTCTAACTATTCTGATCACTTGTCCTTTATCAAGATGGAAATCAAAATAGTAAAATATAAGCAAATATGACAGAATAGAAAAATGAAAAAAATATGGACAAGCTGCCTTCTTTGGGTTTTGCTTTTTTTATTCTATATTTACAGATTTCACCCTTTCTAAATCTAAAGAAATAATCGAGTTCATGAGAGAGCAAACACAGGGTTTTCTTTACACAAGTCCAGAAAAAAAAGAAACTTAAGTACATTTAAACTCCAATTGTATTTCATGAAGAATCATTGAAAAGATAAGAGTACACCTTATATCATATATGTCACTGTATATTGCAAGTCAACTGTATCAGTTTGGGTTAGACAGCATTTTAGAAAATTTAAGACATTAAATACAGACCTGATATACATTAGGATATACTAATCAGCTCCTGAAACCATGCAGAGGACACTGTTTATGACAGTGATTTCTGACAGTCCCAGCAGCCTCTTACTTCTTCTAGAAGCTGAAGTTGTTGTTTTAGGTATATTTCCCCTAAATTTTTCTCATGTGTCCAGTATTGTTTTAGCTTGTACTTACCGCATGTATTCTAACCTAAATCCCTTGCAATATAAAGAAAAACAAAATTGCTCTTTACAGAACTACATGCATGCATATGACATAAATTGTATGGAGGTTGTGAATTATGCAGAGATGGAACATAATAAATAAAAAGGTTATCATATGTATGCAATATATGACCCCTAATTTGAGGGTCTACAAGTGTCATGTTGAAAAAAAATCAAAACAAAAATCAAAGAATGCTTTGCCTGCAAATATCATGGTGCTGCTTTTTCACTATGAAATAGTTTGTCAAACCTAGTTTGTATCATACTGTTTCTCTTTCATACAGTACAGCTTTCAAATTCTCAAATTATAAAGCCATTAATCATTAAAAAAACCCCGACACCTCTTTTAAAAATATTAATGAGATTCTTCTGAGTATTTATCCTTATTTTCATTGCATATATCTTGTGCAGAGGAAATGTATCCCCAAACACCTCTTTCGAATTGTCTCAAACAGTGTTTCTCTAGTTCAATCAGAAAAATATTTAAATAGAATAAAACGAGGGAAAATAATTCAATATATCATGAAATGATCTAACACTAACAAAGTTACTAACTAAGTTCTGTTAGCCTAGTTAGGGAAAGAAAAGCCTTTATAAATATCTGTCAAATGACAAATTTTATACCTTATACAAAAGAGAGAACAAAGCCATGTTACAATAAAACCAAAACCAGAAATTGAACTTGACCCTTGGGTACCAGCTTGTAAATACTACCTGTATGAGAACAACACACAGGAAGAAGATACAGTAAATTTGCTTTTATGTTTGCTTGTCCTCATACAGAAGAAGTATCTTGAGAAGCTCAGTAAAGTACTGCAGTGTAAAACATGTAGAACGGTATTATCAGATGGGCAAGAGAAAAATAGGCTTTCCATTCCTATCTATGTTCAGTAGGAACTAAGCTCAGAGTTCCCTTGGACTTTGAAAATCTTGATAATGTCTTTGAGACATGTTTCCATCTAAAAGTTGATAATCATGTAGATATTCAGTTCACACATGGATAATTGAAATATCATTTTCTTAGAAGCTCTTGTGACAGAGGACTAAGAGTTATGGCAACTACTATGTATGCAACGTCTCACAACACGTATTTACAAAAAGACACAGTGCTCAGAGATCAAGGATTTAGTTTACACACAATGTGAAGGGAAAAATTTACTAAAGACAGGAACAGAAATACTTTTTGCTATACCTATACACATAGTTAGCAGATCAGAGAAATGTTTTACTGATAAACATCTGAAAACTTTAAAAAATGAGCATTTGTCTTGAGGTCTTTCTGTTTTCATTTTGTGTACTCTTGATGAGAAGATAAATGTGCTTTTTGGGGCTGCAATGAAATCCAGTTTATGCATTGAGTTTAATATTAAAATATTTACAAAAATAGCTTATACATGATTAATAGATTTTTTAAAAATAACTAGTTATTAAAAGTACAGCATTGTTATGGAATGCTTATAACACCATTATTACTTTGTTATAGAATTGATGCCTGTAACCATCATAGCATCCATCCTTCTCAAGTATACAACATGACTATAAAATCTATTAATCGTGCATTAATCTGCTTTAATTTGAACTGTTATTTATAGTGTAACAAAATTAGATTTATGTTTTTCACTTTAAGTAATGTGTTTCAAATTCTGAATGTAATTCTTTATGATATAGGGAGTTGTCAAGAACTGAGACTTGGAGTATAAGACATCTAAAAGCTTGTGTCTTTGGTTTGTGAACATTTCAGTTTAATTAGTGTAGTTTTGAATGTTTTTATTTTGATAACCCACTTAAAATATAAAGTCATGTTCTTAGAAATCATATGTACCATTGTTTTCATTTTTTTTTTCAAAAGAAAAAAAAATCTGGAAAAATATAATTTCTCAAAAATAAATACTACAGACATTTTAGCATTCTGTTCCCCTCTTGTAAATAGCACAGCCATTTGCCAGTATCACCTCTGTTTTACTAGAAAACACTCTTTAGCCACTAGATTACTTTTTTGTTAAATGTCAATGATGTGATGCTGGAAATGATTTTGTAAAGAACACTCTGAGGTGCAAGGTGGTTGGGTTTGTTCCTGTTGGTATATGGTTCTTTAAAAAGACAGAAAGAAACAAAAGAAAAGCAAAACAAAACAAAAGCCTCCCTGGGACTGAAATACTTTGTATATGTTGTTATTTGCAGTGCATGCCAAGACATTCATGGGCACCAGAGCCAACCTGGCGAGCTAATTAAATATATAAATGTATGTGTTTAAAACAGCCTTATAAGGAGCATTGGAAATCTGCAAGATGAGCGAATATCTTATAACTTCTTCCGCAGGTGCGAGGATAGCTACAAGCCATGGACTTTCTGTCCTGCTTCTTGTTTGTGGCTTTGTGAAGGGTGCTTTGCTTTAATCTAAAAGTGCTGACTTTTTCCAATATCACTTTCTCTTCTTAAAGCAAAGAGCAAATCGCCTGTAAAATCCACGGAGCGGACAGCAAAGTTGACCCTAACCTCCAACCACCACTCTGCACCCAATGTACTCTAAATCTCTACACAAGGAGCACCTTCTTCAGGAAGTACAAACAAAAATACTAAATAAATAAAATAAATAAATATTATAAAAAGAAGAGGATACCACATGTTTTCTTGATATATCTTATTTTCTTTGGCGTATCACTGATCTTTTATTTGAAGAGAACTGTTGTGATGTATTCAAACGTTTCGTAACAGCAAGACCTAGTTTCCTTTTCTTTCGGCAAGGAGAAGCCTCATCCTTGACTTCTCAGGGGTTGGCCTGCAAGTCATCAGTATTACAGAATTAACCATGGATGACATTTGGTTTCCTACGCTGAAAGAACCATTCCAGCCTGGAAGCAAACCAAGACAAAATAATGAGACAAAACATACTGATTTAACATCGACCCCAATAAAACACCCCACAAAATTTATCCAAAAACATTTTTCTTTTTTCTTTATTATTTTTTGCATGAGAAATAGGGAGGAGAAAAGGAATTCTACAAAGCAGCTGAGCAGACTAGAGGATGTTGTTTCTGCAAGACAAATGAGGATTTTTTTCTATAGAGTTCTTTCGGTTTGTTTGTTTTTTTTTTTTTTTTTTTTTTTCTCATTATTCTTTTTACCTTGTGGTTTTTTTTCCTGTATTTTTTGTTTGTTTCTTGTTCAATGGTGGCAATTACTGACTTAGGCCAACCCCTGATGACTGTGTGGAGGTTTATATATATATACATCAGGTTTTTTTGTGTGCGTTCTATATTTCAGTGTGTTTTCTCTAATTTTGCAACTCCTGTATATGCAAAATTAACTTAAATTCTGTAAATTGCTTACAGTCTGTGTGATATAACTTCAGAGTTGACATACTTTGGTCCTCATGCAAGCCAGTTTTAATATTATCTATATGTCGTGCCACCAATCAACATCTTTATTTCCTTTTTTGACAAAACACTCTTTAGTTTGTAATTCAGTACTGTGTGGATTTTGTAATACATACCTTCACTACCACTGGTTTGACCCCTTTTAGCCCTCTGTTTACTCTGTAAATGCACATTAAAATTTGTTATGGTATCTAGACAATGAATTATTTTAGTTTTGTGTATGTTGTGCTGGAATTCAGTTGCTGAGCGCTCTTTTAATTTGTGATTTTCATGGAGGATTAAGTGATTCAATTACTAAAGACTATAAAATGCAGGTTTGCAGCATGTAAAGGAAGGTTAGAAGGGGAAAACAGACAAATAGAACATGGCTTAAAGGTTATTCTTTTGGTAAAGAGTTTTAGGAAAGTGAATTTATTACACTGGTAAACTATATTTGCATCACAGCTACTTCTACATGGCCAAAGAAGTGTCTTATTTTGCTTTTTCTGGAAGTGGATTGTCTTTACTCATTGGTATTCTTAATTAAAATACTTTATGTCTGTGAACTGAACATGAGAATTTTGCTGTTGAATGAAGTAATGTGCATTACATGAATTACATTAATTAACGCAGGAAGGAAAAATTGCTACCATTTGCAGCTGCAATCAGGAAGGGTTTTTTCTTGTTCCCCTCCTTCCACTGATGCTGAACAATCCACACCCTTTCATTTATCAACACAGACAATCACGTATACCACATGCTTATTATGTTCTATTTACAGCAGCATTAAGTAGCTGCAGTATGGTCAGCTGTGTGATTTCTCCTCATCTTGCAAGTAATATAGAAGGAAGTAAAACAATATGCTTAATATCTCACCAGTCCTATAAGCTGAACAATTTTTTTAAAATGCCCATAAGTCTGAAGTCCTCCCCCCTTAATTTCAAAGGAGAAAGAAAAAATACTAGAATAGAATCAAAGGGTAATATACTAACACTTTGAAAGAGGGTAACATATTTGTGCAATTCTTTTTTCCCTGAACCACATATTCTGTACTATAAGCTTGACTGGGAATAGTCATTCTTTCTTTGTATTTAGAAAATTCTTAGCAGTAATAAAGATAGTAGAAGTTTGGTCTAATACAGACATATCAGGGAGAAAAGGGG
>JAOXNG010000012.1:87546267-87556645 GCA_028566535.1 Scolopax minor
TGTATTTAGAAAATTCTTAGCAGTAATAAAGATAGTAGAAGTTTGGTCTAATACAGACATATCAGGGAGAAAAGGGGGAAAAGTTCTTTTATTTCAACATAAAATTAATGACGCCCTAGGAATATTATGTATTGAAAAGGTTTTGCTCCATAGGAATAAGTTTATCAGCCTACTGACAAAGGAAATAGAAACAGTCCCTGTTAAAAAGTGTTCTGACTCAAAAGCAGT
Organism: Scolopax minor; assembly: GCA_028566535.1. NCBI lineage: Eukaryota > Metazoa > Chordata > Aves > Charadriiformes > Scolopacidae > Scolopax > Scolopax minor. The sequence continues at coordinate 87,546,496 of JAOXNG010000012.1, forward strand.
ATTGTGGATCAAAAAGGAAGTAAATGAAAAAAGAGCCAGAGCTTTTCAAAGTCTCATTTTCTGAACACAACTATGGAACAAAACTTTCAGAGCTCTGGAGGAAAGGCTACATTTTCTCTGAGAAATATATATCTATGAGTGGATACTGTGAGAATCTCCCACATCGAGTTTGGAAACCTGTTTCCATTGGTCTTAAGCGGGACCAAATGCTTAAGATCACACGTTTCATATGTTTACTGTATACATATATCTTGTATGTATATTCTGTGTATGCACATAGTCCTGTAGATAGCCTGCAGTGACATATGGCATTTTTCAGAAGCAATTTAGCCTCACATTGTTAAAGTTAGCATCTGGTTACTATGTTAAACCAATACTGTGTTTTGCTTTATGCTGTTGGCTGCTTAGATATAGATCACCATGTACTAGGAAGTAACACTAAAGAACCAGCTGAAATTAAAGGCAGAATTCTAGACTACTCAGACTAGTGTGATACAACAACTCAGAAAACATTACCAAGGAAAGTGCCATATTGTGATCTGCTATTGTTCTTCACCACTGTCAGCGAAAAATGGACAAAAAAAATCTGTTTTTTGAAACTTTGAACAGCCTTTATATCTTGCATGAGATACTAATGGTATACTGCAGGTGTCCTCCTTGCCCCCTCCCCAATAAACCAAACTCAAATTCCTCAGATGAGGTTGGTTCAGCCCTTCTGGTTGTAGGTCTAGAGCCTAGCTTTATGTTTTCTGCCAGGTTGTGTGGATGTATCAGAATCATCTCCTAGCAGGAGCTAGTATTGCATTTCTAAATTCTATGCTGTGTCTTAACAGCCATTCTTTAAATCAGGAATCTGCCTGATGCTCCAAGAAATTCTCAAAACAGAAGTTAAGCTGTATTAGCCCGACTTTTTCCTAAAACTTTAGTTATAAATGATATTTGGTATAGCTCTGGTTGAGCTTGGATTTAGCACTAACAGAGAAATAACTTGTATAATTAAACATCCTTAAAAGCTCCATTGTGTTAAGTACCTGACAAAATCTCTCAAAACTCAATGTCCTTAACCTTTCTGCAAAAATACTCTAGTTTTGAGGTGGTTATTTACATGACTCATGATTCTCATTTAGTGGCCACAAGGCCTTATTGAATATGTGTCTTTCTTCACATATCCCAACTGTTCCAACAGTTTTTGTTTTTAGTAGAAGAGTAAACACAGGTGAGGATGAACCACTTTTTTATTTTAAGATATATGCTGTCTAAATACTGCTCACACACCTTGAGATGTTATGTCTTCTGAAGCTAAAAGAAACATATCCCAACTCCATTAAATGTCAATGACAGTTTTTGTTACATGAAAAAAAGATCCTTTTGCATTAGTATCAAGGATTAGTACTGCTATAGAACTTGAATTATAAATTCTCCTCCTTTTCAATATTTACCAATATTCTTTTAATCTCTAACTTAATGAATGAAAGTTGCTACATAACGTGTTTGAACTTTCCTTTCTTAATTGCCTTTTGTAGATTCTTCAAAGAAATTTATGGAGCAGAAGGGGTGCTCAGACCATACATTTAAAATCTGAATGCTTGTCTAATATTTTACAGTGTTAAACATTAAACTTCTAATGATCTCTACAGTGGTGACATCATTTAATTCACCATTAAAAAATAAATCAAAAAGCAAACAACCCAACACTGCACTGCTGCCAATATTCAATTCCTTCCTCAAAAAAAAAAAAAAAAAAAAAAGTAGAGAAAACAATCTAAACCTTTGTTATTTGCAGGATGGAGGAACATTTGTCCATGACATTACTATTGGTAAATGTCAAATGTTGTTTACAGAGCTAAAAGCATTAAGAACCAAGAATGGGATCATCATACTTTGCAATATAAATTTTTAAAGGTTAATCTTCAGTGATTAACTTAGCTAAACAATGCTAAGCACAAAGTAAATTGCTTAATGCAAGTCACCACAAATGCCTTCAGTCTTTTGTTCTGAGCTTCCAAAATATTGTTTTATTTGATTTTACAGTCATAAAGTTTGCATATACATTCACATAGTTGAAAGATTATGCATAGGTTTCCTAGAGCTCTTCATCTAAACAGTACAAGAAGAAAAGAGCAAAGAAGAAAGTTAAATTTGCCTGTAGTAATGAATCACAATCAATTGGTAGAGTTACTTGCAAAGAAAGAGAAGTGTGCTTTCTTGAGAGTCAAGTGTAATTGCAATCTTATTTCATTTTCTTTTTATGCTATTATTTTCTTGCCAACTTTTCAATCTAAAAAAGACAATACTATATTTCTTACTACTCACTTCTTACAAAGTGACAGAGGACAAAATAATGTTGGGTTTGTTATGAAAGAAGCTGAGAGAAAAAATATTTTTTTCATTTAACAACAATCTAAATGTTTACAGTGTCCTATCAACTGAGAATATCTCTGCTCATAGCTTTGTGGGGAAGGAGCGATAGAGAGTGCTTTGTATTTCAGCTTGACTTCCCAGCTCTAAAAGTGTTCTCAGCTAATTGTCATCTTACAGCTAAGGATAGGACTCTTCTGTAAGTTTCACAAATACAGTAATTTTTCCTGTAACTACCAGTGATAGATTGGTTTGAGTTTTGAAATGATAAATACTTGCAACTCAGAATATTTTTCCATAGAGTTATAAATGTTATGAAGAATGCAACTATTTAAAAAAATAAACAAATCTAGACAAATATCACAACCTAGTATTCTCTCAAGTTTTATTGTAACCCACTCTTTTAAGAAGTAAGGTAATGTTTACATATTTTCATAAGTGTTATAGATTTGGTTGGTTTTGTTTTTTTTTTTAAATATTTCTTAACACTCAAGAAAAACAGAAAATACTTTAAAAGTGACTCTAAAACTATGCATGTGTGAAGTGCTAATTGCATTAACAAAAACCAGACAAAAGCCTCCTAGCCTGGAGTTCATTCTAATTGGGTATGCAAAATAGTAGGGAAGGGAGGTGGTGAGGAAAAAGTTGCTGGAGTGATTCTGGTGATGGTGATTTGATCATTGTCCTTAACCTTCCCAGTATACTTCTTGGCACCAGCAAGGGCATAAATTCTGGACAGACTTAAATGCAGCAGCAGAAATAATGTATGCAATAATGCTGATGATACTGTGCAAAGCACAGGACATACTGAGTTTACACAGTGGCACTGCACAACAGCAAAACATCTGGCATTGTCTGTATTCTACAAATTCTGAATGCCTAGTATGTACTGGACATCTTACCACACATGACAGAAGGAGAGGCTAGATACAGGCTGCTCTTGCTTCTCAATAGTTTTTATCTAGCTAGAAAAGTTGTTTCTTTTCTAAGGTTCCTAACCTATAGGACAAATAAAATACAGAATACTGAAAAATAAAGAATCATGAACAGAATTCCTCAGTTATCTCCCTTACTTTGTGTGTTTGTTATTGGCACTACTTACATGGAAGTTCAAGAAAACTGTTCTTCTCAGCAATAAACTCCACAGATGGACTTTGAGATTACCGTTTCACCTGAAGTTTACAGCCCTACTTTATTATTTCACTTTTGAAAGGTATGCCAACATTTAAATAGAATATAAGAAAATGAAGAGAAGAAAAACCACAACATTTTGCCAAAATCTTCCCTCAAAACAAAAAAAACCATAAATTCTAAAGTATATCCAATGCAAAAATTAACTCTTTTAATGGACACATTAAAGAATCACTGATTTCTCTTCATGAACTTTAAGGAGACATCCAGGAATTTTGATTCTATTACATTTATTTCAAAAATATGGAACCTTAAATCTGCTTGCAATTAAGTAAATTAAATGTTATTTAGTATGGTTAACTATGAAGTTAAACAATGTAGGTTATCTAAGACATTTGTTATGAAGACATACACAGAACACACCCAGAATTATAGAGACAGATCTGCTAATGGTAACACAGATTTTTTTCAGCAGATGGATAAAGCAGATGGATGATTTGTGTTTTCTTCACACTTCTCCTACTGATCAGCAGTTGCCAGCAGTAATATCAGTGTCTACCACAGGAATATATTAATGCAGTGGGTTTTTTTCATTAGCCACTTTTCCTTCTTCATCAGAATAGGCTTTTGGTAGACCTCAGAAATATGTACCACACAAAAAACCCCACAGACAGTTATATAGAAATATATGGGCCTTCAAATATTTTCACTAGACAAATAAAATTCAGCTAAACATTTCCTTAGGAAAAGAAAGAAATCATGTTACTATTTAAGATGAGTTTGTTATATACAAGTCATATTTGAGACAGTGTTCAGAAAGATTTGCCATCACATATGCCACAATGAAGGGTCTAATTGGAATATTCTCCTTGTGAAATTCCAAACTATCCCATTTGTCCTCATTTTATCATGGATTTCTGTATTGTCTTCTGTATTCTGTTTCATCAAACTAAGCTACAAAGCCATATAACATTGCTGAAGTGGATGAGAAGCACTTGCACAATCTGTTTCACCAGGTCAGCTTAGAGGGCTCTGACTTCCTAGCTGTAGGGTGGTAACAAGCAAGTGGAGTGGCAGAAAGGTTTTAAAGCAGTCACAATTATCTCTGGTGATCAAACAAACCCACAAAACAACCAAACCATCTGGGGAGATTTCAAAGGACTGCCATCCAGGAAGCTGGCACAAGATCTGCTGATGAATCAGCACACAAAGCATCTAGTGTAGGTGAAGCTATGCCAATAGAAGACCACAACACTGGAGAGGCAGGATAAATAAGCTAGCAACTCCTTTTCTTTGTCCAGGTTCCATCTAATGTAGAAGGCTCTTCTAGTAACACTTAAATTCCATGGGTTTAAGTTTCAAAGCCTCATTACATAGGCAAGGTCTTAACACATCTGAACCTACCTCTGGAGTGGTTTGTTTCTTTACTAACTGCAGTCATTCTGGAGAAAGAGTGATGCTCAATGTGACAGCATCAATGAAAACACCATTGTAATGGTTAATGGCCAAACAAGCATAAAATATGACATATATGAAAAAAAACATAATAAACTGAAAATAATAAAATTACACATGTTTCTGCTGCATGCTGCTGAGGAGAACTACTTGCAAGTTTGGACTCATCATCAGTGACAGCACCAATACCAGAATATGGCAGCGAGATAGAGCCCTACCTCAAAATGGAGCTGTGATGGCTGAAGCCATTGTATCCTAAGAAGTAGCTATATGAGTACTTCAGATAGCAAAATTTTGAGTGAAACTGAACACTTGCAAAGTTGATAATAAAATCTACAAATCCAGTACAAGAGTTTTATTAAAAGGCTTGTGTGGGTGAATATAAAACTTGATGTTTCAGGACTGAAGGTAACAAACATCTATGAGTGTTAAGGAATAAAATAACCTTTAGGCATATTATTTCTGAGATTTCTTTTGCCTATCTCTGAGAAATGTATAGATATAGCGACTGTTGAACACTAAATACTGAACTAGATAGAGCCTATTACATACTGCAGAAATGAGCAGTGCAGAGATCTCAGAGATTTTTCTGGCTGGGAATATGGATATGACCGTGATCATGGCTAAGACTGTAAAGCTATAGTATGCCCTCTTAAATTTGCCTAATGATAAGGTCTTGTTTCAAGATTTTCAAGTTTTTTACACTATAACTCCTATGCCTCCCAAAAATTGTTTGAAGAGAATTCAGCCTTCTCTGCAGTACTGTTCAAGCACCAAAAGGAAGACTTTGCTGGTTTATGAACTTAAAATAGTTAAAAACAATTTACTGCCAGCATTTATTAGTGGGGAGAAGGGCAGATGTGGTGGTTACATTAATATATCACAAGTAGAGCATTAGCACTAGCACTTTAAGGCAGTATAACTGAGACTTTTGATTAAATTTACAAAATGTTGTAATAAAGATGATTGATAATATTATTTTGCTCTAGTGGGAAGTAAAAGCAAATTATTGAAATTATTGACAAACAGAGGTCTTTGGTACAGCCAAAGACATTGAGCCACACTGCTAGCTACACAGCTAGGAGAAACATACCTTGTATTGACTTTTAAACTGATTTATATCCTCTTAAACTATGCAGCACATAATTTAGTAGAAATAAGCAGTCAAGCCTTAATCCTAATGAAGTTAAAACAAACTTGTTACTGATTCATTTAAGCAAGAGAGAACAGTCCATGTATGAAAATGGAGGAATGTAGAAAATAGATAGAACAGTTTAAGATTAACAGATAAAGATTAAACACAGCTAGATTGGCAGATAAATTATCATCACTACCGGGTCATGTCTTTCTTGCAGGAACTACCATGGAAGTATATTCTTGTCTTTTAGTATTCCAAGCTGCTAATCCTTTTCCTCTGCCACCCCCTTCATTATCTGTTTTCTTCTCATGCATTAATTGCAAAGGAATATATAAATATGATGTGCTCAATTATTAATCATGTATCATTCAAGCCTGGCAAACAGCTTCAGAAATAAAAATGCAAAGAAGACTTAGAATTAAATCTTACTTCAGGAGTTTTACATAAAAATAGCTGGTTCCTGTGTCAGCCACATCCTTTTGACTTTTATCACTGAAGTACCAGGCTGGAATTCTAAGTATTCACAAACTGTAAGACATACTTACTTTTTAAAAAAAAAAAAAATTAATTGAAAGCTAGCCCATCCCAAACTCAGGTGCATCCCTTTGCTGCATTCGTACAAAGAACCAAAGATGAAGTTTTGAAACTGCATCTGAAGTCATGCAGTGATAGGATTTGTTTGCCCAGACTGATATTAAGGAAAACAAAGCAAAGCTTTAAATTATACTCTGCTTTCAGGTGGCCAGCTTGAAGAGGCCCAATTAGAATTTACTAAACACTTTTTCTGCATTGCAAAAGATCAGATTATTTAAAACATCACCAACATAGTACTTCCTAAAACTAAGAACAAACAAATTCCATTTACTTTTGAAAACACAGGTCAATTCTGAGATATGGTGGAATGGAGAAGTGGAATTGCTGCTGCTAATAATAAGGGCAAACTAGAACAAGTACACTCCTAGTGTATGCTTTTATACTAATCTCTCTTCCATGAAGACCATCTTCTTATTACATAACATCATCTCCTTATTACATAAAGAGACATTGCTTCCCTTGTTCCCATTGCTCCCCTGCTGACTGGATGTAAATGACAAGGTTTTGGTAGGTTAGGGCCTGTAATGGTGGCCTCTATGGAAAGAGGTCAGGGATTGCCCTGTACTAGACACAGCCAGTTCTATCCACCTCTGGAACAGATCCACCACTGGCCAAAGCTGAACTCATCAGCCATGTGTATGGTGCCTGTGGGAAAACATATTTAAGAAAGGCCAGACAATGCTGGGGAGAGAAGGGAGGGAACAAAAGAGTAAGAAACAACAAAGGGAACACCAAGGACAAAGGAGGAGGTGCTCCACAGAAGAACAGGTACATCCCTGAAAGGACTGCAGTCCATGGAGACTCCACATGAGAGCAGAGGAAAAAAGTGAGAAGAAGTGGCAGAGGGAAAACACTATGTTCTGACTTTAACTCTCCCCCTTCTGCCCAACAACCTTGTACAGTGTGTTCCCTTGCTGAAGGGACTGAGCATAACCTATGGCAATGACAAAGAGGAAGGAGAAAAATTTGCAATGAAGTTGAGTATAGAAAAAAGGCAAGGAAATATGTTTTCCTTAAGTGTGTAAATTTTTGGTTTATTGTTCTTTTCTTTCCAATATCCAAATCAGTAGTTACCAATAAATCAATCTATCCCAAATTAGCTTTTTTTTGCCCACAATGGTAATTCATAAGGGGTCATTCCATCTCCATCTTGATGACCAAAAAGGTTTCTCATTGCTTTTTCTCCTCTTCTTTCCCTGTCCCACTGAGGAGGGTGAGTCAGAGAGTGGCTGAATCTCAGAGGCAAGTGTCTCAAAATCATATGTAAGACACTTCCTACACTATGTCTTCCTGGTTCATTTCAGGTTAGAGCAAAATCCAAAATGTAGGCATTGTTTAAGCATTCCAGAAATTCACATTCAAGTGCAATCTCAGATTATCCTGTCAGCAACAAAACAGGCAACCTCCTCCTTCATCAAGTTTTGGACCACTTATCTCTATGACACACAAATAGAAAATCTCTCAGATTCTGGCTTCTAGTTTCTTTACATTCATTACAACTTTAGAAAAAAGGCAATCCTCTCATCCTGCTAATATGTCTCTTTAAAATTTCTCAATAGAGTTGCTGGTGTTAAAATGTAGAAGGTTAAATGGCAGAAGTTATATAATAAAGATTGGTCAACAAACTGGTCATCTATGAAACACAGTCATTATAACCAACAATCACAGAAGCAAACTAACAATGTTTATGCAGAAATCCTTGCCTTATACTGGGTTGAATACCTCAAAGGAGTTAGCGTTTCCCTGATCAGTGTCTGTCTATGACTGCTGATAAGGGTTATGGTTCTTTTCAATTTTCTTCTCTGCTCTACTTTCTTTCAGGGTGATTCGTTGTTGGGTCCTCTGAATTTTTATTTACTCATGCATTTATTTTTCATTACAGTTCTTTATGTTTCTTGTAGGAAGGAAGAAAAAGAAAAGGGAAGAAGAAGCTTTGGTGTGTCTCCTGACTAGAAATATTTGTCTCCACATGAAAATGAGTAAGGCTATTTATTGTGGGGAGCTGGGGTGAGAAGACAGAAACTGTCAGGTCAGAGGGAGAAATTAAGACTATTCTTCCTTAGAATGTTGCCTTTTAAAAATGAGAGAGTAGCAATACTAAATCTGCCTAGAAGCTTCCCAAGGACTAAGATTTGGAGAGCAGGGAGCTCTAAAGTCAGCTAGAGGCTGCAGCTTTTTGTCAGTGAGGGACAAAACATTCCCTTCATTAGTTGTTATGAGAAGCGGAAAAGATAAGAGAGAATTTTTTTAGCTAGTAGAGGATTTTCAGTGTCAAATTCTCCTCTTAGAATTTGTTCTGAAGCTGAGTTTGTAGTGTCAAATGGCAGGCATTGTGAATTGCCTCCCATACTTCCATAACATGAGGTTCAAGATTTCTTCAGAGTCATTCTGTGCAATGAAAATGATGGTGTTAAATAGAGTGGGAAAAATCACTAAAAATGCCTCATACAAGCAAGGGTAAAAATGTATATGAGGAAGGAGTTCAGACTGTGTAAAATAGAAAAAAGAAAAAGATCAGTAGTTTCTGCAGTGAAGGGGAAAAAAGCATAAGATAAGTGAAATTCTGATAACAACAAACCTATTATCAATGGTTTGGAACTGAAGAAAAATGAAAACCAAAATATTCCAGTTTATTCGATGAGAAAGTGGATGAGCTCAACTATCAAGTGTCTCTATACTTAACACATTTCTGTAGTACTAGTTAAACTATGTAACACACAAAGGAAGAGAGAGGTAAAGAGAAAGCACTTTTCATCACTTGGTCAATTCCACATGGTAAAAGGAACAGAAATTATCACATAAAACTCTACATACTAGCAATAAAATCAACATAAGTATATTGATCTATCAACATGTCACATCTCTCTGCAGTTACCTTGGTGCGTGCTAAATTAGTAATCATACTATGCAATTAATTGTACTTTAAGTTTGCCCACATACTAGAAAAATTTAGCACTTTCTAAATATTTTTTTAATCTCATTATATCTATGTATGATTTCTGCACATTTAACTATAAAGTCACTTGTTGCTTTTCCTTGTGGAAAAGAGAAAACTGAAAGGAGGTATGATAGAGGAAAATAAAACTATAGTTTACATAAAATAAGATGGACTGAAATATTTCACTCTCTTTTCTAGTGCAGGAAACAGGATGTGTCCAACTAAGTCAGTATGAACGTGTTTCAGCCTAACAAGAGCAGATGCAAAAGACCTTGCCAAAACTGATGTGGATCCTAGAAGTTCATATAGGTTGAGTGGGTGACTGAAAAAGTTTATGGAAGAGAAATTTTTTTGGGTTACAAATCACAGAATCACAGAATCTTAGTGGTTGGAAGGGACCTTTGAGATTATCGAGTCCAACCGCATTAAAAACAAACCCAAACCAAACCAAACAAACAAACCCTTAAAAAAAACTAAAAAACCAAACAACAACAACAACAAAAAACCCACACAAAAAAATAAGCACCCACCAACTA
>JAOXNG010000012.1:87613350-87626314 GCA_028566535.1 Scolopax minor
AGATCCAATGGTATACATATGTATCTGCCTCTGCCCACCCCCTCCATCCACACACACATCGCACACACACACCCCCTCCAATCCTGGCTAGTAAATTAGTTTTTTCTAATATCTAATTCCAAGCTGCAATTCATGGACATCATCCCATCACACTTCCTGCTGCTACTGAGAAAGGTTTGTTTCTGTGATCTTTGTAACTCCCCTTCAAGTAGCTGTCAATTACCCTTAAGTAAACCTGCATCAGCTTAAATAACCCCAGCCTTCTCAGCCTCATATTCTTGTTCATGTTTTCTTGGTTCTGATTATATTGATAACCCACTTCTCTAATGTCTCACTAGCTTTCTTGAACTGGGAGATTAAAAGGTATGGGAAGCATTGCATATGCAACCTCAGTAACAGTGAGCAAAAAGAGATAACTTCTTTTAATCTGTTAGTCACAGTAACATAGCTCAGTATGCAATCTGCCGCCTTTGTGATGTAGGTACAGTGTTCACTCGTATTCAGTTTGACTTGAAGTACTTTTCAGCGGGGCTGCTAACTCACCAGTCAGTCCCAGCCTGTACTGGTGCACAGGGTTATTATGCCTGAGGTGTAGAAATTTGCATTTCTCCTTATTGATCGACATGAGGTTTCCAGGGCCCTACCTAGCCTGTTGTTGTGCATATGTTAAAACAAAGGTACATTTAAAGAATCCCAAACAAAATTAAACCACACACACACACAGAAAAAAAAAAAAAAACAAAAAAAAAAAAAACCAACAAACCACCTCATTTTTTCCTCCTTATGCACATTTCAAAATTTCTCTTGGTGTCTGCACAGAAGACCCATGGTGTAGTCAGAGCAGCCAAACAGGAAGTGTTGCTGTGTGCCATACCTGGGTGTTCAAAATAAATAAATTTATCTTTCATGGCATTTTAATTACTACATATATCACAGAGTTCACTGACACAGCCCTGATGCCTGTAGCATCTTCTTAGTGCTGAAGTACTCTGCTATGCACTATACCAGATTCTTGGGAGGAATTAACTCCAATTTTAGTCCCCAAATCTCACTGAAAATCAATAGTAACCAAACTCTAAATAGAAGACAGGCACCTAAATATCCCTGGCAACTAAACTCTTTAGTAAGTAGCTTTGACTGTCAATTTATCTAACTTAACAGAAGCCAAACTGATCAGAAATGATCAACAGAAATAAAAAAAATATTGAAACACACTGAAGTTTAACATGCTCCGTGTTTCAAAATTAAGGCTCATTGATAGATAACTTCAGATTAAAGGATTTGCCACACATACCAGTTTTGAGGTGTTTGCCAGGGACCCAATTTACAACGTCAGCTGGACTACCAAAAGCCCTCTTAAAAAGGCAGTCGTAGCCATTACTTATGCTAGGGGAAGAGAACACTATCCTTTTGCACCCAGGGTACCACATGTTCCCTGCTAGAAACAGGGTTCCACTACCAGAGATGAAGTTAGTGCTCATTTTATGCTTCTCTTTCTGTCCATGCCAAGGACCACCATTATGGTTTGGGTTCTGTTTCAGCCAAAGAACATATCTGCATCTCGGGTTAGGGACCCTGATAAATCTAGTGTCTTATTTGCCATAATATTCTGATGCTTATTAAAAGAACCTGAACAACAGAAACTAATTTGGATTTTAAAAGATTAAGAAGGAATAAACTCAAGTAATTTCCACTCACCACTGAACAGTAGCAGTTATATGCTAAAGGAATGTTCCTTTTCCCTTTATTGTATATCACTACACCTTACAATTACAGACATTTCTAGGGCTGATCTTATGGGCAGAAAACTGCAAGGACCTAAATTCTATGAAATGAGACAATTCCACAGAAGTCATAAATTTAACTGGCAACATTTTAAAAGCCAGACTCTTGCAGTGAGCTCCTAATGTTAAATGAGATTTATTTACAAATTGTGACAAGCAAATATAACTCAGAAAAATTGGAAAATTATTTGCAGTCTTCTCCTGAAGAGGAAAATATTCTTTGTATTGTGGCAACATCCATCAAAGCCAATTCCAAAGCACAATACGTTATCATCTTTTTGTAATGCTGTACAAAAACTGAGCACTTTGTCACATTATTAAGGATGAGTTTTAAGAGTCTTAATTGAAGCTGAAAACCAGTGTGCATCATTTCACCATAACATCAGCCTTATTAAAAGTCTCATATCTTCCTGTACTCATTTAACAATCCAATCAAATATAGGACTCAGTGTATAAAATAGCATTATGACATGATAAAGATTTAACCTAAGAATATTATTTTTCCATTAGTATTCTGTCAGTAGATGTACTTTTGTTCCTTCCATTTCTTGTGCCTTCTTTGCAGAATCAACCCATACCCTTATTCTACAAAACAGTACAGTAAAACACTGTGATTTTTCTTAGAATACCTGTATATTTCCCATTTTTAAAAGTTATAACATTAAGGTTCTTTCTTAAATATGGGTGACTGAATTTGGAATTCAAAGAGACTCAAAATGACCTAAACTGATGCCTCACACTTCATGTTTCTCACAACTTAATAACATCCAATGTATCTCAACTCTACTCTTCCTTCCAACTGTGACCTGGCATACCACTAAATTTGTACTTTTAGTTCCACAGCTTGCAAGGATAGAAAAGCCCACTGCTCTGATTGTGCTCCTAAATTAGGTGTACCCTATAGTCATGTTCTTTAGCACACCACCAGATCCACAACATCACTTCTGAACTACACCTAAATGAAACTAAATTTGCAATTTCTATCTCAGCAATGGCTCAAGCAAGTGACATGTCAGTAAACAAGCTCCACTTAATCTTCTGTTTATTATATCCATTAGCCCTGGATTATGCACTGAATCTTAACCTTTTATCCTGGGGGACATTCTTCTGCTAAAATTTCAGTGGGTTATGATGTCTACAAAGTCAGACTTCTTTATATTATTTTTTTGTCATTTCTCCTAAGTTCAGAAAAATGTTTTTAACCAGAATCTGAACTAAAGCCAGATAGATTTCAAGAACATGAAACATCATGAGAAGAGCCCACTTCCTGGAAAAGGTTGTAAAGTTAAATGACATAGTTTCCTTTAATATGGTTTAGTATTGTTGGTTACTGCTATATACTGAAGAATATTGAAACAGATCAATGGTTTGCACAAGAATTGCTTAATATGAAAGAAATTTGACAAGATGAATAAATGACAATAATTCAGATGGGAAAAATAGCTGACAGTGCAATTTGTAATTTACCTGGTACCTAGTTTTGATATTAATGATAATACACAGTGCAACCCTTAGAAGTGAAACCTGGAAAATATATACCTTTCAGTTCACCTCTATCCTAGCTGAGACATAACTGATGTTCAAGCTTTGTCACTGCAACTATGCTAAAGTCAACTATTTCTGAACATCACTGTGTGCAACAAAGCTCTTTCTTTCATGATGTAGTGCCCAAGCGAATGACTATCAATTTCTTCATGTAAGTGCAGCCCTTTGGAGTGACAGAACTTCCTGACAAAGCAGACTTCAATCTTTGGAAGTCAAATTTCGATTGCATTCACAACTTAAATATAAATTTAAAATTCTTCATTGGAGTCTAGGAGTATTTGTGTTCCTTTTCACTTATCAGCTGAGAGGAAAAAAAAAAAGATATTTAAAAGGCCTTTATCTTGCACATTTTGCTTAAATAGAACCTGAAAATAAAACCAGCAATTTTGCCACTTTTAATGCCCCTTTTTAAACATGCCTTAAATGATTTAGTACTAGGGTTTCTATACTGTCTCCCTTTGCATGCATTATCTTTCAACGTAAATGAGACATCACCTTTAAAGTTCAATTATTGCACTATGTTACTATAGCAACTCCCAGGGAAAGCGTGTTAAGCAGCCTTCAATAAAAATCAACTCTACTTAATTTATAAACTCTCTATAAATGAAGAAAAAAACACCCTTCTCTCTTTAGCTGTTAAATACCTGATTTTACCAGCTATATATAAAACAATAAAAGGTGGTTGTTTGTATCATAATTGATGTTGCCTATAGACCTCAGAGGAAGGACAGTCAAGGTTGGAGTTAGGTCAACATTCAGATGAAAGATTAATTCTTCATTAAACCTTGTGACTGAAGACCTCTTTGAACTTAACCTATTCTGTAAGTTAAAATGGCCACATTGCCATCCATGGAAAACTGACACAGTTTCACTGAATTCAATGAAGCAAAGCCAATTTACACCTGCCAAGGACCTTAGTATTGTATGAGATGAATAGTTCTTTCATTCAGGATGAGAGAACTTTTTGATCATTCTCTCTGAAGTGAATGGGCAAATCTGAAAGCAAAAAGATGGCAAATGTTTAAATCAATATTAACACAAGTAAAACTGAATTTGGTTCATAACATTTTTCCATTGAATGTTCAGGATGAAATCCTTGTTCCTTTAGTAACATCTTGTGGAAGCTTCTCTTGCAACCATTTATTTTGATAAAAAGTGGTGGAAATTAGTCTTTGAGACTTTTAGCCCTTGATCAGTTTCAGTCAGGCTGGATACACAAATTCAGAAGTTACAGAAAGATAAGGTTCATGACACAAAGGGAGTAGAACAAGATTCAAGGAACATTTTTCCCAAATGTGTTCAAATACTTAAAAGCACAAGGCCACTGTGCTTTCATTTTTAAACATGGAAGCTTCTGAAATTTCATCCCATGGAAAATTTTTCCATTTCAAGAGAAAATTTTAAAAAATATATGTATGTTCAGAACTTGTTAGGGAATATGAATGTCATAGATTCCATATTCCATTCTACAAGACTTGATTCTTCTGTGTTGCTACAGCAATCCTGTTAGACATTGTTTTACTTTAACCAAACTGTTCACCTTTAAAGTAGATCTCATTAATCTAAATCTTATTATTTTATACATAAGAAAGTAACAAGAAATTTATCTCCATAGCCTTACTATTTCCTGTAGAATTCAAAATAAGAAGTCAAACATTTTCCTGGAGTGAAGACAATATTTAGATTTATACTAACCAGACCAACTGCAGCAGAAGCTGCATGGGAACATCTTTAAACAAGAAACTAAATGAAGGAACGAAGAGCCAGGAAACAAAGTAAGTGGGAATCAAAAAAAAAAAAGGAAACCAAAACACAAAGACATAAAAGAATAGAATAAACATGTTTGGTTTGGAGGGTTTTTTTTTTTTTTGGTTTTTTTTTTTTTTTTTTTTTTTTTTCCCCCAGGATGATTTGTAAATATATGAACACTTAGGTATTGAGAAAAACAAAAAATAAAGGCTGGCTTAAAGTGACAGGCAAATAGGACAGAGCTTCCCACAAACTGACCAGAGTGGGGCAGTTTTCTGTTACCTGAAATTAACTGCCCAAGTGACTTCTATTATTATTCTGTATAACTAAATTAATAAAAAACCCACAGTGTGCTACAAAATAAAACTAGTGAGTTTGTTGTTACTGGAATATTCAAATACTACCAGCCCAAGTGTTCCTCCATCATCTTACAAGTTAGTACATATGTGAATTCCTGTGGGAGTTCTGTCTCATTCAGAACCTTGTCAGAAATAAATTATGATTAGATAATTAAATATTATCATAATACCCATATGTACATTTTGAAACTGAAGGTCACTCCAGCAATCTTGAGTCTTATTTTCTGCATCTTGCATGCTATGCTTTTCAAACTTCATAGACATAATTTCATGGTTGCTGGTTTATATTTTTCATCATGTTTACCAAATCATCTTAGACAAACAAGACAGGTAAATAGATTTGTAAAAACACACTAGACATCTATACCTCATGTTTGCAGTGTTTCATAAATATTGTTGTTAGCAATCCCTTTGCTGTACAGGGCAATCTACAAAACCCAAGCTACACACTACAGCTCACTTTCTATTCATGTGTTGTGAAATTAGGTAAATATTTCAGCTTGTAAAACTTTTTCTTCATATGATACTTTAAAGAAATATTTACTTACAATAATGTCTATTTTAAATACTTTCAGATTTTCCAACTATTCTAATAGTGTCTTTCCCTTTGTATTCGAGGAAGTCTATCAAAAATATTATTACTTTTATATGACCCAGTGACCATCTCTGAAACAGTTCCTTATTATGTGTAAGATAAATGCTTAGCAGATAAAGTTTATTAAAATTAAATACTTACATTATAAAAAGAAAATTGCTTAATAAAGGAACAGATGGTTAATGGATTGTGACTAGTCACAAATGGATTGTGAATATTACAACAAGAATCTATCAACAGATAGGAAAATGATTCTGGACAAGGACCAATTTCCTAGAGTTGGTACACAATCTAATTTTAAACCCTTTCATTTTGACTTTTTTTTCCCAAATAACATGAACAATATGATGGAGTCTCTTTGCTGGAAACAATTGAACAGAACTGACAAATTCATAATGCTTCAGACCATGAAATCCCAATTGGTCCAATCACAGATACATTTATCATGCCTGTAAAGATATTATTATAGTTAAAACTTATAGCCTTTCCCACTGTGATAACTGCTCCTTGGAAATTAGCCAGTTTTGCAAAATAATTCTCACAAATTTCTTCAGAAAACCCAGCACAATAATTTTTTTAATCAGAAGACTGACTCTTTTGTGCTTTATTTTTAATTCTTAAAATGCACTTGAGTAGCACTCTAATAGAGCCTTCAACAGAGGAAATCTGTTAAAAGCTGTTCTGCGTGTCTGTGTTTACACACAGTGTCAAAGCAGATGTAATGACAAAGTCGACTCATCACCTCTATGTATATGAAAAGCATCCTTCTAGGTAATAAACAGCAGTCTGCTTTATTCCTGTAAATTTTTCTAAGAATTTAAAATGTTGGCACAAAAAACCCTGACTACTTACATTTCCATTTTTCCATTCTTGACATCAGCATAAAATAAAAAAAATATTGTTCAGGACAATATAGTACAAGAAATTAATATGAAGTTAATCAGCAAGATTAAATATTAATATTGATTTGGAGATATTTAAGCTTAGTTGGACTCAATAATACCTGGTCCTGTTTCAGTAGCTGCTTTTCACTGTAGATAGTTTAAAGAAACTGCTAATACTGTTTTAGTACACAGGTAAGGTGAGGTGTCTGGAGAGTCTTATGAGGGATCTGGCGTTGTTCAGCCTAAAGAAAAGGAGGCTGAGGCAAGACGTCATCGCTCTCTACAAATACCTGAAAGGAGGTTTAGAGAGGCTGGGATCGGTCTCATCTCCCAAGTCATAGGAGATAAGACAAGAGGAAATGGCCTCAAGTTGCGCCAGGGGAGGTTCAGATTGAACATTAGGAAAAAATTTTACACTGAAAGGGTTGTTAAGTATTGGAATGGCTGCCCAGAGAAGTGTTTGAGGCACCATCCCCAGAGGTATTTAAAAGATAGGCTGATACGGTTTAGTGATCAGAGTTTTTTATCAGAGTTAGGTTGATGGTTGGACTCGACGATCTTAAAGGTCCCTTCCAATCCTATGATTCTATGATTTTATAGACACTACAGTTTCTCTAACAGAAATAAACCAGAATTAATTCCTCTTTGAACTAAATATTATATGGTAGAGGAACATCACGCCTCCCAATTTAAGGATTCCAGCGATGGAGAATTCACCAGAATGATATTTAAGTGGTGATTCATAGTTAAAATGTATTTCGTCATATTTATATTTAAATTCTACTGTCTATTGCACTAACTTTAACTTCCAAACATGGAATCTTACCATATTTTACTGGCTATCCAAAGAACTTTTTCATCTATTCACACTGAGCTACCTGTAGACTGATCACTCTGCAGTGTTTTTTTTAAAAAATCACCCAGTTTGAGCTCACTGAGTCTTTATTTTTCTGTTCTTTTAAACTCATACCTCTTCTCTGTACCTTCTAAATTTTCAGAAACATTATTTGAGTACAGACACAGAAATTCAGAATATTTCCATAACAATCACAAGCAGGATACACAGCATTTCTTAGCATTCTTGAGTATTTATAGCTAGAGATTGCATTAGATTTTTTAAGTAATTCTTTCACAGTACAAACTGGTGTTCTACTAAAAATCTGATTCCCTTCAAACGACTCAGAGTTGGTGGTTTTTAAGTATGCTCACCTATATTTCGTAAATATGGCCTGTAAGGCTTTTTCTTAATCTTGTAACTTTATACTAGGGAGTAGTAGTTTGAATGGATCTCATTATGCACAATACGTAGTCCAGAGAAAATATATTAAACAAAATTTTTTTGTTAATTTATTAAAGTATATTCACACCCATTTCCCCATATGCAAAACTTGCGTAACATACAACTACAAATATCTAATATCACAAAAAATGCACTGAAACTTGTCCTTAATTAAAATAACATGTTTGTGCATTTGAAATTTGAAGCCAGGAAAAAAAAATCTGAATTAACTATTATTTTCTTTAAATTCCTCACCCTCAAAATTCAAATTTACTTTGTGTGGTAACTGTACTATAACATGAACTGTCAAGATTCTCTTTTTCTTTCTCTGTTTTCTCTTCCTTTAGATCAACAGAAGATCATTCTTTGCATTAAATAAAGCTAGTCTGCAAAATAAGCAAATGGCTGTTAAAGATGCAATAATGAGACAAGAGCTTGTACTAAAAACATCAGCTGAAGTTTGCTTCTACAGTCACTGAAGTCTAGCATCGTGACTGTTGTTGAAGTTCTAAACTATTTCAATTGATCAATGCACAAAATTATAGTTTGGTAGTTTGCTTGTAGGTAGTTGTTTTGTTTGTGTTTTTTAGTTTTGTTTAAAAAAAAAGCCAACAACAAACCAACACCACTTTTGTGAATAGCACAGATACCAGTAGACTGGATTTTTATTCCCGAGAGAAAGGAAAAAACACTTTCCTCTTTTAACCATCTAATTAAGTAACTGATGAACCAGAGTTGTTATGGCTTAATTTTAATTCATGTCCATTAGCTGGGCTTATTTTTAAAAAAAAAAAAAATCATTCTATTGATTCATTATACTCATGGGAAATCATTGGATCATCAGCCTTTCTTTCAGGTCTGTCAGCAACCAAACAAAATCTCATGAATACAGTAAAAGTATAAATTGTGTCTGAATAAATAAAAAATCATACAGTTCTACTCAATTAAGTGATGGGTGAAAGCCTGTAAGAAGAGGGTCTTGCAGTCTTTTGAAAATCTAGGTAACTCATGTGTGGGGGTACCTGTTCAGCTATTCACAGGCAAGATAGTATTTCCTACTTATCAAGAAACATAACCTAGTTTGTATCATTATATTTGTTCCTTTCAATATTTCTGCTATGCCATGGATACTGTTATTTTGTGTCCTCCATTCTAGAACCCTCCTCATTTTAATTATCAAGACCTCATCTCTTAAATACTTGTTAAATGTAGCTGTTGGAGCATTGTCCTATACTTATGACATCCAACGAGGTCTATATTTGGTTTGCCTATTGTCAGCAAAGCTGCAAAAACAGGTTTCTGCAAAGGCTATCTGAAAAACAAGATGTTAAGCAGAATGCAATGCTTTCTATTTAAAAGGAAGATTAGACTAATTGAAGGTAGCACTTAACAATCAAGCTACTCCTAATCTTAGAAAAAAAACAACTCTGCTCCCTCATGTTTATCCATGGGTTCAAGCTAAAATTTATTACACCCATTGTGCCAATGATCTCTTTCTTATAAAGAGCAAAAGCATGTTCCCATGAGTATTACAGAACTGCCCTCAAAGAGGGAGTCTTGAGTGAACTGTGGGATGGAGGAAAGAGCCGTTAAAGGTTGAATCATGAGTCCCTTTTTCTACTCACTAGTCTGAAGTAGCACAGTGGGAGAGGATTAACAAAACCTACTTCCTCCAAACTTTCTCTTTGACATTCTAAGCTGCTTACTGTAAGAACCTTAGGAGTAGTCTAGCTCTCCTTGAACTTCTGTACTCTACCCTCAGATGCACATGCTTAAATAAGAGTTAAGCAAAACTTTGGCTATAAAAATACCTCAAACTTCCAAATAGCTTGCATCTTGCTCACTTAGAGCTCTCGCAATTGGGATACAGAGCTCAGATTTTGTTTGCTTTCTTCTATACCTGCAGGAGATTGTTATACCACATAGAATTCAGAGAGGATGTCTCCAAGTTATAGAGTAGGACAACTCTGACCAAAATAGGAAAAACAGACAAATGGTTATACTAAAAAGTTAACTTCCCTTAATAAAACTGACACTGGCCAGAAATCACAAAAGAGAACAGATTTCTGGATAGATGCCCAAAAATGGCTAGATGCCATTCCCTGCTCAAAATAATTGTAATGAAACAATGGTTTATACGCACAGGGCAGCATAAAGGACAATCGTGGTATTGCTTTGAGGGTTTTTGTTTAAAAAAAAAGGTCTTAAACTATGCGATAATTCTGACTTTCAGTATGCCAGAGTAAATCTGACTAGTTTTTCTAGGTTTACTGGTTTCAGACTCTTATCCATGTTTTTCACAGATCACATATGCATGAAAAAAAAAAAAAAAATTAGAAGGACATTCACTCAAATTCTCTGATTCCTATAGGTTGAATTCTTTCCCAACTTGAAAACATGCCCCCAAAGTTGCTCCGGCATTTGACTTCACAAACAAGGTAAAATGCCCTCTTTTGCTTCACGACTAAAATGTTTCAACACACAACATCGACTCCTCTTCACCACAGGCAGAGTCCAAAAGTAACAGTTTTAAATTAAGTTCACATAATCTGATGCTCCTTGTCCCTTCCTTGTCCTTTTGTGACCTGAATTAATCTTTTGACTAAATGCTGACACTGGTGCTAGAAGTCCCAGTCTCCTAGAAAAGAAAGAGGACTTCAACATTCTCAGCATCCTGCACCTCAGGGCGCTATGTGTACATCATTTCAGTTTTATAGCACGCTGTTTGATTCCTTTCCGAGGAGCTTCATGTATTAATCACTGTCATCTAGTAGAGAAAATCAGGTCATCTTCTCTGTCTCAATATATTGGATGCATCATAGATTTCTTCTTATTGTAGCTCCACAAGCTGCTTTTGTTGTGAAGTCCCACAGAGCCTCTGTAATTTTTACTAAAGAATAATAAAGGAAAGTTAGTTTGATAAGTTTTTTCTCCCCGTAGTTCTTTGAAAACTAGGCAAAGTTTTAATTCATTAAAAATCTTATTTTATTCATATCACAATAGGTTACTCTGTGTATGTCTCCATCCATATGCTTTTGTTGTGCAGAACTCTTGCTTATCTCTTTTATAAACTTTAGTAGGCACATTTATTCCAGTAACTTGATAAATATTTCAACTGATGCATGTCGACATGTTAACATAAAGGTAGAAAAATTAACTAAAACCTTCCAGGTGGTACAATACAGGTGACAGATGCATAAATGAAATTGAGAAGGAAGAAGAAAAATACGGCACTTTACACGGCATGATTTTACTTTTATAGTTTTGATTGCATGTTTCCTAAAAATCCAATAAGCTAATTATTCATTCTCGTAATTCAATACATTTACTTTAATTAGGTCAGCTAACACATATATCAGTAAGTGTAGCCAAAGGATCTATTAATCAAAAAGCTGTATCCAGTTTATTTTATATTTCAGATTCAGAATTGATCTCAAACCCATTTTCAGCCAATACCACTTGCATGAATTCTGATTTCTGAACTACAAGGTTCTTCAGGTGCAGTCACTACTGTTCATAACATTTGAACATAGCCCTGGCTCCCCTTCTTATTAATAAACATACCATCCATATCATATGAATATCAGATTTCTCTTTCTTATGGTATAATACATTTTTATATTTATGCCTCATTTTGAAAACTCTATTTAACTTGGGGATGCCGGATATCTCTCATGTTCTGTGGCATCTCTTAAACTAATAGGACTCTTCCATGCATACTACCGTCCCCAATTAATTTCCAGTTCCTTCTGGTAGAATTACATGATAACATCCACCTCCAAAGGAACTTATGCCTATACTACAGGGGAAAAAATGTGGTCTAATTTTTGGTTAGGGTTTGGGGTTTTATTTTTTGGTTGGTTTTTTTGTACAAATACTTCCAATAAACAAGAAAATATTTGCAACTGCTTCACATACAGTAAACCACTTCAGATGCTGAGAAACACCCTAATCCCCTCTAAAGCTGCTTTTGTGGTTACTGCTTAGGTTTCACTAACATTTTTCAGCTAGTTTGTCCTGTCATGTGCATGTTTTCTCAGAATGCTTTCTGAGATGTTTGGGGTTTTTTTTCTTAAAAGTTTGACAGATATATACTCCGCTCTTCTGGAATGTTTTTTCTGTCAGCAACTCAGCTAAGTATTAACTTTTACTAAATATCTTCCTTACACTTATGAAACAACAGTCCAATGCAACCTGTAAATTTTTGAATCCTTTGCTGGCACCCAGTTCCATTTTGTTTTAGTATATGCATTGCATTACCAATAACATTACTGCTCAGAAGATCTCTATTAATAAACTACATTACTTTAGGATGGCATGATTTTATGACTATCATTATTGTGGGACAATAATTCTGGCATATATTTACCAGTGATAAAATAAAGGAGAGAGATAAATTATGAAAATATTGCTGAGGAGATCAGCTGCAGTGCAGGTAAGCGGCACTGCGGGAAGGGTTCTGTCAAAAAAATCCTAAAAGAACTGGCAAGGAGCGCTTTAGAAGCTGGTAGCAGCCACTGGTCCTGCCAGGAGCCAGCTGCTTGTGGGCAGGCTCTGGAGGTGCCATGGGCCACTTGCCCCCTGCACTGGCTAAAAGTGGCCGCTCAGGAGGCAGGACCATTCGCTGGGCCCTGGAAAGCAGGCAGGGCACAGGGAGTAGCCAAGGGCACAGCATGGCGCACAGGGGAGGAACACAAAGCTCGGGCGACTAGACAGGTGAGTCCTCCTGGTTATTCTCACCCCCTTGGTAGTTCAGCCATGGTCTCCAC
>JAOXNG010000012.1:87637851-87654213 GCA_028566535.1 Scolopax minor
AGGGAGGTCATCCTCCCACTCTGCTCTGTCCTGGAGAGGCCCCATCTGGAGCACTGGATCCAGTTCTGGGTTCCCCAGTTCAAGAAGGACAGGGAATTGCTGGAGAGGGGACAGCAGAGGCTACAAAGATGTTGAGGGGCCTGGAGCATCTCCCTTAGGAGGAAAGGATGAAGGACTTGGGTCTTTTTAGTCTGGAGAAGACTTAGCCAGGAAAAATGGCACCATAAAATGAGGTTGCCTTAGCAGATGAGCAGGACACCAGAGTGGGAGAGCTCACACCATGGGGGAGATCTGCCCTGCATTAGATACATAATCTTAAACGCTGAGGTATTTTGAGCATCTACGAGATTATACAACAACTCTGAGTATTTTGGGAGTATCATTGTTATCTCTCTGAGAAGTGTATACTGAGCTGAAGAAAATACCACAGAAATGTTCGACATAACAGTGATGGTGCTAGCTCCAGACCTAAAATCAGTATAATCATTCAGTATTAGATCTGACTTGACAATGCAAAATTGGAAGACGTCACCAGGATTAGTGAGCCTTGTCCACAAACTCAGGCACCGAAGCAATAGGCATCTTTGTTGTTCTTTCATTGCTGTATTTCCAAACTGCGCACCATAAATCAATGATCTGAATGTATTACCTAGAATGTATCAGATGCCTGAGAGATTCAAATATCACTCTAAACATACACAAATTTTTCCATCTCATATCTGGATTTTAGTATAGGCAGTCTCAAGAGTTGCACAATCCATAGCTTGAAATTAAATTATGCATGAAGGGAGAAAAATATCTTTCCTAACTTCAGCTGCTGACTCATAAAATCTCCAAAGCATAGGTTAATATAAAACTGGTGAAAACTGAAGTAGAATCACTTCATTCTGGTTTTGATGCCCTGTGGAGATATCAACATGTAAAATACACCCAAGCACTCACAACGCAGGCATAATTTTGCATTTCTGCAGTCCTGCTGGTAAAAATGTCTAACCTTTCCTTAATACAATGAAGGTTCCTTGCCCTACTGTTTTAATTCACAGTCTGTTCCAGATGATGTTCATTATTTGGATGATTACTTTTCTAATTTGCAGTTCCAGTTGACCTGATCTATAACAACGTGATCTTGTAGTAACACATCCTTTTGGTTCCTTTGATATTTAGGTACATATAAAATGGTACCAAAACTTTGCCTAATATCTTAGGAAGGAAGACTTTTGATCTTTTCCCCTAAATTAGCCGGTAATAGTATCACTTCCTCTCTGTACTAAAAATACTTTGTCTATGGTATTATAGTATCTTCTTAGTACTTTTGCAGCAAGAGGAAATACTATATCAGATATGACTCTGTGAAAATGTTTAACCTGATTTAATGGTTTAATTTCCAGATTAAGCCAGGGTGTTTGCATAGTGCTCAATGAATCATGTACATATACCAGGTTCAACCAGCAATATCTTTACAGGGTGTTCTGTTATGAAGTACAGACACATTCAAACTGTTTCTAGATATAAACCCATATTCGTCTAACATTGGGTCTAAATTACAGCAGCTACACCTTTAATATAACTGACAAATTTCAAAGTTTTTACCAAAATATCAGATTCTTTCACTTTTTCATGCTTCTATTTTGAAATCGGTGGACTTCTAATTTCAATGTGTTTTTTAACACTGGTTCTAGAGACCAGTCATGTGGGATGAATTATAAAAAAATAAAGTGACCCTATCCAGATGAACAAAAACCCACACCCAAGAAGTCCAGTTCTACTCAGCTGACTCTCCTAATAACATGTCAACAAAATAAAGCTTAAGATTAAAAAGGTATACAGTTGATACTCTCACTACTAAATAAAGAGACTGCAGTTCTTATGGTCTCACAGGAATAAATCACAGAATTTAGTGGCACCTTTGTCACTTTTTTATAAATGGTTTTCAAAATATAAAATTCAATGTTTGAATTCCTTATAGTGATTAACATATTCCTAACGAATTGCTGCTTCTTCCCTCCAGATGCATTACAGCAACAACTCTATTCTTGTTCATTTGACTAACTGCACATCCAGCTATTACAGATCACTTTGAAGCTTTCATAAAGTATGAGAAAGAACATTCTTTTAAAGCACTTTTAGTGCCTGCCAATTTGAAAAATTCATGCATTTACTGTCATAAATACAGGCAAGGTTTAGAAAATGAGGAATATTAGAAAGTGTGTTGCTACTTTATTGCAATTTTTTGACAGTTTTACTCAAGAAATATTTCTCAGAGTGTGACTGGGGGGTGTTATGCAGCTAATGGTTCCTAGAAAAACAATATTTACTAACCTTAAATACTCTCTTGAAAATACACATCCATGTTTTTTAAGAATGAGAGGGAATATTTACTTTCTTTAGAATAAAAATTGATTATACAACTTAGGTATTCTCTAACATAAAAGCAGATTATACCCTCATTTACAGTTACTTAATCACAAATTCGAACAGTCTATTAGATAAGTTATGTGTGTGCTCCTTTTTTTCCAAACTACTTTTAGTTCTATTTCATCCCTCAGCCATGTGTTCATCTTGATATTGAATGTGCTCCTACTAGAAGACCAATCTCAATTCCCTAGTCCTCAGTGGAAGAATAAAAATAAACAACAAACAGAAAGTACAAATCAAAAAACCCACCACTAAACCTCACCTTCTCATTCATTCATCTTCTTCTTTAACCTTCTCTTTACACCTTTCTTACATTCAGGAAACTTATGTCAAAAAAAAAAAAAAAAAGTTAAGTAGTAAAGAGACACAAAAGATAAATGTGGCATTTGAATGATGGGTCAAGTGTCCACTAAAGGAGAATTATTCTCAGAATTTATGTTCACTGAATATTCTACCTATGATATTGACAATTACAACTTTCTGAAAACTAAATACAATTAATTCAATGTTACACATATTTTCTCACTAAAGTTATTTTTTATCCTTTCACTACTTGCAGTAGTTAGGGATTTTTTTTTAGCTTACTTTAGATTTTACACTTTTTTGGCTTTGCATTTTGTAGAAAGCTTTTGCAAAGCATTTGCTTTGCATCTAGGTAGAAAAAAAAGTAAAATCAAGATATAAAATTATATAATTCCTACCAATGAAATTTGAATACTTTTTTTCCTAATATGAGAGGCAGGCTGTCACAATACAAAGCAAAAGGTTTAAAAGTACTTTATGTTTTTTTTAATGTTATTTTAATTCCAATTAGAAAATCATCTTTTTTTTTTTTTTTTTTAAATATCATTATTTTTACCATAGAGGATAGACATAATTTGTCAAAAAACAATGAAAAATTTCCATTAACCTTTTCTGGAAAAATATTTTATTCTCTCTGGCAGGTAAGACTGATCTGAGAACAGGGATTTCAGAAAGTTCTAGCATCCCAGTTGAAAGACCTGAGATTTTTTGTTCCTTTTCTCAACTGAAGATTCGGGTTGTTCTAAGTGAAAACAGGTAAATACCTTGTGGATGGTACAAGTCACTGAAGAAGTTTTAAGCCTTCTAATATTTGGTATCTGCTCAAGTATGTAGTAATCTACTAACAAAGTAGCTTCTAGCATTCTTTTATTTAATTTTCAGATTTCCATAAAAATGATAAAGAAAAAATTTCTTATTTTTCTTCCCTCACAGTACTTATATGACAAAAAACGCTTTCCAAGTCCTTTATGTTCTACTGGGTAAATCATGACATTTCATGACTGTTCAAATATGTAGTTAATTATAAATAACAATTGCTTAAAAGGAGTTTTCTTTTTTGATCTAATTTACAGTCAGCTTAATTCCATGACAGATATTTTGTTGACTTATACTACCTCCAAATGGGAAATAAACATCTTTTTAAAATAAATAAATAAAATGAGGTTGAACCCAAAATGTACAAAAGCCTAGTAATTTTAGTGCTATGTATGACATCAGTTTAGTCCATAGCCCACATGTGGTGCTCTGATGTTGAAGTGCATGAAGTTAACAGCTTAGAAGAAAGATTGCCTACTGTTTGGAGAGTCTTGAAAATATCTGTGCATGGTAGGAAATGTGAGGGACAAAGTGTTCCTCTTCAGAATGACTTGTCTTGATTTAGTGTTTTAAAGTGTGAGCCTTAATTAAAGTAAAAAAAACTTCAATGATTAATTGATGCTGATACCTAAATATAGTCTTACTTAGTAAATAACTGACTAAAAACAACTTTTAAAAAACACCCATTTCTTACATCATTCCAAGGCTTTGAATGCATCTCCCAGCAGGAGCTGATGTTTTAATGATATAACACTGTACCTCCTATAAAGAAGACTAATGTCAGGAAGCCTTGCAAGAAAAATAATTTATCAGAACTTGAAAAACACAGTATCAATAGATTCAGATAAATCTGACTTCCACTAAGGTTTTAACGTAATATTTATTTTCTCCCAGACCACTTGAGCCTCTCTTAATCACTTTTTTTACCAAGACAAAATTAGAACCATGTTTTTAATGACACTGTGGTGCTATTTCCATTACTGTGTTCAGATAATATAAAATAGACCTCCAATCCAGATTTGCAAATACAGTGAAAATTAAAGTTATATATTTGAGTTTTAAATATAATGTTAATAGCTGTCCAATTGCAACAGAATCTTCCTTGATAATTATTTCAATTTCACTTCAACTTACAGCAGCTAATGGACACATTAGTTTTGTTTATCAAGCAGTTCAAATACTGTAAAATTTCATATGTCCATATTTATAATGAACAGATACCCAGTCAAAAATGATGTGGAGACTACAAACCCTTTTTCTCATGTTCTCTGTGTGTTTTTTATCCCATACTGCCTTTAACCAGCACAACTGTAATCAATAAACACAAGTACAGGCTATCCCACTTTTTGAACACAGCAGTATTTGAGCAACCATTGTATTTCTGTAACGATATTTCTTGTGCTGTCTTTACAAGTCTTCTCTTTCAAGTTGTGATATTAAAATACTACACACTCCATGAATGAAAACAGTTCAGGACTTTCCTCTAAGGAAGAAACTATTTAGGTAGATTAAAAGCAGCAGGTATATCTGTGTGTATATGAATTTGTAAAGCTGCATTTTCTAGTCCCTATTAATAGAGAGTGGGGCAGAGAGAGCATCGGAGAGTGAAAGTGGGGCATAGAGAGCATCAGCATTGTTTAAAACATGTAGTTCATTCCATGTTCAGACTCACCAACACAAAACAAAGGACCAGACATGGTATGCTGAAAAATAAAAATCCTAGTTTACCAACACAGAACTAAGACACACCCTTTGTTTTCCATCATTCATAGCATTTAATTGAGATTTATTATGTAGAAGTAACCTGGGCAGCAATCTGATATTCCTGCATTTCTTAATAAAAAGGTGTTTGAAACAAATATATACATAGCATAGTTTTAATAACAGAAGTGTTTTGTAAAGCACAGACTCCAGTGCTGTAAGGTGTGATCTTCTAAGAGAATGGGCTAAACCTGATTAATTTATACACTGACACTGATGAAACTATTTTTTGGAATAAATACAGTGGATTTCAGTAACAAATGCATTACCTGGTGAGTTCCACTAGCTCTAGCAGCTGTCTGCTCCCCACATGGTGTATTCAACGTCCTCCAGTGTTTGCTTGGCCATGACACAGTTGACAGCCAGACAGCTAACAAGATTGACCTCTTTTCAGAAATCTAATTGGCTGTGTTCCCACAGCAAACAATGGGAGGGTGACTGTATTTGTAAGCAGCTAATATTCATAAGGGTTGGGTTTTCTTCATGCAGCACAAAAACTAGTTATAATAAGAAACAGCTCCCTAGGTAGCTATGTTTTGATTTAAGAAACAATGCTATCAGTCTTCTTTCTTGCATTTTTTGTACAGCCATGTATTTCAAAAAGTACATGCAAAAATGTAAGGAAAATACTAAGTACATATAAAAACGTCGAAAAATTGACAGCGAAAGGCTTCTGTATTTAGGAAAAACCAGTAACTTGTGCTTAGTTTTAAAGGATGATGATTCAAGAATCAGGCTTATCCATGTGGTTGAAGCAGGAGCCTACTTGATACAAACAATCTGACAGGGTGCCGTATCATTAACTGCATTGTGACGCCTATTTGAGATTGAAGTATCTGAGAGCTAAATGATAACACAATGAACTCTTAACATAGTAAAGAACGTCAAGTGTTTTTAGAATGCCTATTTCTTCCAAAAGCGCAGAGAAAAATGAGATGTCTTTCAAAAATTAAATGTATGTAAAAAAGTTAACTTTAAATATTTAGTGGCAAAAACTTTGAACACAAGCATTAACTACTGGGTTTTCTGTCAGTCAAAGAAAACATTCCTCATATTTATGCTTCTGAAACTGTCACAGCTTATAAGAAGGCAAATTTACAGTAAAATAACCTAAAGCAATAAATTCCTCTCAAGCTTTATACATCCCGACAGTTTATAGAGTCAGCAGAGATGACAGAGTAATGAGCTTTTAAGAACTTAATCTGAAGTGTGGGGTGGAGTAAGGGGAAAGATTCATTATTTATCTTAGACTTTCAAGTGTGATTCTTCACTGAAGAATCTTCACTTCTTATTAATAAAATTGCACTGTTACCTTGAAGAATAAGTAAAAGTTTTGTGTCATTTTAGCTTTTCCTGGTATTGCAGGAAGATATTGAGTCATTGATTGCACTGGAAAAAAAACTGCTCATGAAGTATTTATCCAATAATAATTTGAGAGTAAGAACGGTTATACACGTCCCCTCTCTGAGAAGTTAACTGTCCTTACAGTTACTTTAAGGATGGCTGTCTTTCCTATATAATATCTCAGAATTGCTTTGTTGAGAAGAAATAGCAGATGAAGCTAAAGAGATTTTGTTTACAAAGTTAGCTAATCAGTTTATCTCCAGAAGTGAAGGAGCTCTTGGGATCACTAAGAAGTCAAGGCAGACTGCAGCAGTGGTCCTCCATTAGCAAGAAGCCCTGTGGCATTCTTTTAATACAGTAGTTCTCCAAGTCTCCCATTCTGTTTCATGCCAAATGAACACCCGCAAAGCTCATTACCTAACTCTTTTAACAGCTCTGTCATTTAACAACAGAATTATAATGTCTGTTCTGAAGATTCAGATGCTGTTGACTGATGAGCAACAGGCCAAGGAGGAACAACAGAACAAAGAGGACTTCCTCGGGAATTGGGAGATTTAGAGTATGAACTGCTGTAGAAAACAGTCATGAAAGGAACAGAAGGAGCGAGAAGGCTTTTATTCTGATATTTTACATTTTCTTTCTTTGCTATTTTCATTAAAAAGAGTAAAAGAAAACATGACTAATAACAAAGATAATGGACCCAAGGAGAAACACGACTGATATGAAAAACAATTTAGAAGATCTGAAGACAGCATAGCATGGAAAGCCTGGCAATTACCAGAGGAAAAAAAAAAAAGTTGGTATAACTGGGTTTGAATTAATTTTTTACATTTCTTTACTAGGAAGACCACCTACCTTGAACAGATTTCTGATGATACACTTCACTTTAACTTGGCAAGTTTAAACCACATCTATCAGTTTCTTTTTTTTGTGGTTGGCAAGAAACAAGTTATTTATGATAGTGTTGCACATTGAAACTTCTTACCACCACATAGAATAAAGCAGTAAGGGAACTCCCATAGATTAACTAAAGGCTAAATCACTAATCACAAGATAAGAATGCAGTCATAGAGTTTTTACTTTTTGCTCCAATAAATTTATAACATCAATAGGAATGCTGTTTTTAAAGGAGAAACCTATAGGTAACAGACAGAAAGAATCATGGGTATTATCTACATCTTATTGAAAATAAGGTGTAGATTCAGCATGAGTATGCTGTTTTCTAACATACACCTGCTATCTTCATATGCTGACACAGAGCAGTACTACTAAGACACTCATACTGCATTGAAGAGTAAAGGTGTGCAGTGTATTCCACCTTCCTTTTTTCTTCTTTTCCAGAGTCTCATTAATATTGTTTTAATTTTAAATATGTGATTCTATGAATTTAAGTATTGATTAATAAGTTGTCCTCTGAAACATAAAAATTAAATGGAAAAAAAGAAAGAGCAACATTTCTACTTTTAATAAGCATGATATAAAATACTAAATAGTATAAAAGTTAAATCTACTTTGCAGATTAAATGTTTGATCTGAAATATTTGTATTTTTCTTTTGGATAAACATCATTTCTGTTCATTCAAGGGCCTTGCTATCCTTAGAAAAACAAGACAAAATACTGAAAGTTAAAGACTTGATGTACACTACAGCAGGTTAAAATCCAGTATATTTGCAACAGGGCTTTGTGTCACATAACACTGGATGGATTACAATGAGTAAGGGCAGCCTAGTTCTTTGCTTTGTGGTCTTCTATTTACAACTTTCAGTAATTGAAAAAAAAAAAAAAACAACAAACATGCCACAGTCTCCTTTCAGAATAAATCTCACAATAGAGCAATTTCAAGACTTTATTTTGTGTTCATCATCTTTCTTTCACTACATGTTCATAGATTGTGAAATGTCATTGTGGGTACTGATCTTGGTTGTACAAATGTTATTTGCTGCATTCTGATATATTTTGAGAAACTGCCTGGGCATGTGTGTGGTTGCTTGGATCCTTGTGTGATCACAGCAGACAGGAACCATAAATACTATAAAGCTGCCTGAAACACTATACCTGAAGTCTCTTTATAGAGCAAATACAAAAGATACAATATAAAAGAAAAGACGCTATAATGATAGCATGTGAGGTTTCTCTGTTTCCAAATACCTAAAAAACAAAGAGGACCACAAAGACTAGCATTGAAAAGTATTGCTAGCACCCCCGGTTTGGAGAGTAAAATGATGTAATATTCCTAACCACAGCCTGGGATCTCAAGTTCAGACTCCATACTACAGACTGGTAAATATCTACAAGGAGGTATTACAGTTCTTTATCTTTCATGGAAATCTAGTTTTTTATTCTTTTTGAAGATTTTTTAACCCTCTTTCAGTGAGAGTGTCAAATATACTCTAGGTTAGGAAGCTTTCATGTGGTTGAAGTCCTAAAGCTATGTCTCCCTCTAGAAACTATAAGAAGCTTATGTAAATTTTTATTATTTTTAACATTTTTATGTCATTCCACTCCATTTGTCCACTTAACTCTCATAAGTTACCAGGTAACTCTGTTTCAGAAGAAAATATATATTCAATGACTTGCAACTAAGAACATCTCCAGTCTGAGATAAAATTTTCTTTCTCAATGGTATAATTTGCCAACAGAATTTTCATTTAATCAAAAGAACAGTGGTAATACAGAATAATAAAATTCTTTACAACTCATCAAAATTATAAATGGAATTACTAAGCCCTAAAATAAACTTTGGTAAACTTCCCATAAAATTATGTTGCACTGCACTATAAAAAATAATCTATATCATGGCAAGAATAAAATCCATTTTATCTAAGATGTTCCTGCCTGTCAACCTAGGATATAGAGAACAAATCCAAGTAACATGAGGTAATCAACACCAGGGGGATATGTCTGGCAGCAGTAAATATCTGGAATGCTAAATCACTTTTCAGATTAAAAGACAGTTGTTTTGTGGAAGACAGTTAAGGCTAGAAACATGTCTCAGAGATTGCACATACTGCTTTTTTTTTGGATTTCTTCCTTTTCAAATATATGAAAATGTAGTTTTTTTCCTTGATGATCTGTTTCCTGGCTTGTGCTCTTTCCCCTCTGTTGTACATCAAGAAGACAGCACTGACTTGCAATTTTAGGGCACCTTAACTCTGAATAACATACTTGGGTCAAGTATATTATTCATACTTGCAGCTCTCTTACTTAATATAATAAACATTAAGAGTACAATTTTTCTGGTTGTCTTTTTATGTATACTATTTTGGAGTACACAGGAACTTACAGAAATACACACTGATAATAATAATTATATGCTACAGTATTAATTAGGCTGGATAGAATAGGCATCACCACTGATAGCTAAATAAATGTTTAAATAGAGCTTAGAAAAAAATGTCCAAGATGTTTATTTTAGTTTTATGAAACTGGCCATCCTTTACATCTATATGCACCTGAAATATATTGTCATGGGGCAGTATGATCTACATTTTGACATTGTTCCTTAGTAAACAAATTAATAATAAGGCAGAGGGATAGCAGACCAGGTATGATTTAAATAGTGGTTATTATTACAAAGAGTAATAAAAAGTTTAACATCATGCAATTTCCCATGAATTCATAATTTGCAGTAACATTTTTTGTATTATATGATAAAATAAATGTCAATAGAAGGCTCAGGCACATAAATTAAGACTTGTTACTGCCCTATGGCCAAGTATTAAATTAGCTATAGTCTACAGATCTCCAAGCATGTCATTCATAATTTGAGATATCTGCATAAAATACAGATGAAGAAGTCAGGATGATAGTCCAATTTAGGGAGGAAAAATTCGAGAAGAAAACTAGTGAGAGCATTTCCTAGGCCTAGAATGTTTACTATGTAGATTATTTAACAGAGTTTCAATGACAAAACATAAGTTTTATTAAATTGACTTCCTAGCTGTCCCTTAATCCCTTTCATCTTTCTAGGACACTAGGTTTTGTAAATTGCAGGTTTTCATCTAATATGTCCCTTGTTTTCAATTAAAATTATTACATACTATATATATATCTTAATAACAAAAATTCTTTGTGTCATTAATACAAGATTTGTGGATCCCATAGCCCAATTGTATAACAAATGAACTTTTGTGCATATTAAAAGGCATTTTAATAGATTTTTTCAGCATCAGCTTCCCTTTTCTCCCCTCTGCTTCTCAGTGTTCTTCCCTTACCACTATCTAGTGCAGAATCCAAATGAAGCAACAGGCTTTCCTCATTCTGAATCTCACTGAACATACAATCTGCCTCTGATATTCAGTAGACCTCCTAGTTTTGCTTAGAATTCTAGACAAATTTAATCTAGTTTGGTTATCGTTTTCATTGCTTAAAAGCAACTGTGTAATGCCTACCGGATAAAAAGACTCAACTTCATCAACCAATTCAATCATCTTATAATGTAATAGCAAACTGCAAAATACAGGCTTAGGAGTAAGGTTGCAAAGCAGTAGTTAAATAACTAATTTGCAGAAGGCTGTACCAAAAACTTCTTATTGTGGGGACATTTGTTTGTTCTGACTGACCATGAATTAATCTTTGAGTTATGATGGCATATAAGGAAAAAATTAAACTTTTAATCCTAGAGCCCAAACTAACCAGAAATAATACTCAGCCTGGAAAGGATCCTGTCTGTAATTAACATGAAAATATATATCTTCCCTCATTTTTAATCCTGTAGGCACACCTCAATTTTAGTATATTTCAGTCAAACTCTTTTTTTATTTAGCCTTAAGAGTCATATTCTTGTGAGTTAATTTCTTTTGTATTTGCAATGCTAGTTAAGAAATCACTGCAGTTAGTTATAAATATGGCTGCATAAAAGAAAAGATAAATGGTTCTGGACAGCCATACTACTTTGTGAAGTACTGAACTGTGCTATGGGTTGACATATTCTTAAAACTGCTGCTAAATCACAAAAGCTCAGAAGTCAGGACAGATTATAGAAACGTTCTTAAATGGTTCTTTGACACCATTTTTACTTGAGCCATTAGGATATACTGCAGCATAAGAAGACATTCAGAAGTGTTTTTTGACATGAAATACATTACTTCTTGTCAGAGTGTGCAATTGAGATCATAGCATGTATAGACTTTTCATATATTCATAATAGATAATGTCTTTTTTGAAAGCATTTTAGGATGTAGTACATTAACCTATGAAGTAAAATATGCTATGTGCCTTTTTTAAAGTTATAGCATACTTCATTAATAAATTATTAAATATTTTAAACCATCGAGATGATTACATGCTTAGCTTTCCATAAAATTTACAAAAATGGGGTACATTATCTTTTTATTTTCTTGATCAAATACCCACAAAGCATCTGAAAAATATTGTTTATTACAATCAAATATTAGCCATTATTGTATTTTCAGTGGCTACTCTATTTTCTACTTTGTGACCTGTTCAAATCTGTTTGCTGATTAATAAACTATTACTATTTAAGTCAATCCTTGGCCATATCCTCATAGTCAATGCCCTGAGCTGCTGCAACACTTCAAAAGAATAATTTTTTTCCTTTCTGATTACCAGATGGCATCAGAACAAGCACTCATTGCTTCGGAGTGGAGTGTAGATCATTACCTAACCTTATGAGAAGAGAGAGACCACCATACATAACTTGTTCCTTTCTTACTTTGATTTCATGTATCATCAAACACAGAAACCTACAGAGGTTACAGCTGCATACAGTGTAAAACTGTAAAATATACACGTAGGAGAAAGCTTTCTCCAGCAATCAAATGCAAACCTTAGAGCCTTCAGAGAATTTTGAAGACTAATGTACTGATAGTTAGGTCCTTTCAAGGCACTTCTGACCAGCACTAATTGGAATCTAAATGGATGAGAGGGTAGCACTCTTGATGGCCAAATAAAGTAGAAGAATCCCATCCGTAATTCCTGTCACTGAAACTATTAAGAATTCAGGCATCTGTTCCACACAGGAATTTAAGATCTGGTTCTATGTGATGTAAAATCTCATGGCCCAATGAAAGTCCCTAATATAAACTCTTCCAAAAATAAGGCTAAGAAAGAAAACAACTATTCCACTATAGTAAAAAAAAAAATTGGTAGAGGACAAGAGACTGCATTTAAGGTGTGATTTTCCAACTTCTAAGCATGAGCCTAAATCAGGCCTCATTAAAATCTTTTTGTACAAGATGTCAAGAGCACTCTTAATTTTGATAAAGAAAATAATGCTAATATTTTCTTTTCACACTTTATCACCCAGCTAGCCAGACTGCACATGCTCTATCACCTGAGAGACCACAAGGGTGCTCCAAACCAGGTTCACAGGATGAAGTCAAGAGTTTCCTCACAAAATCCATTCACAGATAGGGCACTGTAGTGATGTTACTCTGTCACCATTTCTCTGCAGGCAATAGCCTCTAGAGATTAGCTACAGAGCAAGATCAGAACAACTGGACAAGCACCCCAGAGTTAATGTGGAACAGGCTGTTTATGGAGAATGTGAAGTACTACAGATTATGAAAGCAACCTGCCAGTAGGTGAGAACTAGAGGATCCAGAGTAGGAAAAGAACCTGAGCAGGTAGAAAGAACTAGTCTATCCAGAAAAAAATGGTGGTGTCTTTTGCCAGGAAATCCCATTTTAAAGATGTCTACTAGTGGTGCATTCTTCTTTTACTGGTTGCCTTTCTTCTATGTATGAAAGATTACCTATCACTAAGTATTCTGAACAATATAGTCATCACTCATAATTACTGCATGTTTTAATACTGAAATGTCTCAAAAATTAGTTATTTGTATTTTCGTATCCTTAGAATCTCTGAGCTTCAATTCACACTAAGAACTGATTTATAACACAGCACACCTCAGACTTGCAGAAGTACAAGTTCACTAAGACTGATGAAAGTGTTGTTGTGAGGCCTAACACCCGCACCCCCAATTAATATTTTTTTATTAAAAGTGGTGTTTGAATAGCAGGAAAACTGAGAAAAAAACTGAGAATAACTGCTCAACTAAGCGAACTCCTTGTATTCTGTGTATGGTATCAGGCAGATAGCATGTAGAAAAATACAGTCCATAGCCATTTAATTAAAACCTGTTTAATATTATACAATGCATTTAAAAAAGTATATTAAGGTTGTACAAGCCAACAATCCTGGCACTTTCTAAAGCTTTGAGTGAAGCTTTAACAATATTCTTTCTGTACTGTATATGTGTGGAAGACATAAAAAAAGATAATTCATTTTATTTAATTTAAACTCCAGCTCCACATGAGTGTATGATGCTTCTTGTCTTTCTACTTAAGTTATAAGGTTGTATTTCACTGATGCAAAGCAAATATTTAATGACATTCTCAAATTCTCTAATATTCTCTTGTCAAATAATTTGGCTGTGCTGGTAAATAAAAGAAACTAAGCTCCTTCTTGAAACTTTTCAGCATCTGTTTTTTTCCTACTAGGAGACAGCCCCAGACCTTCACTATTCAGATCACCTGAAACTGTAATTTGTTTTTCATAATTATTCTCACCTACTTGTTGTGAGTAGGCATTGTCTTTTTATTCAACTAGATTTCTCTCTTTCTTATGCTGAATTACACTCTCTTTGGTTATTTATGGATAGCACTGTTGTTCTACTGAACCTTCATTGGATAGACTCAATAATCCAGGTTCCTATAGACCCATGATAAAACAGCCTCTCCATTCTGTAGTCTTTATTCTTCATACCTATTGTTTGACCCTTTTCCTGCATGAATAAATGTCTTTCAAGCCTAGATCTTGAGAATTGTAACAGTAAATACAAATATTACTTTCCTGCTTCACAGCTTTAATAAGGAGAGACAATGTTCTCCCACAGGACAGCAGATTTTAACTTACAGTGGAAGACAATATTTTGAGTCTACAGGTTTCTAACAGTACAAGTACTTTGCCCTCGCTGCAATTCCCCTTCCCCTGCTCTGACCAGTGCCACCTTTTCCATAAAGAACTAGGCAAAAAACTAAACAGTTTTGACAGAAAATGGCTTCCATTGCACTTCATTCAGCACTCAGGCTAGAGTGTCACAGGCCCAATATTACTTTTATGAGACAGATTTGCTTTAAGATCATGACAGAGATTTAAAAAAAAAAAAAAAAAAAAAAAAGAGAGAGACAAAAAAACCTTTGAGTGCTAAATAGCAATCAGACCTCAGGAGAATAAAGAAATTCCAAGAGTTCCTCCTTTTCTGCATTTGCTCAGAAGCAGGAGTGTACTGAGAATCCAACAAGCATTACTGTCAAATAAAGAAGTGTTCAATGAGCAGAGATTGTGAGCATTTCTGAAATGCAGTTTTGGCACTTGAATTCTGCCTAATCTGAGGGATTAACTTCCTTGTTAGTTGGAGCTGAATTCTGTATTTTTTCACGTTGCATCTCAATGGCATAGATATAGAATTTGAGCCCTGCAAGCTGAGCACATATGTGTTTTTCAGCTTTGGGTAATTACTTAAGCTGTGGGATAGTGATGCTTGTTTACAGTATGTTATAAACTAGGTTTCGTACTATTGTCAGGGGAATTCAGTACCTGCCAACCTACAATCTTTTCTAAGTATCTGAAGTGGGTTTGGATCTTTTTTCTTTCTTTTTGGGTTGGACAAATACACATATTAATTTTTTGGCAAGCTTATGAGAAAGAGTCTAAAACTTGATTTGATTTTTGCAAACCTAATAACAGTTCTGGAACCAGGAGCAAAAATACTGTTATCAGCCAGGTAGAAAAAGCCTGTCAGAGACTACCTTCAACAGTGTATTGACTAGAAACGATCTAAACTCTCAGGTCTGATCTCAAAGTTAAAGTGAAAAAAAAACAAAAAAAAAAAACCAAAAAAACCAAAACAACAACCCCCCACCACCACCAAAACCAGCAACAAAAGCATTGGAAATAACCTTCAGAGCCACTATAAACATACATTTATGTATAGACAGAGGCACATGTTTTGTGACAGCCTGCCAAAACATTCAAAGTCATGACTAACAATGCTTCAATCACCATATTCACCAGTTCACAAGAGAGAGCAACATGATTTTTAAGACCTCTACTCAAATACTGTACATAAAGAAGCATAAGTCAGATTATCATTTATGCACCAACTGCTTTCATTCTCCTCAGTGATGCAAAGCAGATGCAAAATCAGTCTGATTAGCTGGTTGGCCACCTTTACAGCTGCTTTGTGACACTGCAGTGCTGTAAAGCAGCTAGAATTTACTGAAAGAGCGGCTTTGTGTTTCCAGGAGTCACAACCAAGTTAATCAGTGACAGGAGATTTGTTTCCTTAAAAAAGAAGGAAAAAGGAGAAAAAAAAAGCAAACCCAAAATATAAATCGATTCTAACATTCTAAGTAGTTGTAACAAGATCCACAATTTCAAAAGGCATATTTTTAAATAAAAAAGGGAGGGCGGGAGGAAGGAGGGTTAATGAACAAGTGCCGTGGTTTGGCCCCAGATGGCAACAAAGGTCCACGTGGCAGCTGCTCAC
This sequence comes from Scolopax minor, assembly GCA_028566535.1. Taxonomy (NCBI): domain Eukaryota; kingdom Metazoa; phylum Chordata; class Aves; order Charadriiformes; family Scolopacidae; genus Scolopax; species Scolopax minor. Next base: position 87,654,006 of record JAOXNG010000012.1, read on the forward strand.
ACAAAACAGAGTCCCCACCGGCGGCGCGGCCAGGAGGGGAAAAGGCAAAACTTGTGGGTTGAGACAAAGTCAATTTTACAGAACAGCAAAGGGCGCAAGAAACAACAACAATAACACGGACAGAGGAGTATACAACCACGATTATGATACCACCACTTGCTGAGACACCCGGAACACACCCGACTGCACTGCTCTCCCCACTCCTTCT
>JAOXNG010000012.1:87659562-87684608 GCA_028566535.1 Scolopax minor
TCTTTGAATCTTCTGAAGTTCCCAGTCTCTTTGAGATGGCTGGAGATGGCTGGACAAGAGCAGTCTGCTTAAGGTTGGGTATATACAGTCTCAGCAGCAGACCTCCATCCTGCCCAGCCAGAGTGGCAAACAAGATGAGCCATTAGTGCTGTCTGCGTCCATATGGGTGGTCTGAGAGTATCTCTGTGATGTATGTGGTTGGCCATATATATCGGTATACAAGTAGTGTATATGTGTGCTTTTTTGTGTGTGTTTGCTGGGAACACATCTTCAGTCTCCCTGATGGTTGGACTTGGGGACATGGGGAGACAGCAGCTTTGCCTCTCGGGCTGTTGGTTCTGGTGTGATATGTTTTCCTCTGTCAGTATCAACTGGTATGGTATGGAAAAGGAATGTTTTTTGGAACATAGGCTAGCACACTCATAAGTATATATTGATTCAAAGAATTCCAAGACTTGCTGAATGTTACTTTACATTAGATGAAAAAGGCAGAGATACTAAAAAGAAATCTCTGTGGTACATAACGACTATCTCACTAAGATATTCATTCCATGAGAGAAACTACGTATGATGGAGACAACATAATTTACTTTGTGATAATTTACCAGCAACACTGGAATATATACAACAACAAAGAAAACAACTGCTCATTTATATACTGTAAGATGTATCTACAAATTAATGTATAAGGACACCTCACTACCATTTCGAGGAAGCATCCAAAGAAAAGCTCAGCATGAAAACACATAAATGTTCACTTCCAAGTGATTATCACACCAATACAAGTATCTTTGTATTTCTAACATAGAATTAGAATAACTAAGATTTGTGGATGATAATAATGTCATTGATAAAAGAAGATATTTCAATTTAACAGACAGACAGCCAACTAACTCTTTACATTAATTGAACTCAATAAAATTGCTATCAGCATTCTTAAATAAAAGCAAGTAGAAGGGAAAAACAGCTCCTGAATGAAGCCTTGCAAAATCTTATTAAAACAAGAAAAGCTATATAATGGGTATTAATAATGTGAGGAAAGTATTATACAAGAGGAAAAGAACCCAAAGACAGTAGCAAGGAAATCCAAAGTTGAAGTTATTTTTATCTTCTAAGTAATTCATATTTAAAAAATAAAATTTAGTAACTGTTATGATCTTCACTATTTCCAAATCAGAGGCAAATAAAATTCTTCTATTTTCTTATATTTTTATCTATTTTTCTTCTTTTCCAGTCTTCTATAAGTTTTTCTGTGCAGAATCAAGACTTTTTACTACCTCTAGTGTCCTGGTTTGAGTACAGGAAATACTGCACATTTAGAATACTGCAGTGTCTGAATTTGTGAAAATATTTACGTTATAACCAGCTACAGTATGCAGGTTTCAAGGTCTCAGTATTTTTGACCTAGCTAGGTGCAGGGATGAGAAGGAGTGAGACCCGCGTGCTTGACCTAATCTGGACAACAAGATTATTTCATACCATGAACAATCGATATAAATCAGAAAGTTTGCTGCAAAGTTTGTTGCGTTTGACTGTCTTTCAAGCTGTTTGTTTTTCACTATTTTATCCCCCCTAAATGTGTCCCATAAATTTCTTACTCCTGACGAGAAATGCAGGCTTCTCCATACCCACCCCTATTGCCACAAGTAGTTTTGAAATTAATGCAGGAATGTGGATGGTAGCAACTCTGCCCTGATAGTTGACATTTTTCATTGCATGAACTTTTGTGTCAAGCGCTATACAGTAAACTCCTGCAATAGCACTTTGCATAGCTCTGTCTACCATTTTTATAAATGTCTCCAAGTTTTCTCACTAACATCACAACTAAATACAGAAAATTGGAATTATAGCTCCAAGGCTTTCTAAGAAATGTTAAGAAAGTAGTTAACAGCATGAAGAGCCACTGAAAAAGAAACTTATTCAGTATCCCAAAAAATATGAATAGTTTTGGTGACTGGAAGATCAGGTGATGTATTGGACATTTTTTATGATAACTGAAAGTAAAATAGAGCACCTCTGATAAAAAGAGAAAAAAAAATTACAAAAAAAATATTTATACCTAATCCATAAAATGCACTTGGTAAAACAGTGTGTCATTGTTAGAAGGCACTGGAATGTTAATTCAGGGATTAGTTAAAGAGGAGCTAAGGCATGTGGTTTTCAGTGAGATATTTATATGGCGGATGTGTTGACTAATCAGATTGCACCGTTTCTGTAAGATAGTTTGTAAATTGTCTCCAAAAATGAACACCAGAGAGGTTGCCAAATACTAATAAGCGGGGTTAAGCATCTTGTGTTTCAAACTAACCTGCATGTAAAAGTTCTGTTAAAACAAAGATGCAAGAAGGGGTGGAGGAAAGATGCTTTTTCTGCATATAGTTATGGTAATGTAGCAGTCCTTTTGCAGGAAAATGTTAAAGGAAAAAAGCACAGCAGTGTCTTGGCAACATTCTTAGCTATAAGTCTAAACAGCCATTCATTCAAAATGTCACGGTTAATAAAACAATAGTAAGGCAGCTTAACTGATGTGAATAAGTGAAATGAAGATTGCTACCATAAGTCTTTTATTTGCACCTCCATCTGTCCCATCTTGTCAAGAGGTTTGTTTGCAAAGAATTTAATGCTTGCCTTTCTTTCTAAAACCTGTAGTCATATTTCAGTTACTACACAGAGACACCCTAATAATAGCTTCTTAATACTGATGTGTCTGGTGAGGGATAACATGGGGCATCAGTTCCATTGTGTCTAAATGCATGGTTACGTCATTCAGGGAACTAGCCATCTGTTGCTCTTATTACATTTGAAATAAGGCCTCCTCTTGCAATACTGTATTACCAGAATCATGAAATATGACCCCCAAATGAAACATTCATGGAGACATAATACTTGTATTCTCAGAAACCGTAAGCCGTTGCCATCTACTGTATAACAAAAGACAAACACTTCAGAAGAAGAATGGGCATTTTAGGATGAAAGTTGATGCTTGCAGAAGAACCAGGGGGATTGATTTGTCCATACCTTACTCTAGAGTGGAAATCAAAACAGAAGGTGAGCTTCCTGACTGAAAGTCCAACTGTCCGAAGATTTCAGTGAAAGAAAGCAAATAAGAACCTCTGGAAGGTTGAAAACCAAAACTTTCAAAGTAATCCTTACTCCAATAATGTGCATTTTCTTTTCTTAAATATGTGCAATTAATCTTTGGCATCTCATATTTTCTCTTTCAACCCCACTATTTTTTTTTCCTATTGTCAGATAGGAAAGATGCTTCCTTAGGCGAATAAAAAACCTTGACAAGGACTTAGTATAAATCATAATACCTTCCACTATAAGTGTGATACAAATTCCTAAGAGCCTCAGAGAACAAAGTACATATTTGACTTGTGCTGAAAGCAAGGACAAAGGAGTTCAAACATACCCTGGCATTTCTAGCAAAGAACCTGGCTTAGGTTTCACAGAATCTAGTCTTAGCAGATCTATAGGCCTATCTCCTTTGGGGTGAGAATATTACACACTTAACATCAGTTCAAGCTTCCTACTGTCATATGGGCATTTTTCTTTATTTAAATCTGTGGATGACCACCCAAAATCTACACACATTATATACATTAAAAAAACGTCAACTACTCCTTCCCACTCTCCATTTTTATCACCACCTTCATTATACACCAAGAAAAATGGTGTGAAGCACCAACAACATAGTAGTTTGGGTATTGTGCATGTAAAAACCAAACATTGTTTTAAAGAGTCTTAATAACAACAGAATTGACAGGTTATAAGGTTATTTAATAAAAAATATTAATTTCAATTTGAAGATAAAGGGTCAGATTGTGACATTGGTCTCTGTTAACTTGTGCTCTGTTAAGTATGTCTAATCCATATCCCAAACTTATATTCTTCTTAAGTATGTTAGCTTTATTTTATAGTGAAATATTGAAAATTAATTCAAGAATCAAGAAAATATCTTCATTGACTGTGTTCCTCAAAAAAGATACATTTCTGAGATTTCATTTGGACTAACTAAAGACTAAATTTTCAAATTTTGTATGTTTCTAGGAACAAAACACTTCACCTCTAGAGAATCCCAAATATGTTCCAATAAATTTCATCTAACATTTCTTCTTCTTCTGCTGCTGCTGCTGCTCCTCCTCCTCTTCCTCCTCCACCATCATTTTTGTCATTGTCATCATCGTCATCATCAAACAAATTTATCTGTATGTGGGGGTGCCATATGTTATTTTCTTTTTCCAATTTCAGCTACCAGTGAAAAGAGGTAGACAAATATTTAAGAATACATATTGACTAAGATTGTTTCCCCCTAAAGCTTTGCTATTTAATTATGGATTGAATAGCATAAAAGTAAGAAAAAGATGGTTGATAGGACTTTGAAATAGATGTTCCTAACTTCTAGATTTGTGGCCTTTTTTTAAGACATTGGCCTCCACCAATAGTGATTAAGAACAATGGTCCTGGCTAAGGACTGAGCCATGTAACAAAGAAAACTCCTATATTTTCAAGAGAGCTTCGAATGGCACCAAAACTGTAGTGACACAAATAGATAAGCACACAGAGAAAATACATGCAAATAGGCATGCTCCAATCACGTGTATAAATGGTTTCTCAACAAAAAGAAAGTGAACACTTTCTATTTCTCTGACAGTTCCCACTTCAAGATTTCAAATTCAAATTGAATACTTACCTTTACAACACCTGGAAGAGGCATGGTAAATAAAGTATTCCATTTTTCAGACTCAGTGAAATGAGTGGCTTATATGGAAAGAGAGTAGAAGGTAAGAAATACCAAATGTTTGTATAAGTAAAAACTGTCTTGTTGAAAAATGGAAGCAGAAGTGTTGAGGATTCTAACAATTAGGTTCTCCAAAAATTGATATTTTTTTCTTTTTTATATTTTATTTGAAGAATCTAGTATGGCACCCTCAAAACCAAACAATTAGATGAAAAAATAGATATCTAATTTAAGAAAGCTCTTTAGGATCTTTCTATAGTCAAGGAAAAAAATACTTTCAGAGAGTAATTAACCCCATTCAAAGAGTATCAGATATCTCTTCCAAGGCAATTTATCCTACCTGACTTGTACTGAAAAGGTAAACTAATCACCTAACTTTTAGGCAGTTAAAGGTGGGTAAAATATATTCCACTCTGACATTCTGTGGAAAAAGTTATCTGTAACAATTATTAGAGTGACAAGCTGCTGTCAGTCAAAGTTTTTAGCTCAGACTTTCTAATAAGCATTTCTTAGATAGGCAATTAATCTTTGGATGTATGAATGATACTTTAGAGGTAATTATTTTTTCTGTTAATTGATGGGGATGCCTAGACAATTAGCTTAAAATTAATACCACCTTTGGGTGGCTAGATGCAGGTGAAAATAACTCAGTTTCAAATGATCTTAGGATAGTAAATCCTTTAAAACTCCTGGCTGTATAATTGTTAGAGGAACTAAATTTCATAACATTCTAATTGACATTCAAAGTCATGTAAACTATTACCTGCTTCAGCTAAATGTCACCTAACATATGGATCTAATAGCTTTATGCCCATATATATATATGGGCATATTCAGTATTCAACTTAGCTGTCATTAGGTGTGAAAAAAGCAAGTTTAAAGCAAAATAAAATAATTCATGACTGAAAGGACATTCAAGGAAAACTTAAGCCCTAACTTATGACATCCACTAGAGAAAGACAAGTTTTCCTGGCTCCATTAAGAGTCCTTCTTAAAGGCAACCACACATTCCTTCAAAGACACAGTTTAACTTGTAAAAATGGCAGGTTTAAAGGGTTCTGTTACAGCTGGAGGATTTTACTTCAACAGTAACATATGCTGCTTTTCCTTCCCCAGCCACACTCAACTAATATTTTGGTGCAAAGCTCCCAGGTGGATGGAAGAAAAGGGGTATGAGAAATAGAGGACAAGATAAAATGTACTAAGTTCATAGGCATTCTGAAAACTTCCAGACTAATGCAAACACGATGAAGGCGCTACTGTCTCTGTCTGAAAGATAGACAAACTAAAATATGTGCTGAGTCTTGGGTTTTTTTGTTTGTTGATTGTTTTTGGTTTTTTTTTTTTTCCAATCAGGAACAAATACATTTCCCTTTGTGACCTTTCTTCTTTTTTAAAAGTATGAATTTTATTTTTTTTCACTCCTCTAATCACGATCAGAGAGGGTTCTGTAATGTAGCATAAAGAATTTTAACTAATAGTTTCTAAACTTGATGAATACTAACAACCAACTGTTTAACAGAGCCTCCTTAATGTCCTGGGAGAAGCATGGAAGGTGCTTTGGCTTTAAAAAATGAGAGGCTATGTTTTTCTAAGTATTAACTTTCCCAGCTGTAATCAGTGTATGCTCTCAGTGAAGCTGCTTAATTTTAAAGGAAGTTCTATTCATAAGGCTGAACTATCAAACAGAGCTGCAGAGGGACTGAAAAGATCCCAAACTCACATTACATAAAATAAATAAAAGTACATTCTGGTATGTTTGTGAAAATAAAGCTTTGTCTTCATGCTGATTTTTTCATAATAAATGTTCAGGAAGAAAACATAGTAATGGTGTTCTTTTGCCCATTCACCTTATGGTTGGAGAACTCTTCCAGGATGAAACTTGATTAAGTTCTCTGTCTGAAAATATTTAAGTAGATTTTCTTCACCTTCCAGAAGAATATCTTTCCTGGAAGCAATTCAGTTCAGCAAAAACAAGTTTTAGGTGTGTAGGGGCAAAAGGAAAGCAAAAGTGAAGAAGGAGATTTAATTCTTTGAACTGGTCCCAAATGTATAGAATTTGCCTTCTTGAAGATTTATCTATACAAGTCCTTATGAATGCTATGCCACCAGTAATTATGGACAAACAGACTAACAAGATCCTGGCCAGCATGTAATTGCCTTCCCACTACCTCCTTATTTATACTCGTGGCTGTGATCAAAGCATGGTTTCACAGCCGAGTGCCACAGGATGCAGCAGAACTATACTCTGTGTGCGGGACAAAAATTGTTTAGAAAAAAAAAAAAGTAACACTTTTGCAGTCTGCAACAGTGATCTTCTCTCTACCAGCTGTATATCCAATGCTACTAAGGATGGCACATTTGAATGTCTCAGTTATACACAGCAAAACCCACATCATTTGTGCCCTGAGTGGTTTGATTATTGACTTACATATGGAAATAAATTTTTTTTTGCCATGCATTCAAACATTCATAAACAGACCTTCTCCCTCAGATTATAACTACACATTTATTTGCACAGAAAGCTGAAATTTTACATATGATTTTGCATCGTCTGAGCCCAGCTTCACTGATATGTCAACACCAAAGAGACCGTGATAAACATTTGTACTTATTAAGAACATATCTGATAAAAAATGTTATGAGGTTCTGACATAAGACTGTGAGTGTTATCACATATGGTATTAAACACCCTTTTGAGCACCATTTATGATTAAAAAAACTGGGTTTTTTTGCTTAAATCAAAGAGGAAAAAAACAAGTTGTATAATCATGATTTGTATGGCCTGAACATAGTTTAGGAACTATGGACATAGTTTAGGAACTATGAACGTAAACATATGTTTCCATTCAGCTTTCTTCTATCTTGAAAAAAAGCAGATTTTTTTAATTAGACATACTGAAATGCATGTTATCTTGTGCAGAAACCGATGCAAAATAGATTTACAAGAAAAGTCTTTAAAGATGTATTTCCAGTGGGATGAGTGATTCATTGAATTTTTCCAGATATCTTGGATTTTTCAGTGGTTACCGCAACTTCAAGATTATATTTTATCCTGGTTTCTGAGGTCATTTAGATTCTATTTCCACTCTGAAAGGAAATCAATAGTACCTATCTCAAGACATCGTCCTAGCCTCTGAAAAAATAAGAGTTGGAAGAAGCATGCAAAAACCAAATGTTACCAAAAATGCTTATAAGAAGAACAGAAGACTTTTTCCTGGGCTAAGCTCTGATTAAAATAAATGCTTCAGAAATGTCTTCACAACTAGAACAAATAGAGTAACGATTCTTAGTAATGATGCAGGAAGGAAAGTCTACAGAGATATTATTTCTAATTCAAGTTTCCATGGCTATTTCATTAGCTCTAGTCTACTAAGCATAGGGTGCCACAAGGTCCAGCAGCTTCCCATGGGCTGGGAGCACCGGAAGATCCCGTGGGTCAGTCAGGGCAGGGTCTGACAGCTAAAATCCATCCCTCCTAGGATCTGGGAAACCAGGGGAGGTACCAGGACAGCCCCAGCTCTGGGTATTGCACACCTCCCTGGGAACAGGGAGGCACCAAGGATGGGTTGGGAACTGGGAAGCTGGAAACCAGCCCTGCTGCAGTGTTGGTGGGGCTGGGGCTGACAGCTCCAGGGGGCTGACCTGGGGTCCTGGGCCATGGGAAGAGTAGAGGAAGACAGGGAGACAGGTACAGCTGCTCTGCACTGCCCTCAGATCTGAGACAAAACATCAATCCTGGTACAGCCACAGAGCATCCTCAGAGCAAAAATGGCATTTAAGGGAACAGAATGTTTATATAAAACTGTGAGCAACTTATTTTTTATTCACAAAATGTTAGCAAATTTGTTTATTTTTTTTCTAAAGCTGCTTTTACTGTTTCTTTCCTCCAAACCGCTTTCCTTTTCAAGCCATTACTTTTTTTTTTCCCTTAAACAGCTTCATTTAGAATATATATAACACTATGTGTTGTACCACGCTGCTTAAATTATTTACTATCACTGTTCTTTATTGAAATGCAAGAAAAAGTTTATTCTCAGAGAAATGAAACAACTATTAACAGTAAATTGGACTTCATTACATTTTCATAAGTCTTGATTTAAGATGATTATAAAATTAGAACTTCATTGCTATAAATGCAAATCTCTCCTTCCTAGCTTATTTTATTATTAGTTTACTTTTACAGCCCCCAGTCTTTTCAGAAAATTGTGTGGTTAGTAAATTATTTTTACAAAACACACTTTTCGTTTCTTTTATACACAGTCAGTAAGAATATAGGATACCTGCTGGTTCAATTATTTTATATAATTATGTTTTTCACAAAATTTCTTGTGTATTGATTCAGTCGTTACGCAACTTAATGTCAAAACCCGTAAATGAATGCACTGCTTTCATATAACAAATGCACTAAAAAGCAAAATGCCTTAAAGAGATCAGTTGGGCACCTGTTGGAGAGAAAGCGGTAAATCCTTCATTATTTTTTTCTTTTTCACACACCTTCAAAGATACTGCCAAACAAAATTATGTCTCTTTTTGCTTGTGTGTCACACAGACTTTAAGAAAAATCAAAGTGTTCCATTTGGTGTATTAATTTTCTGTTTTCTGGAATCAACAGCCCTGTCAACACATTAGTCCCATTCCTCTTCATCATGTCCCTTTCTCATCTTTACTAGGAAATGACAGAATATGCTACATCTTTTCTAGACCTAGACAGGTTGACTACCTGGCAACTTCTAAATAAAACATAGTACAAATGCAGCCCAGCAATAACTCAGCAGTCTTATCTTTACCCAACTATCAGTCCTAAACAGACCTGTATGAATATAGTTTTTCTTGGAATTTCTTTAACTCAGTAAGTGTATTCAATTTTTTTTTTTGCAAATAGCTGAAGAATGAAGCACAGAGTAAGATCACACAGGCTAAGGTCTGTATGATTATAGTGTGATCATATAAATTTTGTTTCCTTGGAAATTTCAATCAGAAATCTCTGCATGTTTCACCAGGTAAGCTTATCATATAAAATAAAACTTAATTTGTGATGATAAAATTCAATAAAAGCTTCACTAATTGTGAGACAGAAATTATGAAGAGAAAATTTTTTGCAAAAATTTTTTGCAAAAATTTTCTTCCTTCTTTTTTTCCTCCTTCATTCCTTCCTTCCTGCTTACCTTCCTTCCTCTCTCTTTCTTTCCTTCCTTCTTTCCTTCCTTCCTTCTTTCCTTCCTTCTTTTTCTCTCTCTCTCTCTTTCGCATGCCTATAAATTTCTTGATCTATGATTAGCTAGCAAGTAAAGATCACATTTGTGAGGTTAGGACAAGTGGCACTTTGATTATACATATACATATGTTATACATACATATGTTATATGTTTTAAATGCAGAATCAATCATGCTTCAAATATTAGTTGTAAATATCTATCTCCTCAGTGAAAACTGACATTGCTGGCAGAACACTTATGACAACTATTAAAAAATCCCATTTTATCTCAGCATATGCAAAATTGAGATGACATGTGGCAATGGGTACAATTTGAGGCCAATCATCTAGAATATAAAAATGTTTCATTTTATTCCTCTTACATCTTTTCATACACTTGAATTACTCAAGCAATTAACATTATGTTTAATTTTACATATTTTGCTTGAATACCAGGTTCTGTACTTATCATAGACAGGCCTAGCTCTTAAGACTTATTTGTCTAAACATAGGAATTTCATTATAGTAGATTTTTATTGATTATTTATTTATTTATTTATTTAATCATTTCACCACCTTACATTCTTACATAGAGGCTACATAGGCATAAAACTGTATTATCCTATTATCCTTAACTATGACTTCTGTTTCTTAAACTGAGATATTACATAGTTAGAACTGTATCCACAGCTTTATTATTTTTATTACTTAAGCTGCTACACTTGAGATAGCAAAACTGTCATATATGGAGAAGCCTTTAGGCACCTATATGGCCAAACTCTCCACTTGTGTCGCTGTTATTAGCTCTTATATCTTAATCATAGGGAATACATTGTCTTGTGTTTGCCTTTTGGTCTCATGCTAGCTTTCTGTGACACAAGTTTCATCAGCAAGTCATAATAGGCGAAGTCTGGAGCTGCAATAAATTGCTATAGAGTCATTAACTGCTATATGTCTGTATAGATTTACTCATTAGAGAAGTAGGCTCTTTTTTCTTTCTTCTTTTTTTCCAATTCTACACAAACATACTTATTTTCCAAGGTTCGATCTTCTGAAAAAGAATTCCTTGTCCTGAAGAGCAATTACTACAGAACAGCTTCCTCTCCTTTTTGTTTTTCAGTCTTCCCTGGCTTGTCAGTATTTTTCTATCAATTTTAGAGGAAGTAGAACTTCTCCCTGAAAGACTACTTTACCTTTTTAGTTTCCAATTCTTAGATCATGATCTATGAACTTCACCAACCTGCCATAACTTTTCAAATATGATGAAGAGTGGCTTCGCAACTCTTCGTTTTCTCATGACCCTCAAATGCATCTCATGACATCCCATGGACTTTTGCACATTCATTCAGGTTCCATAGATGGTCTCAAACGTGATCTTCTCCTATAGTGGGCAGTATTTCATTCTCCTAGTCCCAGCATCTGGATTCTGTGAATTGGGCAGTGTGGCCAGAGCAGTTGCCATTGAAGATCAAGGCAAAAACATTGTTGAGGACCTTAGCCTACTCCATGTCAGTGGATCTCCCATTTTACTCGTTGTGGGAGGGTGGTGGGGGTAACACAGTTTCTTTCATCTTCTGTATATATATATATATATAGAGAGAGAGAGAGAATATATACACATGCACGTACATACACCGACACGGAAGACTTACACAAATGCAAATATTGTCTAATTATCATTATTATAAAAAAAAAAGTCAGCCTTTGAAGGTGCTCTTACTCCAAAGTATATTAAGAAAATAATTTTATTATACATGTAACAGTCATTTGTAATAAACCAGAAATGTTTAAAGGGAATTGGTTAAACTTTTATTTTCTTTGATATGTTTTGGGTAGGAGGTGTTTTTTCCTTTCATATCTGGAAAAATACTTTAAAGATTACTTCAAAATCCTTTTAAGTTTTTTTAACTCTTTTTTCTTTTGTTGTTTTTTTTCAGAAAAAAACTAAACAAACAAAAAAGAAACCAAAAAGAAAAATTATATTCTCAATTACTATGTGCAAGATCATATAGGCATGCAAATTTTTGCCACAGACAGGTATTTATAAAAGAAAGACTGCACTACACATGCATTAGTTATGTAAGTTTTTAAATTATGATAGAATATGGTTGGTTACATAGTTAAATGTCATAAAGCACTCGAGAGCAGTTTGCTCACTCTTTATGGTACATATAGAAGTATAGCAGTCTATATCAAATATAGATATCAGTCAGTACAAAGGCAGTTAAATTTGACATATAAAATAAGATGGGAATTCATCTATCTGACACTTCTAGATTTCATTTGGGTTTAAAATATACTGAAATGTCCATAGTTCCTTAGACATATCAACTTTCAAAAAAAAAGAAAGATTATCACATTTTACACTATTGCAGGAGTGGAGGAGGAAAGCACAATTTCTCTAGTATCAATTATTCTTGGTTTTCCAAATTAGGTTCATCTAGTTCTACAAACATATCTTGGGAAATGTTTTTAAAGTTTCTAATAAAGGTCATGTACTCTAACAAGGCTTATGCATTCTGTGACTGGACTATTTACCTACTTAATACCATCTAAATGTTCCTTAATAATGTATTGTGTCTGCTTCAGTAAGCCTGCTTGTTGAACTATTACACTGTCAAAACTATTCTCCGTAAGGAAAATTTATATTCTAATGCATTATGCTGCTCCCCCTAATATTGATGTCTATTCTAACATGTTCCCATTGATCAATTTAGCCTCTAGAAAACTTTTGTCTATATATTTCTATTTTGGGGGCTTCTTTCAGATTTGTCATGCATGATTACTAATGTTATTTAGTCTCTTTAATTAAGATAATACTAGGAAATTATCTGGACCTCTGACAACAAATATCTATTATCTGCCTACAGCAATCATTAACTATGGGGATAATTTGAGGTGTATGTGTGTGAAAGGTATCATAGCACATGAAAGGTCCATACGAATAAAACTTAGGAAGTACATGCTGGGACTAGCTGTGCCCAAAGATGGTCATATAGGAAAAGTGACCTAAGCACCTATCACGGATGCCTCTGAGAAATTATCCAGTTATATAGGAGAAACTTTTAGTTTAGGTGTTTTACCCATTATTCATTGCAGTGCTATCCTAGCTGGTGATCTTGCCTTAGCAATTGAAGAATCTCGTTGGAGAAAGGGGTTTTCAACAAGTTTTTAATATAATTTTTAAATTTTCTTGGAGGTTATTTTTGAAGATTAACAGCTGCTGTGACAATTTATAAATCACAGAGTCACAGAATCATCTGTGTTGGAAGGGACCTTTTAAGATCGTCTAGTCCAACCAATGAAAAAAAAAAACCCACACCCAAAAATAAAAAAGCCCACAAACAAACAAAAAAACCCACACACAAACCACACACCACACCCAAAGCAACACCAACTCAACACTAATCCATATCCCCAAGCACCATGTCAACTCGTCTCTTGAATATCTCCAGGGATGGTGCCTCAAACACCTCCCTGGGCAACCCATTCCAATGCCTGTAAAGAAATATTTCCTAATATCTAACCTGAACCTCCCCTGGTGCAACTTGAAGCCATTACCCCTTGTTCTAACATCTGTGACCTGGGAGAAGAGACCGACTTCCCGCCTCTCTACAGCCTCCTTTCAGGTAGTTGTAGAGAGTGAGAAGGTCTCCCCTCAGTCTCCTCTTCCCCAGACTGAACAACCCTAGTTCCCTCAGCCTCTCCTCAGACTTGTGCTCCAGACCCCTCACCAGCTTTGTTGTCCTTCTCTGGAGCTGCTCCAGCACCTCCATGTCTTTCTTGTGGTAGGGGGCCCAAAACTGGACCAGTGCCGAGTACAGGATGACGATCACCTCTCAGGTCCTACTCACCACACTGTTCTTGATGCAGGCCAGGGAAGCACTAGCTCCTTGGAGAAGACAGTGTCCTCTACAGTCTTAATGGGAACACCTGTCCAACAGTCAACATCTTTTTTCCCTGACTGCAAAGGGGTCATGGTGACAGTAGAGAACAGTATTTTATTTACTAGTTCCTCCTTTGTGTGCACGTTTCTTAAAGACGAACAAGTCAAATGGACTTCTGTAGGCAGAGGTGCAGATGGGAGTTGCTCTCCCATGGGACCAACCAAGGATGCAAAAAGGAAAGAACATTCCAGGGATGCTCTAGAAGAGATACACGCCTTCTACCAAGGAACTAGAGGGATTTTATGGGGTTTGGTGCCGCACAGAAAACTATTAAACAGATTGAAATTTCTCATGGAAGGAAAAATTCCTCATTAACACAGTGAATTGGTTATAAAACATTCTTATTTCTGTTTCATGTAACATAGTCATCTTGGAATTTCTCTGATTAAAAAGTGAAATGTTCTATTTATATTTCAAGCACTCTAGTCTTTTTTTAAGTTTAAAGGCTTCTTGCTCTTTTGGAGTGGGTTGAGGTTTTTTGTATTAAAAGTCCTAGAAATATCTACCTCAATGCTTTGACTGACTAAAAATCCTGTTGAAGTTACCAAGGCAGAAAAGGAGCTGTGACCCCAGTGCAAGACTACTGGGAGTGAACCTGGCCTCTTTTTGCCCTTTTTTTTGAAATGGTAGTGGCACAGAAGGGGACAGCCTCTGCCACTAGATCAGAACCAAAGGATAGATGCTACACACCTGACATTTGCAGAGCACAAAGAACCTTTAAAAAAAATCCATTTTGAACCATTTCTTTTTCCTGACTTTTCTTTTTTTGGAATATATCCCTTGTTTTCTGCTAGTATTACCCACCAGCCTCGTCCTTCAGAAGTCTATGCATTGGTCACCTCTTTCTTGGCAATATGAATAGCTACCCAATTAGCAGCTCCTGCCTCTGGTGAGCTTAGTGGGCTGATGGGCTATTTCCTCTTATATAACTGCATTTTATACTTGGGAAAACTAGGTCTTAGGGCTGTTTGAAGTTAGTTATCCCTGTTGATGATCCCTGTCACAATGTTGGAGGCCCCAGTGGAACTCTTGACTTTCACTAATGCCCGCTTCTTCCTCCTGGCTGTTTGCACCTTTTGCTTGTCTGGATCTTCAAGAGTGGTAGATTTTGAGAGGTATATATTTTGGAAAATGAAGAAGGATAACAGGCCTTCCAAGAGATATCCTAAAGGGTTCCTAGACTGAAAAGTTCTGTTGTTGGAGTTTGAGATCTCCAGAGACCTGATGTCTTAGGGGTACCTGCCTACCTCTACCTGCAGTACCTTAGAGGTACTGATTGAAGGACTCATTTTCAGGTATCTTGGATGCACTTGTCAGAAATGAGGAGTGAGTGTGAAGGGAGATGATTGCAGTCTCTTGTGAAGAGAAGAGCAAAAATGCTTTTCACCTAGCATTCAGGAATGCAGAAGAGGCACAAAGGGGAATATGTGTATTCGGGAGGACAGATGGAACACACTCCATTTGTTGAATCCAGGCAATTTTGAATAGTGGTTGCAAAAGCAGCCAATTTCTTTTGACTGAGGCATGTGATGAAGCTGAGCTAGTCAAGGTATTGATCAATCCTGTGTTAATGTTACAGATGACCATCAAATTTATGGGATAGACCTGTCAGTTGACACTTATGTACAGTGTACCGTTAGCTATGCAGAGCCTGCTAGAAACTCTGTTTTTTCAGATTAATTAATGTCTGGTCCAGCTCTTGGCCTACTGTTCTGTGGGGAAAATGAGTGCCATCTCTGTTCAGTTGCAGACTACCTTCATGAATTTACACATGGTCTGTTTTGTGTGGACAGGCTGTTCATCCATGGAGAGTGACTAATATAGGAACTGAAGATGGTGGTCATGAGTCTCCCCTACTTCCCACATGTTTGTGGCTCCTCCCTGATCCCTAGCCTATCCTCCAACTTTTTCCTGCATCTCCATAGTTGCTAGCTCTCTATTCTAATGTCCCTGTCTCTCATCCTGATTATCTAGCCTCATCTCAACACCTGTTGTAATATTAATAGCTATTGTTGAAAAAACTGAAAATTCAAGAACTCTCTCAAGTTTAAGTGACGAGGGACTGAAGGCTTTTATATAGACACGTGAGTGCTATCCTTTGCATTAGTGACCTGCCTCTAAGTTCAAACATGTTGCTGCAGGCTTTCTGCACTTTCATTTAGGACAGCTGGCTCTTGGTAATCATGGTATTTTTCTATTTTCACCAAGGCAGGAAACTGAGATTATGACCAAGGCATTATGTATATCTCATTAGAAGCTCAAAGAGCCAATGTACATTATTGTCTGCAAAGAAAACTGCTTATGACTACCAAAATGCATACGTGACAAAACTCTCTCCAGCTCTTATTGAAGTCCGTGTTTTAGATTTGTCAGGAATGTCTTATATGCAAGCACAGTCTCGGTCTGTACCTAGTGATTTTACCCACTCAGCTGGAGGCAATTATATTTAGTGGAAAGAATAATGTTTGGAACAGCACTCTTTACAAGTGCTTTATTTTCATACATTTCTCTGATCTTATTGTTTAGTCCTTGAAATCAAACAATGAGAAGCTTGAGAGGCCAAGTCAAAACAAATAGGTGATGACAGAACATTAGTCTCTGTCAATGTACACAGGTGGGACAGAGAATCAGAAAACTGAGAACTTTCCAAGACAAGGGAAGCTTATACAATAAAGGGCACTTTCAGAGTCTACTGTCATCACCTTTATAAAGTTTTGTAGGTTGGATTCATTAACAGCTTGGAAAGGAGAGAAGTAACAAGATTACATATTCTTATATAATAACCAATGAGTGGCTTGGCATAAAAGAGTTGCTATGTAAAGGGTTGCATAGTCAAGCCTTTTGCTGAAATTTCTGTGACACGTAATTTTGCACTCTTCTGTCTTTCCATCTATTCAGTTACTTATGCACTATTTTGCATGGTTTTGCCAAATATATCTTGTAGTTACTCCATAATGACTGATTTACATCTATGTCTATGTAAAAAAGATCTGTCACTTGCCTTCAAAAGGATGATTTGCAGAAAGACGAGAATCTCTTGTTTAGCCAGTTGTCAGTTGGATTTTTTTTAACTTTAAATCAATTCATATTGTAGTGATCTGAATCCGGATTCCTGTTGGGGTTCACTACTTTACCCACAGAGGTTAGATTGTGACTAGTCAAACATGAGACAGCAATTTAAACTATTGAACTAACTGCTTGGTTCTCAACATACAACTTCAATATTCATTCAGTGATGATCAAAACCACATCTGAATTTATTTTAGATAGAGACTTGTGTATATATTTACTACTTTAGAAAATGGGTGAAGTATTTGAAATCTGTTAGCTGATGATGCTTGAATATGTGTTATGCATCAAAATGCCAAATACGCAGTGCACATACAGTTTTCTGATAGTCTGTAGCAAAGCATCATTCTTTTGGTGAACTTAAAAACTTACATTGCAAAAATACATTGCCATTGAAGTGACATTCATGTCTATCACACAACTTCAAAGGCAAGTCTAACTGGAGGATATATTTGACTGTACAGTAAGGAAGAACAGATGTGCTAAAATAAACAAGCCTTGTCACATTACATTTTCCAGAAATAAATCACAATAATGAAGGCTTGCCTTTCCTGTGCTTACTCACAGGAAATAGTTCACTTGACGAGGTAGTCATCAACTATGAATACCTAAATATATAAATGCATAAACAATTTCATTTTGATCTGTGTAAAATTAAGGAAGATTTTTCATACCTGCTATAGCTACTTTCACTGTTAATAAAACTCTCTTTGACTCATTGTTGTGGTGGAAAGAGTAAATGTTCAGGACACGATTTCAGCTAATAGTCTTAGAAAACATTATATTTCTCTGATAAAAAAGAGCTGGATGATGCTATTCAGCATATGCAGCAGTAGGTAAGCTCTACAAGAATTGGTAAGATCTCACCGCTCTGAGCTATCAGATATGAGTTTTACAGTCACATGTTTTCCCCTATGTTTAAACTATAGTCTGCAGTAAGACATTAATATGACTTGCCTCTTGCACTGAATTCCCTCTTTTTCTTTTTTTTTAATTTGCAAAACTGTTTGTATTTTCTTTGAAAAGCTAATTTTCAGGGTATGGTTTAACCACAAATGCACTGAAATTAACCTAATTCTACTCTCACCCACATCAGAGTTAAATCACTGAAAAAAAAAATAATGCCCATATTTTAAGTTTTTCCTACACCTTTTCTGCAAGATGTTTTTGGCAAACCTCTAAATTCACTTGAGAAAAGGACATGCCACATTTACTCTATAAGTCTGTTAATCCTGGGCAATTAATCTAATTTTCTGCAGATGACATGACATAGTGCCTCTTCCCTGTAGTCATGCACCATACAAACAGAAGTAGATGACCCTCACCTTTCCAGCCATGAATACACACATGAAGGAGGTGGTAGTCAAAGTTAAGGGAAATATTCTGGGCTAGAGGTATAATGGTTTCAGGGAAATTAAAACCACTATGAGGTACTTGCCCACATGAGTGCATTGCATTGGCTATTTTTCTAGACTTTTTTCCTTTCATAAATAGTTTTTGATTAAAAAAAAAAGTTTTCAAAAATATCCTACTATTGAATTCTTTTGTTGTAATAATTTTCTCATTTTGGCCTAATCAAGACAAGAACAAAAAGTGTACATTTAATTTTTACAGTCTGACAAAACAAAGTTCAGTAATAGATTCCAGAAAAGCTTCCAAAAAGAAGATACCAAACCTACCATTTTTAACAGTAATCTTAGGGTTTTCTTTTTTTTTTTTTTGTTTTTAATTTTGAGGTGGATTATGCATTTTGTCGGGTTGTTTAAATGGAAGAAGATGGAGCTGAATTATTTGCTTAATAGAAAATAAATTATTGAGTACTCAGTTATCATATGGTCAACATTACTCTCCCCTTGAATACAACTCCAGAAACAGCAGAACCTGCAAATATTTTCTGATTTCTGATGCTGCATATCTATACTAATGGTCATTATCCTTGATGATGGTTTTAAAACAGGCATTCTTATAGCATGTACAGATTCTAGTTTATTCAATTTTTGAAGTGACTTTAAATACGAATGGAAGTGATCAACTTTATTAGGACAGATAAAGAACGAGATCAGTACACTGCAGTGTATCAATATACAAGTCACAGATCTGTAATCACCAAGAGGAAGACCAATAAAGTTCTCAGCAAAAAGATAAATAAGTTAGATCTGAGCAGAGAAACTGCAGTCTGTGAAAGTCACAGAAGTTTCAGAACTATTCTATATGTTTTCAGGGGCAGTACCAGCACCTGAAGTGCTCTGCCACTGCTGCTGATACAGCATCTTGGCAGCAACACATTGCTTTCCTTTGTTTCCAAATATATTTATGGGAGAGCCCTGGAAGTCCCATAATTGCTAATGTGGTAGTTCTGTAGAGATAACAATATTCTCATATTTACAGAAGAGAGATCCACTTATATTTGCCCAGTAATACCTAATCAGTGTGGTAATCTATTAGATAAGGTAGTCCTTTTAGCTACATACTTCAACCTGCGCTCAACCAGTGACAGAAAGGTGATGGAACAGAGAAAGGTACTTGCAGAAGAAAGTCAAGAAAACAACTGTTTCGTAGTAAGAGAAAGGACTTGTATACAGTAGCAGACAGAAATGAAGCGACAACAGCAGTAGCTGAACTGTTCGTTATTATAATAACTCATGCCAGTACTGCAGAAAATAGAAAGTCGTGGAAGAATAGAAATAATTATAAACGTCCAAAAGATACAGAAAATCAGCCATTGCTCTACTAGAAAACAGACGAGAGGATTTTTATTAAATTACCTTTTGTTATTAGCCATGTACTTGTGGATACTGCTAATATAAAAGTCAAATTATTAGCTGTGTTCAAAATACAGAAAGTGTGAAATTATTGACTTTAAGTAAAATTTCTCTTTAATATTAAACTTTAAAAAAGAATTAGTCAAATGTACAGCTATTGCCATTGCTTCAATGAAAAGCGTATTAAATAATTAATGCTTCACTAAAATAAGTTACAGTAAGGACAGGCATTCCACATTGAAAGAATAGTTAACACCACATTTTCTAAAAGCCTAAGGTTACCATATGTGGGGAAAATCATATGGCGTTACATACTGGATTTAATTGTTATGTATCACAGTTTATGTGAGCAGTATAGCCTCTTAGTGTTAGGCCAGCAACAGATATATGTTGATTTATATCACTATTGGAGCCAGAATCTTTTCTGACCACATATTGATTTAAATCCCATTTTAAACTAGAAGATTTCTGAAGATTGTGCTTTCCATTTCTCTTGCTTGAGGGAGAGAAAGAAAATCACAAAACCTAAAGGTGTCTGTCTGAACAGAGAATGAATTTTTTTTTTCTTTTTAAACTATAGTGGAGTGAAAACAAAACTTGAAACCTCAACAGTGATGTAAATTTAAACTGTCTTGGGCCAGCTTTTGTGATAATCAAACAGTAACAGGGTACACATGCTACAACTTTAGAAATAAGTGATGACAACACTTCAGCATTTAGAAACTTTAAAATTTTTATTAACTCCTAGGTAGAAAATCAATAACATGAAGGAATACTACATTAGATTAATATGGAAGAGGAAGCAGAAATGTGTTAAAATGAAAAAACCCCCAAAGATTCTACCTGAAATGTAATTGTTCTTTTGGAATGTATAGATGACAGAGCAGGCTCAGCCAAAGGATGTGTTCATTATCAGCTCCACTTCTTTGTTAAACACAGAAAGTATTGCCATCTTTCTACACTGCTTATGATAAAATTTTTTATTCATACAGTGGCCATGACCTTAGCTACTCTTTTTAAAAAGGGTATAAGCGTCATTAGTATCAGTCAACAGCTGCAGGATTCTTAATCTTCTGAGGCCTGTAAATGCACATGGTACCCACTTTTTATAGTATAACATGTATATAACATGTTATCAGTATTGTCCTGGTTTGAGGCAAAGCAGAAACAATTTTCCATTTCAATAGTTCCCTTCATTCCCTGCTACTCATTTCAGGAGATATTTATAGTTAGAAATGGTTCCTCATTCAGTTTTCCTCCAACTAATTTAAGCAGCTCGAAATCTCTGGGCTCTTTCTTACAAGAGTCAATAAATAATACATATAAATTTTAAGATTTTTTTTACATGTAAGTGGGTTTTCTTCATACATATAAAGTCCTATAAAAATAATAAATAGAAATGCTTGAGCTCTTTTAAGTTTGCAAGCTGCAACAAGTTAATTTCAATAATTTTAATCTTTTCTGCTTTGGAATGTGAAAAAAATGTTTGTGTTCTCTCTTGACTTTTTTTTAAATATATGTTCCTTTTTTGGAGGGGTTCCATATACCTTTCCCCCTGGAATACAGGCAATGCTATAAGGCAAAGAGATCTGATTGGCAGGGTAACATGGGAAAAAAGGACTGGAGGGGAGAGGGGCCCAAGAAAGCTGGTTAGTATTCAAGGATCACCTCCTCCAAGCTAAGGAGAAGTGCATCCCAAAAAAGATTCCCCAGGCAGAACTAAATCTAGCCAGGGATGTCAAAGACAATAAGAAAAACTTCTATAGATATGTCAGGGAAAAAGGCAAGACTAGGGAAGTTGCCCAAGTCATGGAAGGTAAAAACAGGAGCTCTGAGAATGAAGAACTGCTCACAGAAGGAGAAGATCAGGTTTAAGGAACCTGAAGGTGCGTAAGTCCATGGAACCTGACGAAATCCATCCACGGGTCCTGAGGGAGCTGGCGGATGAATTTGCTAAGCCACTTTCTATCTTATTTGAGAAATCATGGCAATCTGGTGAAGTTCATGCTGATTGGAAAAAGGGGAACATATTTTTTAAGCTCCCTTCCAACTCTAACAATTCTATGAATCTATAGTTCAATTAAATAAATATATTGAACCTTTTAAAATATTGAAGTTCAAACAAATGCACATGGATGATTTCTGTTGGAGCAGAGGAAAACAATTTTCTGTGCATGAGTTACTCAGCTATTAAAGAAGGTCTTTTGCTGGTATTTGGATATATTATGACTTTCAAATTGTTTGGTTTTTTTCTTTTCAAATGGATGTAATAACAATTATCCTTGAATATTGCCCAGGACTTTCATATTTCTGGCACAGGGTTTGTCCAGCTACAGCTGAATAAAAAGGAAAGTCTATTAGTATTTTTCTCGCAACTGAAGATCAATTCTAATTACTAAAGATTACACTATCATCTGCCTTAATTGCCATATTGATTTTTTTGAAAGGTGCTTAATAAGAAATATAAATGTATAGGTTATCTAAATAAGTGTTTACACTCCCAAACTAGCAATTCTGAGATGCTGATGTATAATAATTGCAAACATTAATCTAGATTGCCTGTGAAATCACCACAGTAATAAGATTAATTTTAAATTTCTCAGAAATGATGGAGGCAAAACAACACAAAAAAACCTACTCAAAATTACTCTTATTCCTAATATTTGAAAGTATTATTATTTTTAGTTCTGCAAATGTATTAGCTGTTACTCACTCTATTTTTAAAGATGCACACTGGATTAGGAATATCTAATACTAGCTAGAAGTAGGACAACACCTGTGTTCTTCCACAGAATTTGATTTACTTATTATCTCTGGAGTAGTGTAGCTCAGCTGAACCGTCCCAATCTGCTTTCAAATGTGGAATTCAGATGAAAACATTTTTAAGTCCTTAATTTACTTTGATTACAGAAGAATATTCACGATTTGGTATTTCTCTTCTAGCATGTCAATAGGGAAATAGTTATGTTGGAAGTTGATCCCTATGAATTCTTGTTAGGTAGTCCTCAAGGCCCTAATTTAAACTACAGTATCACTAAACTAAATGCTGCACAAAATATTTAGTCACAAATAGCTGTCCCAGAGAACTGGCACTTTATGGTCCCTGTTATATATTTTTATCCTTTAAAAAAAAATTCTATCTCTACAGAATCTCAATGCTTCCAGTGGGTGTTCAATAAAATGATGAACAGCAATAAGAAATGTATGCTAGAAACCTGCTATTTCAGTATTATTTAATTCAGCTGACTCATCTGAACATTAAATTGCCATTGGCTCCATTGCTATTGCAAGACTATTTATCAGGTAAACTTGAAAGTGTATTTCAAGCTATACATAACTTTTTCTTTTGTCTTATTCTAAAATACATATTTTTCAGTTACAAAATGAGCCTTCGTTACTATACTAAGAAGAAAGCCTAAGCCACTAGTAATCGTCCTATTGGAATAACAGAAATTTAATTAGTCTAAAAAATGGTACAAACATGAAAGATTTCGACTAATGTATTTTTAACACAATTTTTTTTTTTGCTGCAGGGACAGAAATTTTCATTTTCTTAGCCTTTTTTATATTGCTATGTAAGACTGACAATATCTGTATTGTCTTTGTTTAATTTATTTATTATTTTATTTAATTTTTTTTAATGTGGATTTAAAGAACTGCCCTGTATACATGAAAGGACAGATAAATATAAAAAAATTAATTACGACTGCATTTTTTCCCCAGTAACCCATTACTGAAAGAATGGTTGTCTGACCATATACAGTGAAAGTGTTAATAACATAAGCAACATGCAAAAAATAAAGAAAATGTTTGCCTATCCCTTGGTAACTAACATCAGTCAGAACTTAGTCTCTTGCCAACAATGTCTCAAGGAGTTCTGATGCTCATTAAATCATATAAATAGCAGAGTAGCTTGGAAATTTTTTTTCCTTGCATAGTAGAATCAAACAAAAGGGAATTGGGTTTTTTGGTGCAAAGATTTCAAACACCTGTGCAGGTACTTGGATTTTTATGTGCCATTGTAGTATTCCACTGTGACCTATAGTTTGTGTATCTTGCTCAATTATTTCCTACAGGCCTGGTTTTCCAGGAGTATATTTTCTGTGCTATATTATGGCACCTCTCTCCATGAAAGCAGGTAATAATTTCAAAAGCCACAGTGTGTCATGAAAAATAATAATTCAGTGCAGAGAAAAGATGGCAATACGGTCTGTGTGGTTCCCATAAAGTAAGTAAATGAGCACTAGAAAATATCTGCAGGTTTAAGATTTCAAGATAATGTCAACATTTTCCATGGAAAGAAGACAGTGATACACACCATCAAAAGCAATTCTTGGAAAGCCAGTGTGGAGGAACTAAACACCAAGACAAATCAGAGAAATCCAGAGAGGACTCGTGAAAAACTTCAACCACTCCAAAAAAACAAAGAAGACTCTTGACCATTCACTGTTTTCTGGGATTAAAAACAGTTAATTATCTCAGTCCTATTTAAGCAGTTTGATTTAATGTGGCACAAAACCATCAAGCAAAAAGCAAGACACTTAAAAGAAGCATACACTAAGCTTTGATGGCTGCACTAAGAAAGGAATTGTTTTAGGAGACCTAAAACAACCTTAGAGGGACTGGGGAAAAGCTGTCCATCACAGTCATTTGGGTAGAGAGGTATAGGGAGTTACAGTAAGAAACTGTATCAAGACAAAGAAGAGACTTTTATTATCCATAAGTGATTTCATTCTCACCTATATTTTGGGAAGATTCCTTTGGTATAAGATTTGTGAAACACGTACAAATAAAACCCTCTGCATGCACATGAGGTATAGTACAACAGAAAGGTAAAGACTCTAGTAGTGGCTTCTAGTACTTCAAAGCTAAATTAAGAAACTTCTTTCTACTGTAACAACACATTCAGTAGATGACCTGCTACAAAGACTTAAAATATTAAATAGAATTCTTATTTATATTTGGGAAAAGCTGTCAATTTCAGCTATAGCTAATAAAAGCAAAATTCACAATCTAATTGTCCAGCTGTCAGCTTTACTCTGTCAGTGAAAGTGTGCTTTCCACTGTAAAAAAAAATATGTTTAGAATGTACAAATTTAAAAGCCAAAAAGTTCTCATTTTGTGTGTTGATCAAAAGGTATAACACCATATAATCACCCACGTGCATTTGTTTGAATTTCAATATTTTAAAAGGTTCATTTTGTTTATTTCATAGAACCATAGAATCATAGAATGGTTAGAGTTAGAAGGGACCTTAAAGATCACCGAGTTCCAACCCCCCTGCCATTGAGGGGACACCTCCTACTAGAGCAGGTTGCTCAAAATCC
>JAOXNG010000012.1:87692804-87703232 GCA_028566535.1 Scolopax minor
GAGATGATGGCAAACTGATGATGGCAAACTGAATAACAGCTTACCTTGGAAGGTCAATCGTGTGCATCATGCACAGCATAGCTAGTCAGTCAAAGGTGGTAATGGTTCCACCCTACATTGTGCTGGTGTGGCCCCACCTCAGGCACTGTGTACACTTTTGGGTGCCTTAATATAAAAAGAGCATCAAAGTGTTATAATGAATCCAGAAGAGGATGACAAGATGGTGAAAGGCCTTGAGGGCAAGACTTATGAGGAACAGCTGAGGTCACCTGATTTGCTCAACTTAGAGAAGGCTGAGGGATGATGTCATCGCATTCTACAGCTTCCTTAAGGTGGGTGGTGGAGGAGGAGGTGCTGATTTCTCTCTGGTGACCAGCAATAGGACTCAAGGAAATGGAATGATGCTGCTTCAGTGGAAGTTCAGATTGGATATTAGGAAAAGGCTCTTCACTGAGAAGATGCTCACTCACTGGAACAGGCTCCCCAAGGAAGAGGTCACAGCACTAAGTTTGTCAGAGTTCAAGAAGTATCTGGATGGTGCTCTTAGTCATGTGGCTTACTTTCAGGCAATCCTGCAAGAAGCAAGGAGTTTGACTCGATGATCCTTATGAGTCCCTTCCAACTTGAGATATTTAATGACTGCATGGTTCTAAAGGACTGATATTTACCTTCTCTCAAACTATGAAAGAGGTTAGATTGTGTGATTGCAATAATTTTTCATGATCTACAAACTGGATGGATAATATGCAACTATATGGAGACTTACTGAAGAGCAGCTGGCATATCATGCTCATATAAGCACAAATGAGAAATAAGGATTACTCTACAACTAGCCCTTGCTAGAGTTTAAATCAAGCTAAGCAGCACTTGTGATGGGGCAATCAAAACTTACCACATTTTGAACATCTAACAAGAGAATATCATTTTGGAAAATATACTTAAGAAAATGAAATGCAAAGCAGGAGATGAAGCTTGTTAGAAGTAAGAAAACATGTTTTTAAATTATAGTATAGAGGCATTTTTAAATGTAATTGGTTTGTTAAGAAATTTTCACTGTCTCAGTAAGTCAGGCAAAACATGATTTGGCAGCAGCTTCTAGATGAAGGCACACAACAAATCATGAAGTAGAGTCACTTCTTGCTCTACAGGAGTAACAGTGTTGGAATAAACTGATAGAAATATTGCCATTGCTCTTTTCCCAATGTGTGCTGTAGTCTATCATAAGATACAGTCAGATTTCAGACTGGATCACATTGTGACATAACAAATTCCCTTGCAGAAACCCAGCTACAGGAGAAAAACTTTCTTAATGCTTCCTTACCGCATCCATTCCAAGTGCCATTTCAATAAAATAGAACTGTGCTACTCCATCTCCTGTTAGACATTCAGTTCACAATTCATACTAAGATATCTAACTTGTGTATTTGTAGATGATAACACAGCATCTAGTAAGTGAGAAGGCATATGAAGAGAGAAGCCCTAAAAACATTAGAAGATAATGGTATTATTTAATGGTTATTATCTGGGGAGCTGGAAGTGACTGGTGACAGAGGGCTATTAATGGCATCAAAGACAATAAGAGCATCCAGGGGTTTTATTTATTACTTCTTTGGACTGAGAGTTTGATGAGCTTTATTTTTGAAATTCTCTTATCCCATGGATTTTATCCAAATACTATATATGCTATATAAATGCTAAACCCCTTTTGCATGAAGTGCCAGAAGTTAAAGATCATATTGGTCAGTTCATGTAAATATTTCTTTATTTTAGAACAGACTTAGTTCTTATCTATTATGTTACATACAATATGTTACCTAGTATACAGTCTTCAGTCATCAATAATCTTCCCCCAACACGTTATTTATGTTATTTTGGTACAATCATAACTAATTTTATGTCTCTCAAATACATATATATACACTAGAAAGAGTAAAATGCATTAAAAAATATTCCACATCTTATGATTCCTGTCAAAATACTATGTTTTTAAAATAGAAAGAGAGGATGGTCAAAGCACATTTGCAAAACCAAACCTTTTTCTACCTTTGTAACACATTGTAGATTTTGGCCAACTATTTTCCACTCAGCATGAGAAACTTTGCACCATATGCCCAGATCTCATTTAGAATGGATATTTACATTATTTGAAATAACAACCATGAAAATTATCTGGATCCCAATTATCTGGTAGAACACCAACTAACTTTGAGTGTTGGGTTTTTGATTTTTCTTCCAAAATAACACTCTTGACTGTGCTTCAGTTAGAAAAACCTCCTTGCAGTTTCTGTCTTGGGTTTACCCATTAAATTATGAAGTCACAACTTTGTACATGTCCTACTAGATCCTAAATATACCTTTCCCTTATACTAATGCTCATGCATATTAGTCAATGCTTATGTTGATAATGCTGCCTAAAGAAGCAATAAATTTTGACATTGCAAAAAATCAAGAGCTTTTTTTTTTTAAAGCTGCAAATTAGGTGTTCTACACAGAACCAATATAGACAAACTTGCAAAGATCAGATCAAATCTAAATCCTATTAAGCAATGGCAGTAGCAAAAGTACCAATCAGAGCAGCTGCTGGAAAAGGAGTATTTGTACTACCAAGTTTTTGCGGATTATCTAAAGCAAATTCCCTTAGGCTGTTGTCACTGAGTTGTTACAGTGAGAATCAGCAGATGGTTAATCAATCCCAAAATACCCTTCAGGAGCTACAACATCTGTGTATGGTCAGCATGAGTAAACTCATCCAGAGTAAATGTAAACAGGGAACTATGCAGCATGGAAACACAATAGCTGTCCTTACTTCTTACAACTAAATGAGTCTGCAAACATTTCTTAAGCCTTGAACTTTCCAGAATAAATTCAGTAAGATTTCTATAGCAGTCTTGTGTATACAATCTACATATAACAAATCCAAAACCAATTTATTAGTGGGGACATTTACAATTAAATTGAATTATTCCAGGCTGAGCAAAATGTACCATCCACAAATTACAGATAACAGCCCTACAGCTGTTAATCTGGGGAAATATTTTAAAATTTCAAATAATTTATTTGAAATTTTAAATTTCCAGCAGTCCTTTGTACCCCCAAACACTTGTACATATATTTGGGTTCAAATAGGGGGGAAAAGGCAAAAAAGATGCTTTATTAGACAATCCACACCCTGTTGTACAGAAAACTTTTTGGAGTTTTTTCTGCATATCAGCTGTTTCTGATACCTATTGCACTCAGATTTCATGGTCTTTCCTATTCTGACATCACAGACTAGAGCAACAGAATATATCAGAAGAATCTATATATGCTTGGGAAACAAAACCAAAATATTTACATCAAAATATTAAAAATGTGTCTTAAAGTTCTTCTCTCAGAAAATTGAAGTAATTAATTTTTATTTTGACTTTGAGCTGCTCTATATCAATTGGTGCAAGACCATACATAAGTATTTTAAATGGACACAGTATCATAGAATCATAGAATCATCAGCAAAGTATTTTGAGTTCCCTTCCTTGAAAACTTCTGTTAAATTTTCCAATTTGAACATTGACTGAGGTGGAAAAGAAAAAAACCTGCAGGACAATTTCCAAGATATCTAAATAGGGAGCTCCAGAAAAGGGTTACAAACGCTATGAAAATTAGGTGTTATAAAATTCTTCAAATTTAGAAATCACAGCAACCATAAAAGTCTCACCTGACCTGAGTAATAATAAAATAATACATTAAATACCAGTAACTATGTAGATTTTTACATGTTTTAGAAATGTTGTACTAACACACACAAAAAGTCATTATATAAGCCAGTGCTTCACTCAGTTCCCCTTTACAATTAGTCTTAATCTAGTCAAAAAAGTTTTCCCAGACAATACTTTAAGATTATTATAGGTAAAATCTATTCTTTGAAAACAAGGAGCACCTGAATTTCTTCATTTGCAAACAGATCTTATATCACATAGTAAGCCTGAAGAACTGTATTATCAAATGCACATAGACTGATAGCCCCAAACAAAAGCTGAAAGATTTGTTCTGCTTCTGATTCTCCTGATCACCCTATAGGAATTATTTCCCTATAGCTCTACTTTCAAGAATCCTTTTATCCACTATTTGTATATAGTATATAATTAATTTCCATATTTTTTCTTGAGATTATTTTG
This sequence comes from Scolopax minor, assembly GCA_028566535.1. Classification (NCBI taxonomy): domain Eukaryota; kingdom Metazoa; phylum Chordata; class Aves; order Charadriiformes; family Scolopacidae; genus Scolopax; species Scolopax minor. Next base: position 87,696,959 of record JAOXNG010000012.1, read on the forward strand.
AAACCTATGATGCGCTCTCAATTTTATTTTATAGCTCTTAGTTATGCCTTTGGGGGCAGGGGGAAAAGAAAAGGTTTCATTATATAATTTCTCTATAGTGTTTATGCTCCTGATTTTTCTGTTCTTGATCTTCTCTGTTAGTCATCCCTCAGCCAAGACCACATTCATATTTAACTACTTCAGTGTTCCTTCTTAAGTAAATTTTTCCAGCTCCTTGATCGATTTTATGCTGTGTAAGAACAGCTATCTTTGGCTTCTCTGGGGCTCCTCTACCTGGAGAGAATGGCTCATTCTTTTTATGTCCTTACAAGTGTATGTCTACAGTATAAAAACCCACAGATATATTTTTCAAGCAAAACTAAATATGTTATTTTGGTGTTATAAAACAAGGTATAAAGTTGCAATATTGAGCATTATTTTATTCCTGGATAGGTTAAGAAATAATAAAAAATAACTTAGTACCCTGTATAAGAGTAACTCTCTATCTCAAGGGTTTATCCCTCAACCTGGTGTAATATACATGGAGACCAAGAGAATTAACAGTACTTTCTTTATATTTCTGATACCAAATGCAGCCACTTCATTTATTGCCTATTGTGAAGTGGTAAGTTTCATTCAGTACTTAAGGGATTCCTTTTAAACTACTTTCTGAAAACAGTCTCTCTTGGAACTATTGACACAGATACCAAAAAAGAAAAAAAAAGAAAAAGGAAAAAAACCCACCCCAAACTCTGGAAAGAATGTAAAACCCAACAAAAACAACCCCACAAAAAAACCCAACACACTCACAAAGCAAAATAAGAAATATCTAGTTGCTGAAGTATTTATAGTATAAACACCTGTTGTTGATAAAATTTGTGAAAACGTTTGTTTTATTTTTGATACAACAGAAGCCTGGTCTTCATCCTCAGAATTCCAAGAATGAATGTAACAAAAGGAAAAGAATAGAGATAGTATAAAAACTTGATGCATATACTAAAGTTGTATTGAGAACACTAGCTCTATTTATGTTCTTACAGGGTTCTCTTTGCAAAGAATGTATGGAGATAAATTTCAAAGTCCACCAAATACTATTTTTCTCCTTCTAGTAAACACTGTGATTCACTGTTTTATTGAGAGACATCTCAGAAGAGAAACTACTCACAAAACAGAGAAATAAAGAATAACCTGCCATCAATAAAGATGGTCAGAAGTGGATAATTTTAAAAAGGAAAGGTAGAGGGGTAGACACTCAGGTTTTCTGATAATGAAATATTTACCTTTGGTTTAACAGCACTGAGATGTACTACCTTATAGAAACTGCAGGCTGTGTTCTGTTTACCCATGTGAAAAAAACAAACAGAATTCTTGAATTTCAGCCTTAAATTTTGTTCCAGGAAAAGCCTATCTTAAAGGAAACAAAGTCTTTTCTTACCAAAGCAAATAAAAAAACCCACACAGAACTCTCAAACATTCAGTGGGAAGGCCCAAGATCAAAGAAAATATGAATAGACATGCAATCAAGATGGGCTGCAAATGCTTAATTAAGACAAGGTTAGTAAGTAAAAAAGAAACCATAGAACCACACTGCTCAAAATGCTCTCTCAGACCAGGACAAAAACTAAAAAGATGATACATGAAGTACTGAATTCAGAGATCTGCTTTATAACCATGTTGCAATCTGTTACATTTTAGTTTCTTTCTTGTTTGGTTTTTTTTGTGGTTTTTTTTTTTTTTTAAACTGAAGTAACAAAAAAGGTCCTGATTGCCAAACAATGTTTCTGATAAAAGATCCACTGACATGTATAGGGCAATCAAAGGCCTCTGTCTTCCGTTAACAGCAGAACAAACACAGAAGAAAAGTTAAAGGTTGGTAATTCAAATACTAAATCAATAAAAAGGGGTTTTGTTGTTTGATTTTAAAAACACAACACAGGAAAGTAGTAGATACTTGATTACTTTCTGCATTACCAAGTTAGTCTCAGCCTTCATTTAGGCCGGAACTGCAAGAATCATTTATTTGGGGATCTGTACTAGAGATAATATTTCATTCATTTTATTTTTATGATTACTTCATTAAGTTGTTGTAAAGTTTAGCTCAGATATTAATTTTAGTTGAAAACATGAAGCATTTTATTTCAAGAGCTAAAATGTATCATCTTGGTAAAACAGTTTTCCTTGATTCATTTTATCAAATCTATTTGCTGGAGAACAATTATTTTATGAAGTTCCAATTGTTGATTCCAAAAACATTTTTCAGCAAAATTTGTTTAGTTCTCTTTGGATGTAGGTGATAGCCAGATTTGTGGTAACTGGGGGCAGAAGCATTTATAAAAGGATAATTAATATTTTTTTAAGTCTTAGGTCATTCTATTTCAGATAATTAGAATATGACCAAACATCTTTTTTATCTCCCAATACACCCTTATTACCTTCAAATCTCAAGGTTTGTGACAGGATATTGAATTAGCTGGACCTTAAGTCTGTCCGATCCAGTTATTTCTAGGTACATTGGGATTAATGAGCCTTGTATTGCTTATTATATTATGAGACTGAGATGAAGTTGATATATACTATAAAGAAATACTGAACATGAGACATCATACAAATTTAAAAAGAATATCTTTATTCCAGATGATATAGTGGCTGACTAGTGAAGTAAAGTTATATTAGTGACTGTTCAGCACCTAGAAGCAAACACCAACAACATGTATATATGTTTACCAATATACTGTGCAAGTATTTTCTTATATATTTTTTTCTAAGCCCAGGAAATTCTGTATTTCTGTTCATGCCATGCCTTTGTACTGGGTAGTTGACAGCAGGTGTAGCTGATTCTTCTTTTGAGTTCAAAAGATTAACAGTGGTGAGATTCTTAGCTGTGAAACGTATCAGAAGAGCTTACTTTATTGTCACTCCAGCACTTTTCCCCATAGAGAACATGGCCTTGAAGATGGAAGCATGAACTAGAAAAGGAGCAAAAAGAAAAGCTCATGGTTCATTCAAACCCTTCTCAGGTCTCTCACACATTTAAGGTTGTCTTTCTAGCTTCTGCTAGAAAAAAAAAAAAAAAAGAAGAAGTTGATTCTCCTCTTAACAACAAATGTTATTAAAATTTCTCATGTCTCTTGTTTCTCCAGATTTTTTCCACTTTGCATTAAACAGGAAGCATCTTCAAATATCAATTACAACTTTGTCCATTGAACTTAAAAGCCCATGCCTTTTTTCCTGGTACCATACATACTTATCACTAACCTTTAGCCTCCTTTTATTGTATTAGATGTGCAATTGAAGGGCAATTGAAAATTTGAATTAAATTTCTCTAGTGATGTAATCGCTACCCTAGCCTAACTTAGTTTACTTGACATAAACAACACACATTATTAACCTATTCTTCTGGAGTATGTCTACCATCTTCTTACAGATTTATAAGAAAATAAAGCTGATACAAAGCTTGTAGAGTCTCAGAGGATAGGATCCCATTCATTGTTTGTCCTGTGCACGTATTTTAAACCTGGGTAACAAGCATCTGGATAATACAGGGATAAAAGTTTGCAACAAAGTCACAATACATAAAAAAATACCCATTGCACCAGGGCTATTAATCAGTAAGCGGTAGCAGCCTGGAAAAGAAAGAGAGAAAATTAAACTGCTATAAATGAAAGATAATGGATGTCTGACAATGTCATGTTCCATTAAGTGATTTAGCCAGCACACTCTCACCAGCCCTGCAACCTCTGGCATCAATTTCCATAGCAACAAATGGCAACATTACCAGCCAGAGCACATCCAGCAACAAAGAGAAGAAGCTCTAACAGTGGAGTTCAAGAAAAAAATAAAATCTGTTCTAGTAATATAAGTGTATACGGTACAAGAAAGAATTGCATGCTGAGCACTCCTGCTTTGTGAAAAATTTGTTTTCTTCATGCCTAATGACTCATGTTTTGGCCAATTCCTGTTTATGGCTTGGAAGAAGTAGACACCAAGAAAAGATTACACAATCTTTTAGCCAAAGATGTAGACAAGAAGCACAATGCTTTTCCTTCCTTTTGGAGAGAGTTTATTATGGAGGAAAAGGTATTACATAGCATTGTTATTTCTGAATCTGCTACAAATAAGCCATTTCTCTTTTGTGCCTCATGAATAAATTTCATACCATCTCCTGGAAACTCCACACTGCCATCTCTTCCCCTCTGCCAATTGGCATAATCAGATCACATGCAATCTAGCACTAACTCCACTTAAGGTGTGGAATGCCATAACTTTTATTCCTGATTCAGAAAATATATTTTTCTACAGCTCTGCAGCATAGGAATTTGTCTTTGCTTTATACCATAAAGACTCCTACTATTATTTGTCCTGACTGTCCCCAGTTCAGTCCCAATTACAGTAAATTAGCTTTCTGCAAGAAGCTAGTATGTGTGCAATTACATTGGACACTTTTATGATTTATTATCTAGTTTTTGAAGACATAAAGAGTTCCATTGTCTAGAATAAATAAACTACTACTAAATAAACAACATTTCTGTTATTTGTGAAAACTCATGTTATTTTGAGATTTCTTAAGAATATTTGTTCATTCTTTACCATATATAATATATTAGTCTTTGTAGCTTATCAGATACTACATGAATGCAGTATCTTGGATCTTACTACCTTTCTACAAAGCCTTTACAATCTACTGGTATTCTATCAGCTGCTCTCTCATGCTGTACCTAAAAATATCATATATGTTTTCCAAACACACAATAAAAAGTCCTTTCAAAAAAACAACAAACTTTTTTGCAAGATGCTAAGATGCTATACTGCATAAAGCCTCCGACATTTCCTTCATGACCTTATTTCATTGACCATGACATCCAGAGATTAACAGGTTAATCCAGACCAATACAGAGATTATAGAACAACTTTTTCAGATGGTCAGAACTTCTGTGGCAATGGCACACCAAAGAGCCACAGCAGGCTAACAACTGATTACCCAAGAAAACACAGCACTCAATTCAGAAAGAATTCTAAGTGTTGCAAGAGAAAGATTTTTAGCAGATATTTACCCTGTTGACTTAGTGTGTCCTGCTTGGGGCTTAAAATTGGAGAGAAGAATGAAGCTGCATGAGAAAACTCAGTTATTGAGGTGCAACTCACAAAGTGTAAATCCACACTGCTTTTCCCAAACACAGCTAGGAATGCTTTGAGCACTGGAGTTTACTAAAGCCACTCAGGAAGATCAAGTCTTCAAAAACCACATAAGATAAAGACAGGTACTTCTGGAGCGTGAGATACTTCTTGCTGCTTTTTTGTTTCACAGGGGTAGGCCAGTTTCTTCCTCTACTGAGTTACACTCAGGTGATGTAATTTATAGGCATATGAGTTTATAGGAATATGAGTATCTTTTACTGGATAGCCTGCAATCTCCAAGTGACTTCCATGGGTGTACTTAATTTAAAAGCCAAGATAAACTTGCATTTAGGGAGAATGATGCACAAGCATACAAGTTACTTTTGGAAAAGTTTCCTAAAAAGTCAGTGTTATTAAGTTACTTAAATAGTTTGGCTCTCAACATTTTTAAAAGCACACTTGATTCTGAATCTTGTTTCCAGATCCTCACAGGACATACTTACTATCTCAAGAGCAGGACTAAAATGAGATTTTGAATATTAGCAAATGTCTTGGAATGGATTGCCTTTAGTCAGGATATACTTCAATGTCTCTGAGATATACTTAATTTGCCTGTGTGTTGTAATGATTATTTCATTATAACTGGTATGGCACCTGGAAATATTTCAGTTAAAAACATGGAATATTTACTTAGAACAGGAAGGTCAGGATATAAAAGTTTGTTAGCTTTGTTTCCTTTTTGAAAGACTTGAGAGAATTTATTAAGCTTATTACTCTCCATTATTTTGCTAATTTTAGTGGAACCATGTTGTCTTTCATTCATAAAATGTCTCAACAGACTTTTCCATTAGGGACTGTATACAGTTATTCATTTAAAAGAAAAAAAAAAAAGTTTCATCAATTTTAAGTTTCCCATTTTGCACTGACAGACAAACTTGCCTTGCTATCTTAAACATGCTCTGTATGTCATATAAAGTGGTTTCACTTCAAACATAAATGGTATTTAATTCTGAAGCTTTCACTGTAACTGTTACTTTTCTCACTGTGGGAACCCTATTGCTACACAGAAATGTGCACTCCAGTTAAGGAATTGCAGTGCATAGGATTAAGGATATACACCTGGTGGTACTGATTGACAGTCTTGTGTCTGAACAGCAAACTGAGTTACCTGAAAAGTTCT
>JAOXNG010000012.1:87705420-87719985 GCA_028566535.1 Scolopax minor
ACAAAAAACCCACATCACACATTTATTTGGTCTTCAATTAATATAATGCACCTTAATATCTTCTTAAAAAAAAAAAAAAAAAAGAAAAAAAAAGAAAGAAAAATTAAAAGCTGGTATAAAATTTTGTAATTTATGGAAGACTTGAACCTGTAAGTATTTGAGTTATTGCACAGGTTTTTATCTGCAAGATTTGCCATTAGGTGTGATAGGATGTGCAGTTCTGATTTATAAGTACAGACATTACTGTCCAGTGTAACTCATAATACTGTGTTAATTACAAGCTCTATTCAAAGTCATTGAAGTGCAGAAACACCAATTCTATTTTGATGACCACTGAGCAAAGGCTGAGACAAACATTTTTATTCTAGAGACAAATAGGTATTTTTTTTTTTAAATAATGATCATTCTGAAGAAGTAATAAGAAATTTGCCAAAAGATCACTACTATTTGTAGTGGAAGTAGAAGCTAGCGAACCTCTTTTCTCATATCTCTCTTATCTCATTTCTCAGATGACTACTTGTAAAGTCTGACTAACATATCTGATGTCTGACTATCATGATCTACTGTACTGTGAAGTGAGGGGAAGGGAAATTAAAAGAACCATGGAAAATACATCTTAAATACATTGCAACAGATAAACATACTCCCAAGCACATGTATTTTGTGTCATGGCATTTTTAAGCCTTACAACTATCTTTGTAAAAGCAAAGGATGATACAGTCCCTTGCATGGTTTTTTTTTCACCCAAAATAGGAGTTGATAAGTACAATTTAAGCTGTGAAATAGTCAGCTTTCAAATGGCTTTTGAGGAGCAGTTAAAAATCCAGAGACTCACCATGAGAAAGAACACTTAAATCCATGAAGAATTCTCACCTGCTGATGAGACGGGTTGCAAGAAGAATTCCACTCCACAGAAGCAAAATTGTCATTTTTCTCTTTAGCAAACACAAGATATTCAGATGTGAATTGACTGTTCAAAAGAACAAAACAAAACAAAAAGCTGTGTGTTTTAGCATTTAGGGAATCAGTGACTTTTTTAACTTCCCACTGTGATGCTATAAACATGCTGTCTCTAATGCTGCCAAAGCTTATTGAAAACCCTGGTAGGTGACACCACAATACTCCACGCACCATGAAATTCAATTACATTTAAGAAAATTAGGACTGAGTTTAATTACTTGTGTGCACTTTAGATGAGAACATGTTCTGTTTAAGGATGTGGTTTGCAGAGGTCCTGAGTTTCAGATTGAATTAATTCACTCATATGTTGCGCGTTTCTTTTAGAAATTAATTTACTGCAGAAGATTCCTTGCATTTCTGGAAAAAAAAAAAAAACGAACAAACAAAAAACCAAAACAACAGAAAATGGAGAAAAAAGAAAAAAAAAAAGAACAATCAGAATGTTCCAGTGAAGCTACAGAAAAAGAAATAATTACTCTTCTGCACAAAATATGCAAGAAAGAATCTCACAAGACTGATACAGTGATAAACTGACTGATAAACACTTCTGGTTTGTTTATCCAAATTCCTGGAGAAAAAAAAACACACAAACCCCACATACAGCAGGTATAGAGTTTTCTTCCTTCTTCCTATTTTGTATAAGGCAACCAAAACAGTTTTACAAAATAACCTGGAAAAACATTATAGTAATTGCTACTTGCTTTATATATTTTTTTTTTCCTTTAAATCAATCTATTTTACTCTTCTCCCAGAGGAAAGAAAACACCATCACTAAATAGGTAAGTTCTCCTGCCCAGTTGCAGTTCAGATAACATGTCCTGAGATAAATGTCTTTTTATGATTGTTGCTAGCTTGATGAAATACAGTTTTCCTCTTGAATGTATATTATAAAATTCTTCTGTCCATTCAAATACAATATTATGTTGACTATTTTTTATCGATCAATAGTGAAAGAGAATAGTGAGGAGCTACATCTATTTTAGTAATACTCATCCCCTAGCTTCCTCAGGGTGTTTTCCCAAGGACATGCTGTTTATTAGAATTCCTATTTTCCTAACATTACATTATTTCCCCTGAAATATTAACGTAGGTTAAGGATCAATACACTATTCAAAAGCCTCTTAAGAAGGTTGTTGGACTGACTACTGACGTGCTGCAATGTCTTGCGAAACCAGTTATATGTGGAGTTTTGTTGGACCTGCCAGTTATTGCCTAAAGGCCCACAGGAGTGAAAAGACAAATTGTACCAACAGCTCAGAATCACACCCCCTCTTACCTTTAAGGGAAGTTGCAAATATGAAAATATGGTATCTCAATGTATAGTTATTGCAGGGTCAGTTTTAAAAATTACTGCCTTTTTAAATTCAAAGTTAGGCAGAAAAAATATACAAGCATGAAGATCTGTTGGTGACAAATGGTTTTCTTGCTAAAATTAACAAAACCAAATCATTTAACTGAATGCTGCAGAAGTAACATAATTAAAGTTAGAGGAAAATTTTTCTTCTTTCTGCATTAGGCCAAAGCAGGCTCTAACTACTACTCTAGTAAGACAGAAAGAAAAAGAAAGAAGGGGGATAGAGATGAAGAAGAGAGGAGGTAGGAAGGAACAACAAAGTAATAACACATCTTAATTATACCATATGGATACTTTCTGCCTCCTGGGAAGTGAGGCATTACACATTGTGTTTTTAAATCAAGTTTACGGATTGTAAGACAGTCTCTGTACGGTTCTCATTCCTTTCATTTAAAAAGCAAACAGCAGAAAAACAAAGAAATGAAAAAAAAAAAAGAAATCAACTCTGCCAGTGATTTTTCATCTAGCACCTGCTATTGTCATGGCTTAAACTGATAACAGTAATGAAAATTCACAGAGGATACTGTATTATTTTAAACTGTTATTTCAATATCCCAGTTTTGGGGGGAGAAGGAGGAATGGGAAAAACTAATAGAAAAAAATAAAAGGCAGGAAAAGAAAGACTGAAAAGGACATTTTAACGCTTCCTTTGTCATTAAAGGAATAACACCTCTATTGTCTAACTATACACTGGTGATAAGCATTCCAAGTCTTCACAATACCAAATGAAATATTACACTCAAGATGAGCTTCACAATCCTAATAAACCACCTTTTAGACTTTCCTTTCCCATCTTATGATCCCAAAGGTAATGTAACTCTAATTTAATACAGTCTGGGAAGGTAGCACCGCTGAAACAGGAGAGAGAAATCTTGTCTTGACTCTGCTTTCCCACACTTCTCACTAGCAGAGAAGGTGGTTATAGAAAATACTATCTCCATGAAGAACAAACATAGGTATGACCACAGAAGTACAAAGTTAAATCTTACATGTTATTGTTGATACCGCACTAACAGTATGCCATAAAAAGAGACTATAGTAATTCAAATAAGGGGGACAGCTTTCAAACCTGTATTTCCAAATTCAACTTGCTTCATTCAATCTTACTTGGTACTTGCAGTTGCAAGGAAAAGAACTTATTAACAGGTCTAAAAGTGCATTTATTTACTTGCATAAACTCCTAGTAGATCTTTTGAGATGAGAATACTTTTTTTAGGCAAACCTGACAACACCCAGCATACTTCAGTTCCTGCTAATAGCCCAACCTAGGGCATTAATTCTGTAGCACAACATTTGGTACACCATTTCATCAGGATACTAATAAGACAACATGAGATATCAGCCTGACTACAGAAGTATTACAGGTTATCTGAGGAAAGATATTCCACCTCCAACTATACCCCAGCAGCTGCCGGCTCTCTCTCACCTGTCAGTCCATCTTCCACACTGGCAAATGTGACAACTAGGGAAAGGAGAATAATTTACCTCGTTCTTTCCACAGAAGCAGCTCACACAGCCTTAATTCTTCCAAAAGGTCATATTCCCCAGCTCTCAGTCTCCCAAAAGAGCAACATCTCTTCATTATAAAACCACTCTCCTTCTCACCAGAGGAGTCCAAATAAGACTTCAACACGCTCATCCCTCTCCTGGCTCACCTGACCTCTCTTGTGACCTGTTCTGTAGACTGAACTACACAGTCAACCAGGATCTTTAAACTTCTCATAATCAGAGTTTTGGAAAAGTTTACCCCACCCTGAAAAGGCAATAGATCAGTTTGTTGGCCTATTTGATTTTGTTACATTTCATTGTTTTAAAGAATGGGACTGGAGTTACAAAAGATACTTAGGTATGTGTTAATCTAAAATGATTAGTCATTTGCCTTCACATCAGAGTAAGTTTAGTATATTTTTTTTCTTTTGTAAAAATCTCTTTTATTTCACAAAAAATTTTATGCTTTAACTCCTTATTTCTCAGTTCAACAATTTGATTCCAGAACATGTAGTTATTTTACCAGAAAGGAATGTAAATATTTTTCATTAAGTTGCTTAGTGAAATCATGAGGAAGGAAAACCTGGAGACGTAACAACAAACACGTTAGTAAATTAAAGCACTCTGAATTCCCCCCAATAATTTTACAATTTTTTTTTTGCACACAATGTTGGAAAAGTTATTAGCATTCCTTATTTGAGGAATCAGCAACTGTGGGGAAGCATGCTGACTCTAGTCAGTGTACACGCTCTGGGCAAAAACAGCACATTACTGTTAAACTGTAGACCATGTCTCAGAACCAACTCTCATTGGACAAGCTGCAGACCAAACTGACCAAATTGTGCTTTTCAAAGCCCTTTCCAACTCTCATTTCCCGACAGCATCTCTACACTTACAGTAGGTACAATGGGCATATCAGTCAGCTGAAGGGGTCTTACCAGTTGTCGGCCTTTTGAGTTCAGTCTGTTTAATGATGCCACCTTATCCATTCTATCTCCTATTGCCTCTTTTTTTGTGTGAAAGAGATGTCAAGTTTGTTACACTTCATCTTACTAAATGTGAATTATTACAGATTTTTGGAGAACTACAAAACTATCTACTGAATTGCTTTAATGACACACAACTGACTCTTACTAGGCCCTGTAAATTCTTCTCAACTGGACTTTATATCTTAGAATATATTGTTGTAACTCAACTGAAAAGTATGTGAAAGTAATAGATTCAGCCCATAGATAGCTTTTCATTATATTTAGCAATACTAAAAGGTCTTCAAAGCTATTTCATAGCAGTGAAAGACTCTTAATAGGAGCCAATGGCCAATGAAAAGCTTATTTCAGAAGATTTTCAAAGATCTGGAGAGATACTACCTAGACTACTATGTTCAAATCCGTGTTCCTCAGCAAAGGCAAGACATAAATATGCAGCAGCAAGTCCAGAGAAGAGCCACAAAACGATAAGAGGGATGGAGCACCTCTCCTATGGTTTATTTTATTATTTTATTCAAAATAATCTATGTTGTTTGGGACATGTACTTATAGCAATTTCTAAATAAAATTCTTGTAACACATAAATCTAATTTACAGTTTATTAATTCAATTCTTCCATAAACATATGTTGTATTTCATATCTTTGCAGATATTTTATTTTTAGAAAAGTTTATATGTATTTAAGACACAATTATTGATACCAAAATTACAGGGTAAAATTTCTGTTTGTCACTGGAAATAAGATTGGTACATGTCTGAATTGAGATCAAAATGTAATTATTGCTTTGGATACGTAGAAAAAAAAGTAAAAATAAATTTAGATTCAGCTGAGGAGAGGATTTTGAGTTGATTGGATTAGTAAAAATGGCAACAACAGACTATATCAGGAACTATTTGGAAAGGAAAAATCAGAAACAGAACATAATTCGCATGGGTAAATACATGGTGAGCCTACATCGCTCATTTGTTATGTAGTTCTCATTCCTCCTCGTAATTAGAAAATAAATTAGCCAAATTAAGAAGAGAAAGAGAGGGTCCTTAGCTACATGAAACAACATCCATTAATATGTAATAGACTGGGATTTTTAGCTTGGAAAAGGAAAAAGAATACCCACAAGATAAGTCTACAAAATCATGAGCTGTATGCAAGAGGTAAAGAGAGAACAATTATCATACAGAGATATAATATTTGACCTTCCTTTCAGCACAAGTACTTGTGAGAAACCAATAAAATTATCAGGTAAAACATTGAAACTGAAGCAAGAGAGAAGTAATTTTAATAATACATAATAATGGTAGAACTCACTTAATCAGCAGACTTCGGAAGACAAAAGCATAAATGAGGTCCATTCATGGCTATTAAGCTTTCCAGTATGCATATAATCTCTGGCTCAGGAAGTCCATAAATCACTGACTGCCAAAAGCTGGGAATATATAACCAGAGAAAGGATTACCCTACATACACCTGGTATTTTCTACTCTTTCCCTAATCAGCTGCTATTGGTTTTTACCAGAGATGGGTTGCTGAGCTAGCTGAACATTTGGTCTCATCCGATATGGCAGGTCTTGAATATCTTAGTCTCATGGCCCTAAATGGTGACATATGAATTAATTGTACTCATTTATCCTGCTCTTGAACTTAAACAAGAGCACTAAAATAGCTCATGTTCCTGCATAATAAAAATTCTAGTTCTCACAGAACTTCAGCCTAGTGTTCAAGCATTGTCCTTCCAGGAATACCAGGCCAATGGTCAAAATCAGTGTCCATATGGGTGTACAAGTTACCAAAATTTAAATCCTGAATTATGAAAACCAAATGGAAAAAAACCCAAACAAAACAAGAAAATAAACAAAAACCTGCTTGTTCTTCACAAGCAAAAGTTTTTGGTGTAAATGGACCTTCAGCAGCTAGCCTGAGGTCTAGGCCCAGCTGTGAAAGAAGCTGCTTGCAGATAGCACTAATTTGCCTCAATTGAATCCAAGTTCTCTAACCTTTGTTTTTAAATTTTTTTCATACACAAACACACTATTTTAAAATATCTGCTATATAAACTTTATAGCATCTACTCTTAAGAGATTATTCTGCAATGTGCGGTTAAAACAACAACAAAACAAAAAGAAAGGGAAACAAGGTGTTCCCATTAAAATATTACCAGCTGTTCTGGTCAGACTTAATGTGTTCTCACCCATAAGGCGAGCAGCAGATTTGAGGTGTTCAATCTCGATCTAAAGGCATGGCTCTGTAGTCTTGACAATAGCCATTTACTTCTTGCTATGTTGGTTTAAGTTGAGCTTTTGAGGTAATTCTATCTTATGTAAATCAGCTTTAAAGTCTTTTAGATTTTCACTTCCAATTTAACTCTGGTTTATTTAAATCTTAGAGTTGGTTAGTAGTATTGAGACAAAATATTCCCCCATCATAATATATATGTTTTGGGTTTTTTTCATCAAGATTAAAATTACTTTCTAACTTGGTAAACTTCTAACAAACTGTGTGCATGTCAGTGTTAATTGTCATCTCTTAACATTAATTGCCAACCCACAGGTGGGCTGAGAAGCATTCAGTACACCTATGATTGGCAGTCTTGAAGGCTGAAGCTTTGCAGCTTGCAAGAGGACTCCTTAACACTTAACCAGCAGAGGTAGGGTGGATGAAGTTTCCATGAGTGTTAAGGCTCCATTTATAGCCCAAGTGATAAGCTGCAGTAGAGCCAGGGGTCTGTTCTGTGTCACTGTTTTCCAGTTTTCCTTCTGTCTTTGAATTTTTTCCCAAAGCTATTTCTGACTCTCCAGTTCAGATACTCTTCAGGTATCTTTGCAGCACTTGTCTTGACCATTAACAAACAGATTGCACTTAATTGCTTTGTCATGAGTAATTGTCTAACACTTTCTCCCTAATGTTTAACTTTTTGCAAGATTTTTCCCCCAAGGCACTGCTGAAGCTTGCTGACTCTATCCAAAACATTGTGCAGCTGCAGTTTGCAGGAACTTCTCTCAACTGAGGAAGAAGAGCTGTTGTTACATTGGGGGTTGAGATGCTGGAAGTCACTCAGGTGTTTGCAAAGACGAACATTTCTGAAGGATACTGTTTAATGAAGGTAATGACGTGTTCCTTACACCAGGCTTCAAAGACTTTTTTTATCCAATTGTGAACAGTGGGCTCGCAAAACAAAAGACACACCTTCCACATCAACTTAAAGCTCCTGCAGTTAGGTACCCAAGTGATTAAAACTGAATAAAAAATAAGCAAAATACACATATGGAGGCTGACAAGTGCTAAGCTGTATCAAAATAACAGCCTCTCATGAATATACTAGAAAAGTATTCACATTTTGTTTTCAAGAACATTTATGCTGATGAAGATCCTTCTATACATTGTATAACTATTTAAACTGTTGGCTTGTTTAAATATGCATTTATAGCACCTGTTTTCCATGTTCCTTGGCCATTAACTTATTTTTTTCTTTTTCTTACAGGGAAGTACAAGGAGCTGACAACTTTCAAATGCACTGAAGTTTAGAATAAAGTTGCTAAAAATGAATAAATGACATGGTTGCATAAAAAATACTAGGACAAGCTGTTGGTCTTTCTCGCACAACAGCAGCAATCAGTTCTCAAGCTGCTAAAATAAATGAAAATTTCAGCCAGCTGTCAGGCTATTAAACTGATTTTGACAGAATCAGGGATCAGTATAGCCACATAAGCAGAAGTCCAAGTGATTACGTAGTCCCAGATGCCTGTAAACTTCATCTGCAGTTTGTGTCAGGCTAAGAGTCAGAAAGTGTTTGTCTGGCCTCTGCAAAAATGGCAGCAGGAAGAGCAAAGACTGCTTGGTGTGGTGTAAACAGTCGGTGTTGTTAAACAAAACACAAAATAGGTATTTCTGTGCTTCCTAAGGTGGGATACTGAAAATGATACAGACACAATCTAGGGGTGTGATAGAAAATAAGAAAGAGGGCTTTTTAAAGTCCCATGGAATTGGCATTCTTTTATTCAGCCCATTGTTCAATATAATTCTTTGTCAAGTTTTAAAGCATTGTTTGTTATACTCTGTGTTTGTATTAAAGTGACCTTTGACCTGGAAATGATCAAGTCATCATCACATATGTTTGACTCATACAGAATTAGTTCTTGTGTGGACAGAGACCTTTAATATTTAAATATGTCTTTATCATGGAAAGACCATAGCAAGAAAGTTACTGAATCGATTATGTTTCATTTGCATTGGAAAAATTAGCAACCAAAACTTGAAAAAAACACACAATTCCCTTTGTTAGTATTTTTCTAGTCTCAAGCAAAATACATTCAGCATTCAAATTATTATTTGATTATATTGCAGCTTTAAAAATCCTCCTTTTTCCAATATTTCTTACTTTGTCCAGAGGCCCCAGCCTGGGGGCATTGCATTACACAATATATCATGATGGTGTTGTCTACCAGTTCAAACCCCAGAATTTTTTTTATTACCTCTTTTGAGTCAGAGAACTTTTGAAATACATTGTAAATTAATGGGGTTACAATAGCAAGAGGGAAAATGTGGCAGTTATCAGCATCTTAAGGAACCTGTCTCTGTCTTTTTTTAAAGCATGTTTCTACCTTGTACAGTTACAAACCTGTATATTAGAATCGAAGTATAACACAATAAAATAGTTTTCTGACTCTGCAGCAAGCAGACATGACAAAGGGAGGGGTGTGCAGTTCATTGCCATTCCAATACTTGCTGAGCCTGGAAATTAATGTCAAAACTGTAAATGTTAGAGTAGCTTTCTAAGCAGAAAGAACAGTAATCAATTAATATCACAAGAACAGGACATACTGGTTTTAGTTGTATGATGGTTCCCTCGATTTTACAGATCTTTACACTCTGAAGGGTAAACCACAACAAATTTCTGAGTCTCTGGTAAGCAGAACTTGCCTGGTAAAACTTGTTTTAGTAAAGCTTTTGCTTTAAAATATTTGGAGCTGTTTAGATATATGGCATCAATCCAACATAGGATAGGCATTAAATGGGACACTGACTAAGTAACTTAACAGTTCAGAAATATACTTTTCCACAGGTTTTACGATAGGATCTGTTGATTTTGAGGTTTTTTGATTAATGGTCATCCAGAAAAAGGAGGGAAATCAACATCTTTTGTGAGAAAGTAATGTGAAAATCTCTGCATTTGGAGTGTCCAAGCCACTAGTATTATGGCACAGAGACCACCAGTGGCAGTGGGCCTATAAACCACTGCAGTTGCAGTGAGAATCTAAACAATCTCCCCCTAGCTCCAGAATCTCTGGCTGAACTCCGTGACACTAAATAGTTCTTCAGTGAATAAAGTAAAATGGAAAGTGCTTGAATGGAGGCTGAAATGCCTCCAGGAATACAGAGAGTAAGCAGGATCTTTACTAACTCAGCTCTTGCTGAGGTTGAAAATCTTCATCTTTACCTCCGGGTAAAAAGAGACAAAGGATTTTATTTGTTCGAACAACTTTAATTTCATCCTGGTTTTGCAACACTGTTCTGAAAACAGTTCAGCAAAGGCAAACGATGCTTCCAAGTGAGTTTTAATTCCTTCAACCCAATCTCACCCTTCCTCTTGAATACCCCAAACCTACTGCAGCATTTATAGTCTGGCAGAGAATGAAGTTAATATGCGACTGGACTCAGTTTCAAGGTTGCTTCTTCAGGGTATCAACATACTGAAACTTGATGGGATAAATCCTATGACTGCGGCTATCGATGGCTAAAGTCTATTCAGAAAGGACAGGTGAGGAAGAAGAGATGTTGCGCTCTACATCAAGAAATGGATGGAGTGTGAAGAGCTGTCTCTGAAGAACAGCCACAAACAGATTGAAAGCTTATGGACAAGAATTGGAGACGAAGGCAACACAGGGAATCTTGTAGTTGGTGCCCACTACAAGCCACCTGATCAGAAGCAGCCTATCAACAAAGTCTTCTTAGTCCAATTATTTCTCCAGATAATCCTATAAAATTAAATTTATAAATTTAAAAAAAATCCTAAAAAAAAGTTAATACAAACTTTCTCATATTCAGGACAGCAATAACATCCATTCTAGAAGACCTCCCTTTTCAGATTCAATTAGCTGGTTCACTGACTCATGAAGTATGCATGTCTAAATGTTGCATTTTGATTTTGACCTATCTTCATTTATATTAAATGATAAATATAAAACAATCAGAATACAATAAAAAGATTCAAAATAAAAACAAACAAAACCCAAACAAAAATATTTAGATAATATTGGAACTGTAAAGAGACATGAAACATGGAACTAATGAAGATATTTCCTGTTATCTTTGGTGAAAAAAATATTTTATTTGTCTTAATTGCTATACATGCTCTTAACCATAGGATTGTCCAGTCTTTAAAAAACAGATAATCTGTCAACATATTTCTGTTCTATTTTTGGTACTTCTATTGACTTTTCCTGTAATATATTAACACTATGAAGTTAAGTTGTTCACTAGGTGATCTAACTAAGATTTGTCATAAGTGATTCTCTCTCATTCTCTGCATTTCTTTGCTCAAGATATTCTTTTTCATAAATAGATGCACAGAGGTGTAACCTCCAAACCACAAAGAAATAGATGTTAAAGGTCCAAAGAAAACTAAACAGCAGTGTGCTTTGGATAGCACTTCAACATTGTTGTTCTTTTGTTCCTTAAACTCTAAAGTAGGCAGATTTCCTGACTGTAATGGTCCTGCTTACCATGCCATTATGTTTATTGAAACTAATCTCAAACTTAAGGCTATGCTGAAAATTTTTTGTCAGTTTTGGTATTAACTATTTTATTCTGGTTTACAAAATATCTTCTCAGATTGCCCGTGCCTGCTGAAGGCTGTTTCAACCTAAAATGTAGAATATTGCCTCATTTATCTGGTTGGTGAAGATCTCTAACATATGTCTGAGGTTGCCACCTAACTTTAAAACCATGCATAGACCTTTTTATTTAAAATGTGATTATTATTAGTCTTATTCTGCCTTTTTTTTTTTAATGCTGGAGATACAACGTATCCAGCCAAATATAAGCCAGAAATACTTCCTTGTGGATTAGACATATATAGGAAATTAGTGGGAAACTGCAGGAAACAAATGAAAGGAAAATAAATGACAGCAGCTTCTTAACCTTGTTTTTTTTGTTACAAGGCAGAAGAGCATGCTTAGATTAACTCATGTAAAGAACAGTCTGCATAGGGAGTAGAAGTAGGGCTGTTCTAACAGCAGAAGACACTGTGATTTTATAAAGGAATACAATAGGATTTGGTGAATTGAACACATTGACCAAATACAATATATTATTAGTGAAAATGTCATTCATTTTTTTTATATACTGCAAACTTTTTGGTTAGGAACATTTGATAGAAATGCAATATACTGTGCATTTTGCTTTCTGCTTTGTTAATCCAGAATGCCTTTAGTATGCAAATTCTTTTCAATTTTCAGTTATTGAAGAAAAATACATCATATTCAGTAAAAGAAACTTGAAACTTGCTAGACTTTTCAGCTGTGTTATTATCTGATATCTTCTCCCCCTTCCTTTCTCCAGGGAAACTCTTCTGTTTTTTCAGTGCTCAGCTTACACTCTAGTCCATTCTCAACAGAGCTTTTTATTTTCAAATGGAACAGGTTGTAGAAATCCACAAGCTAGCTCCTAAGGTCCCAGAGATATGTTATGATGAGACTGCACTACAGCAAATGAAAAAGACCTTGTAAGGTCGACTGTATGCTGGCTTGTTTCTAGTGTACTACTTATGATTTTGTATCCTGGAACGTAGGCATTGTTGTGACCAGTGTTGGTAAGTTAATGCCCTTCGTCAAACTAAGTCAAGTAAATGTTCTGAAGATTAAACACTAATATAACAGAGCTAAGATGTTTGACATCACATCACAACCTGCTTTATACAGGGAGTCTGGAAACTAGAAGCAGGAGAGCTCAAGGGAACTTTACAATGTAGGATGGCCAAGTCAATGAGCTATGATTTTCACTGTTGTCTGAACTTATCTTTTATTAGAATAAGATGTGGGTCACAAAGATTTTGCAAAGTATGTTAAATTCTTGCTAGAGGCTTTGCTGAATTTATCCATAAATAAAGGATATGACAACTTAACTACCTGGGTGTCCTTAGGAAGTCTCATGGAGAAATTAACTCTACTCTCTTGCAAGTGATTTGACACAGTTCTAGTTTGCACACATCATAAAGAAAAAGCAAAGATACTTTCTAGTTATGGCATCTGATATGCTATATAATAAAGGAATTGCCTTAGCAAATTATTCAAGGGATATTAACTTTAAAAACCTTTTCTACTGAATGTCCAAATAAATTTAATGTTATCAAGGTTATTAATTCACTCTCAACAATAGCCGTAAATGAATTCAAAGTCACTTCTATCAAATCAGATAAAATGAGTAGAAGGCCAGAAGAAATGTTGCTGATAATACTGGATTAATGTGTTGGAATCAGCAAAAATATATAGGATAAAATATACATCTACTGCTTCTCATATTGTCATTTACATAGCTTATGAGTGACTTTAATTTAGAAAACTTTTCATGTCAGTAATTCTGAATCCATCTTTTAAAAATAAACATTATCAATTGCTATTGGTTCAGTTTCTAAACCATTTCAATGATTGGAAATTGAAAAATATTGGCAAATATGCTTAATTACAAAGTGTTCTGATTTGCTATTGGTCACAGTTTTCACTTTGATACTTCGTTTTTAAAAGGTAATTTTTGTTCATAGTTTATAAGATCACTTTTCGTTACTCTGTTAAGACTATTTAATGTTGGTTTCAGGATTTTCTGACACTCTGTATTCTGTTCTACCCCTAGGACAGAAGTTAATTCTAGGGGCTAGACCCATTAAGAAGCTCTACAAGGAATCTTTACTCACAAATTGTCAGATATAGATACAAACAACACTCAATGAAGGCACTGCATGAGGTTGACAATGTCAGATAAAGACTGAAAGCCATAGCAGTGGCAGTCCATGCTCCTGACCTGGCACATGAGCCTAGAACATATGCCAGCTCTGTCACCCAGATTGAAAAGTTAAGGTTTTGTCAACAAGGCTCTGTTCTTCATTTACAAAAGCGTAGGATACTTTCGGTTAGAAACACTACACCTTGCACTCTGCTTCATAATGGTACATGCCAGACAATTATGTGTTCTGTTTTTGATTCCTGATGTGCTTTTGAAGGGAAAGAAAACCACATATTTAAGATTTAGAATATTAGTTTATTACAAGAGACAAACAGATGAAAACAAAAGTTTAAAAACTATGATTTTTTTTTTTTTTGACATTGTGTGGCAAAATTTGTAACAAGTGATAATATAGAATCATAGAATCATCTGGGCCGGAAGGGACCTTCAAAGGTCATCTAATCCGATCCCCCTGTAGTCACAGGGACACCCACAACTAGATCAGGTTGCCCAGGGCCTCGTTGAGCCTCACCTTGAATGTCTCCAGGGAAGGAGGCCTCAACCACCTCCCTGGGCAACCTGTTTCAGTGCTCCACCACCCTCATAGTAAAAAACTTGTTCCTAATGTCTAATCTAAATCTGCTCTTCTCCATTTTAAACCCATTAGTCCTTGTTCTGTCATTTCCCATCTTTGTGAACAGACTCTCCCCAGCCTTCCTGTAGGCCCCCCTCAGGTACTGGAAGGCTGCTATTAGGTCTCCTTGGAGCCTCCTCTTCTCCAGGCTGAACAACCCCAGCTCCCTCAGCGTGTCCTCGTAGCAGAGGTGCTCCAACCCCCGAATCAT
>JAOXNG010000012.1:87720085-87730799 GCA_028566535.1 Scolopax minor
TCTAGATTTACATAGAGGGAGAGAAGGGGTAATCCACCCTCTGCTCCATGTCAATGGCCCATGGAAAAATAAATCACGAGGATTTATAGATACCCTACAAAATTCTGAAAATGAGAACTTCTTACACACTTACCACACCAAGCTCTTTTCTGCCTGTGCTTCAACTTCTACCTAACATCTCCATTCAAGGGTTGATATGGTTGCCCACACAGAGGTGGCCACTGCCTCCATGATACCCTGAAGTAGCTGAAGGTCCCATGTGGGAACGAGAAATGAGATGCAAGACACATGGCAGAACTTCTGGACCATGGGCTGGTAGTCAGGGGGCTGCGTCAAAGCACCTTGGCTGAGACAAGTGATTTCTCTCCCTTGACTGGAAAGGGAAGCCTGGACAATAACAATTGTTAGAGATGACCACTCTCATTCCTGACTTCAGCTACAGTGGGCTCACGGGGAATTTAACATGCAGTGAATGGAAAATAAGTGTTTCCAGATGACACAGAGTCTGCTTGAAGACTGTTCCTGTAACCCCGATACGTTGGAGTTGGTGCAGATTTGTCTGTTCCAAAGACCATTTCATTCGCTTTGTCTCTTGGCTTCTCTCTGAAAATGGAGGGAGCTCGGGACTGCAGTGTGTGACTCGGTGTGCAAAGACAGAATATGGACAAACAGACAGACAAAGTCTAGGAGAGGGTATGTATTGGGGGCTCTTGGGGCCTGTGATTAAACAGAAATTGTGTTTTCTATCATCTAAGTATGTCTACTCTAGGAAGCACATTTCATTGGGGACTTAACACATGGCTGAGAAATGTCTGATGTTTTATTGGACTCTTTCATTTCTTGGTTTTCATTTGCTGACTATTGAGAAACACCCTTCTGTGTCTCTGTGCTGCTCATTCTCCAAGTCAACCAGGGGGGAATTCGTACTAATGGGCCAAAATCTGCAGGAGGAAGCTCAGATTTTAACAGGGCTGCTGTGGGTCCCAGGGGGCTGGTGAAAGAAATGGTACTTTTGGGGCAGGGATGAAGCCTGGCCACAGCCTGTGGAACAGAAAGGGTCTTGATTTTCATGTCTATTCAGACTGCATTAGGAGGATCAATATCAAACATGATAGCAAGTCATGTATAAGCAGAAAAATAAACTGAAAACAAAAAAAAAAAGGAAATCCTTTCTATTGTTAGTTACTAATAATTTCATTTCACTTTGATTACACTCCTAAAACTGCTGCAAAAAAACCCACAGAATTATTGACTTAAATAAAACTTGTCCACAGAGAAACTTGCCTTGTTAGGGTATTTTGTGTGTTAATGAGCCCTCTGGTGCCAAGTTCTTGAACTGCAGATCCTGAAAGGGTGAATAAGGGATAAGTAAAAATCAGCAGCAAACCTCCAAGTTTCCAAGATTCCGCAGGGGCTGGAGAAGCAGGAAGTCAGAGGCACTGCTTGGAGGTGGAAAATCAAATGTGGGATGAGGCTGGGAAAGCCTTTGATGTTTTTCACCAAGCAGGACAGCCAAGCCCTGACCCCTTCTGATAGGAAAAGGGATCCTTTAACTTACAGGATGCTCACAGCTTCAGCCTCACTACCCCTGCCACTGCTTCAAGTCTTCTGACAAAGATGCAGGCTGCTCTGTGGCATATATTTATGTTTATATTTTTTTTAACAGATACTGCTACTCCTTTGGAAATCACACAAATGCCTGAAGGAGTATTGAAGGACCCTTGATATGGTCAGGGCTCTATGAGGGCACCTGTAAAGCAGCCCTGTGTCTGATGTGAATTAGTTCTGTGGCCAGGGAGCTTCTTCTAAATTTGGAGACATGAAGGTGAAGGAAGGTTGGTTGGTCATTCTGGTTAGAAGGGAACTGGGGAGGTGTCTTGACCAATCTTTTGCTCAGTGTAGGGACAGAGGAGATCACTGAAGGATGTATCCAACCATGTTTTGGTCACTTTCTGGATCAGAGCTGGTGCCCAACCCATTGGGAAACAGTTCCAGTGTCTGACTATTCCCATGTGGGAAAAGTTTGTGGCTGTGTGTACCCTGTATCTCTCTTGTTTCAGCCCTCTTGTTCTTGTACCACAGACATCAGCCTGACTCGGTCTTCCCAGGAACTGTGGAATGCTGATACAAGTTCCTACCAAGACTGACCTTTCTCCAGGCAGGACAAGCCCAGCTCTCTCAGTCTCTCTTCCCTGACAGTCTTAGGAGCCCTTTGTGGAACCCGCTTCAGGTGGCTGCCATTGGGACATTCCTTCATTGGAATTCTGAACCCTGGATGCAGTAACCTGGATGCAGTAACTAGGGCCAAGTGCCGGGTCCTGTATTTTGGTCACTACAACCCCAGGCAGTGCTACAGGCTGGAGGAAGAATGGCTGGAGAGCTGCCTGGCAGAAAAGGACCTGGGGGTATTGGTTGACTGTTGGCTGAACATGAGCCAGCAATGTGCCCAGGTAGGCAAGAAGGCAAAAAGAATCCTGGCCTGTATCAAGAACAGTGTGGTGTGTAGGACCCAAGAAGTGATCGTCTCCCTGTACTTGGCACTGGTGAGACCCCACCTCGAGGACTGTGTCCAGTTTTGGGCCCCCTACCACAAGAAAGACATTGAGGTGCTGGAGCAGGTCCAGAGAAGGGCAACGAAGATGGTGAGGGGTCTGGAGCACAAGTCTTATGAGGAGAGGTGAGGGAGCTGGGGTTGTTCAGTCTGGGGAAGAGGAGACCAAAGGGAGACATTCTCGCTCTCTACAACTCCCTGAAAGGAGGCTGTAGAGAGGCAGGGGTTGGTCTCTTCTCCCAGGTCACAGATGATGGGACAAGAGGTAATGGCTTCAAGTATTGCCAGGGGAGGTTCAGGTTAGATATTAGGAAATATTTCTTTACTGCAAGGGTTGTCAGGCATTGGAATGGGCTGCCCAGAGAGGTGGTTGAGGCACCATCCCTGGAGGTTGGTATTCAAGAGATGAGTTGACGTGGTGCTTGGGGATATGGATTAGTAGTGGATTGATGTTGTTTTGGGTGTGGAGTGTGGTTTGTGTGGTTGTGTTTTGGTTTTTTTTTATTTGGGGTTGTGGGTTTGGTTTTTTTTGTTTGGTTGATATTTTTTGTTTTTCATTGGTTGGACTAGATGATCTTAAAAGGTCCCTTCCCACGCGGGTGATTCTGTGATTGTGTGTCTGAGTTTCCTGAAGTAGTGTCAGCTGTAGAGCTCTCTCTCTTGTTTCTGCTCTGGCAAGACAAACCAGAGCTTTTGAAAAGATATTGTTTGCACCTCTGAACTAAAAACTTTGAAGGCTAAAGGACTACTGAGGAATAGCGTGACGTCCTGTGGTGTGAGCAACTACATGTGAGCTCATTAGATCTTTATAGACACTTTTCTGTTCTTCCTAGGTGAACATCCTTTTCCTGCGGCTCTCTGCAGCACCACTGGAGTTGCTAAGTATATTTGTAAAGCACTTATTGCGATGATGGAATTGGTCAATCTGCTCATCAAGCCTCCTACTTCTACTTTCCACTTCTCTCCAATGCCAATTCTGAGAGATGTGGAGTCCTTAGAAGATGCAAATTAAATTATAGCAGCCAGGTTGGTTGAAAAATGTTCATCACAGTCTCCCTTTGGACACTGTCTGAGGGGTGGGTGATGCCATAGGGACACAAGAGGTAGCAGGGAGATTAACAGTCCAATTCTGCACAGACAGATGTGTCTCACCTTAATAAGATGTTCATCTTTAGTTAGTTTGGTCTGAACATCATAGTGTTTGATCTGCAAGACTGAAATGTTACTTGGGGACCTATGGCTGTAAGGCTAAATGTATTAAAGGGGAGAGAAACACAGGACTACAATAAAAGGCTTCTAAAAAGCCAGATGTGTCTCTCTATTACTTTTGATGGGCTCCAAGAATATTCTCTATTTACTGTGGATTAGATGACAGGCTTAAGTACTCAAGAACTTCTTTTCTCATACTAAGAAAAAATAATGAAAACAGAAAGATAAAAGTAAGAACAAAATATACTTTTTTTAGTAAAAATTATCTGAACAATGCTTGGACAGATCTAGAGCATATATAATTAAAAACTGGAAACAAATTTAGTAGACTGAATCATTGGGTTAGTAAAATATGCAGTGTGAAATTCAAACTGAATTAAAAAAAATGTTGAGGTCTTGAACATCAAAACCAGGAAGTGACAAATCTAGGGTACTGTTCTGTAATTTAAATTTTATTTCAAGATAATGATGAAGGCACGAAGGCCTTACCATGTCACCAAATTAATTAAAAAAAAAAATACTCTAGGATCATACTAAGTTTAATTAAGACAAACATCAATATAATCAGTCTAAGCTTTACCGATGATGCTCATGTAAGTGAGGAAAAAGCACAAACGACCTGGAAAAAACAATGTAGGAAATAGATAATTCAGAAATCAGTCTCTGGAGAGAGAATATAATAGGTATTATATATACATACATATATATATATATATGTATATATATATAGGAAAATGTTGTGTTAACATGTCCAAAAGATTACTGAGCTAAAGCCACCTGCTGTATGTCAGAACTGTTTGTTTCCTTCCAAAAGATCTCTGCAGAACTCCCTCTGTGTTGTGCAGTGTCCTCTCCCTGCAGAAACCTCAGGCTTTAATATTGATTTTTCCAAGATGTTTTTGTCAGTCTGGCAACAATGCAAGAATTAGAAAAGTTTTCTCCTCTCCCCTTGGACAGGTTAATGCTTTTCCGCATTTCTCTCATAGCTTTTTCAGTTGTTGATCTAAAAAGTTGACCAACTGACAAATTTTAAAGACATTAAAAATATATTTTCAGGGTGCCGCAAGGGCCATGTGCCATGCAACCACCCTAGACAGGAGCAGGGAAGCCAGAAGTCACTGGGACAGCTGCAGCTCCAGGCACTGGGCATCTCCCTGGGGACAGGGACAGGCCAAGCTCAGGCTGGGATGTGGGCCCACAGGTGGGCCTGACTCAGTGGGGCCCACAACAGGCAGGGCTCTGGGGAGCACCAGGGGAAAGGGGTCGGGGACAGGTGGTCCTGAAATACCCTCAGGGCCCAGAAGTATACATTAATGATAGAAACATTGTAATGTTAGAAGTAACTCTCTTCATACTATTTCCAAGAGCAACTGAATGTAAACACTAGTTTCCCAGGCAATTAAGTGTTCTCTGGGAACTTTACTCTTAATAAGAAGCTTTATAATAGTTTTCAAAAAGCTTCAGCTTCCTGTGGAGTATTGTGTTATCATTCCTAATGCCTGTACTAAAATCTCAGAACTATCAAAGGTGATTTGCAATTCATTATTTTTATCACCTCTTCAAAAAGTTGTTTTAGAGATCAAAGAAAGATCTGAAATTCCAAACATCTGAAAATATTAAACCTAATGCTATGTTAGAAGATAAAGACTAGCTTAGCATAGGGCAACTGATGTACATCTTAAGTAGCTGACAACCAGGGTCTAAAAAGGGGTTGTGATGATAATGAGGTGACAAGGGAAAACTCACCTAATCCACTCACTTTACACATCAAGAACTAAAAGCTTTTCTGTATTCTTTCCTATTCCAGCTCCTTTGGCAAGGTGTTTTGATGTCTACGATGAGGACACAAAGAAATGGAAATAAGAACATCCTTTTTCTTTCATGACATGATATAAAAAAAAAAACAAAACCAAACAAACTTAAGAATTACTTGTCAATATTTCTTACTGATAGACCAATATGAAATATAATGTTGTATCACATTATAAGCCCAAGTAAGGAATCAATAATGATGATACAGATCCCCAAAAAAGAATGTGGAGGGGTATATTCTCACCCAGAAAGCTGACTAAATATGGGATGCTCACAACTGCATAAGGATTGAGGGCTTGATGGGCTGGTTTTCTGTAAATCAGTGAAATTGTAAGACATCATAAGAAACCTGAAGAGCATGAACAGCAGTTTTTGGTGCATGAAAGGCTTATAAGACTTCATTGACTAAACATCAACACGGGGATCAAGGCATCCACAATCTCCATCATCAGAAGTATTGCAGTCCTCTAGAATTCTTTGCTGTTTAATGAGGTAAAATGATTTCCAGTTAGTGAATAAATAATTATTATGTATATGTAACATAAAGAATACCATTAAAATTAAGGGTTGCTGCTTATTGACTTTGTTGATCCTTGGTGCAAGCCCTTCCAATACTTATTTTCTAAATAGATAATGCCTGCAGAACAAAGAGATGTAAACGGGCAAGTAGATGAGATACTGACACATGCACTGAGATGCATGCAGATAGATTTTCCATCTACCAATGTAAGCTACCTTTCTGCATGCAGAGTTTACTCTTGAGGTCCTGATAAGAAACTGAATGAATGCTAGACAAGTCGCTAGAAGATGTCTTCAAATTATATAATTAAACCTGTCTGGCATACAGGGACAGCTTTATGGCCATGATTATTGGTGATCTCCTGAAACCTGCCACAGTCAGAAAATAGACATATACACACTCCTATTGACAAGAAAATCTATGGAAAAGGGAATGTATTCCCTTAGGTTTCTTAGTTGATAAGTGCTGTAACATATTTAGACAATGCATTCAGGAGGGTCCAGAAACTTTATGTTTTGTGGAGGGAAGTGAAGAATTTTTTTTTTTTACTGGAAGAAATAAGTCACAGAATCACAGAATTGTAGGGGCTGAAAGGGAAGGGACCTTTGGAGATCATCTAGTCCAATGTCCTGCCAAAGCAGGTTCACCAAAGCAGGTTGGACAGGCATGCATCCATGGGTTTTGAATACCTCCAGAGAAGGAGACTCATAAAGTCCCATAACTATATCATTGCCATCTCTGAAGAAACACCAGATACATTAAGGCTCATAGTAAAATTAGAAGTCAGGAACAAATCTATCAGGAAGCCCAGTACTGAACCTTCATGTGTTACAAGTGGAAAAAATATTATAGAAAGTTAAAGTTACAACACAGCACGCACAGACCACAGTAAAACGCTACATGTGAAGAAAGTTTAGGAGTTGAAGTTTTAAGGTTTTCTTATAGCTATTGCAAGCTGTTCTAGTACTCATTGTTCTAGTATCTACTGATATTTACTGTACATATGTAGAACGATACATTGTGCCTACTCACAACATGTTCTGCTATTTTCTCTATATCTTGGGTTATCAATAAACTTAGACGCTTTTTCCTTCCTGATAATATAAACACACTTTCCAAGAGCTGTAAAACATCTGTGTTCCAGTTTAAAAAAAAAAATCTCTTGGTATGTAAGATCATATGTATCTATATCCATATGTATATACACATACAAAAGTGTGTGTCTATGTATGTATCTCCAGAGAGTGAAGAAAAGAAAACAGAAGTGTTCAGAAGTATTTTGGACAGCTCAAACAGTTGTTACTACTACATTAAAAATAGTTCTGTGGCCACAAAACCATTACACACAATTAAAATCAAGGCAAAAAATGCCAACAGCCAATATTCTTCTACATCCAAATAAAAGAATACCAAATTCCTTGGGTTATAACTGTCTCTCTTCAATACTGGCAATTAAGGACATTTCCTGCAAGTTATTTGAGGTGTTCATGCAGCTGTGCCACTTTATTTCCTTATACACTTGGCTTTTTAGGCTTCATAAACCCTTGTCTTGAACATCCAAATTGGGATCTCAACTTGTAAAGTTGAAGATATTTTTTCTCTGTTTCTGTTCTTTCATACATTTACATCATTACATCCAATGAGGATGCATTTACTTTATAAAATGGGCACAGTAACTCAGGGTACATGGTCTAGTGCTCCCATTTTAGACAAGTGAAATGGTTATCAAAACCACAAATTTTCATGAAAACAGCACCTTATTTGCTTGAGTAAAATACTTTCTCTTTCCTATAATGGAGTGATCAACTATTGATAAGTGCATGCTTCATTTCCTACTGAAAGAATTCATTACCCTGTTCCTTCAACACCATTTCAAAGTCAAAGAAAACTTTATACCAGTCAGATTGTTTTTTTCATCTTTAGGAACATATTTCTGAACTGGAATGATTATTGTTGTTGTGGAGACATCTTCAGGGTAGCAAGCTCTTCACCAATCTGGCAAAGTTATGTTTACCAGTTCTGCCTGGACTGAAACACAAATAACATTAGTCCTGCCCCAATATGGATGAACTGCTGATGCAGAAAATTTGTGTCATGACAAACAAGTAGGTCCCTGCAATACAGCACATGTGCCTTCTCACCAGATCAGGATGGAAGTGACCTGATCACTGGTCAGGTCTTGGTGGCCTGGTAGTCCAATCCTATTAGTAGATCTCAGCATCCTGCTTGCATGTAAGCCAGGCTGCAGCTGCTTGATGTTGGCTCTCACCTGTCTTTCACTGCTCTCTCTCTCTAGAGTAGCTCTCTAGCCTGGACACTTGATAATATTTGAAAACTGTTTGAGTCAAACTTCAGTATTTGACAAATCTAATTAGAGTGGCATACATTTCACAGCCTCCACAGCATGGTTCTTTGATAACTTTCCAGAGAGGTTTATATTAAATTGCATTAATGTTGTACTTTTGAGTCAGTTACCTTTTATTTGTAGCATTGTGATCACCCTTCAAAGCCAAGAATGCGGAGCATGCAGAAGTTCTGAATAATCTTTGTCTTAAAAATTACATTGTTAGATCAAAGGATTTTCTGTGGCTGATACATGGTAGTGCATTATTTAGACTGTGCTTTTTCTTCAAACACTGGAGTCTTTTGTTAGCTGCCCAGCATTTATTTAGCCATGGAAGTAGTCTGGACTGCCACATCTTTGGAACAATTCTGAGGAAAACAAGAGAATTTTTTTTTTTTTAAGTGGACTTGTTAAGTTCTTTATCTGGTCTAAGCAGTTGTGTCTCTATTATTTTTTTTTGACTTAAAGAAAAAAAGTCTTACACGTATCACATTCCCCATTGCATTCTCAAAATTATTCTAGTCTTGGCCAATTTGATGTCCCTTGACATTTACTGCAGAGAATTCTTCACAGCAGAAATAAAGATTCATTAAACTGATATGGTAAGATGGTGTTATTTGTACAAAGCTAACAATTCTCAGTGGTTTATGTTTCTTGTGCTTGTAATTGTTTTATACCTCTCATTTTCATTTTTTATTACACATTCTGCTCCACATTTGGGCCTTGGCAAATTGAGAGAATCGAGGAAATATTTCTCAAAACTGTAAAATCTTTCAGTTCAAGAGCAACATTTTAAGTGCAGACACTGTGGTAAGTAGTTCCTGGCAGATGATTTTACATAATGAGTCTCTTTTTAGTAGAAACAACTCAAGTATCAATTGGTATCTTACTCCTATTCTTACCCAGTACAAGGTGACTTTCATTAAAAAAATGTAAAAGTACATTTTTATGTTTGTGGCATAATAATTCTGGTACTGTTTTTCACTTAAATTTAAGAAATTATAATTATATTTGCTGATATAATAATCAGCACCAGATGTGTCAAATTTCTTTGATTAGAAAATGAAAGCTATAATCCCAGTTGTTTCATGTGAGTTTATATTAGACTGTGATCATAAAAATTTAAGGTGTAACATCACCCATTTCAGTGGCTTTTCTGAAGCTAAATTATGCTTTAACTTTAATGAGACCATGAACACAAATAGAAGTATACAGGTACCTACAGCTGCAAAGTGAACCTTGAGGGCCTTGAGATTGTTTAGCTAATAAAAACCAAGAACATTCAGTATAGGTCAAATACACATTATTTTATAAAGTTTTTTTTTTTTTTTTCCACAGCAGAATTTATTAGGCAAGAACCAGCCAAGAGATCCATCTACCTCTGGAGCTGTACTGTTAATGACAAATACATTGAGTGCAGATATTAATTTTCTATACAGTCCACACAGTGTATGATATTTTTCTTTGTATGATATTTTCCCAAAAGTTTTCAGTTCCCTCTTTTCTCTCAAGGTTCAAATGTTTTAGCACATTGTAAGTTTCCCTAGAAGAAAAAAAAATATAGTTCTTTCAGATGACCTTTCTTTCTTCCTTGCTTTCCTAATAGGCAAACAAAGAATACAATTTAAGCTATTTTAAATACTAAGTATATGAAGAAAAACAATAATCTAATGAAACTGAAATAGTCACACTGATTTTTGCAGCTGAGCATTTTCATTAGACATTTTTTATCTTCCCTTCTTTTCATCAGCTTTTTGTAAAAATGTTACTGTATTGATCAATCTATGCATGGATTTCATAAACATTGTGATTCAATATTTGCCATGCAAATTATTGATTATGAAAAAAAATCTTAAGTTGAAAAGCTTGTTTCATTCAAGTTTAAATAAAGTTTGGATTGATAAATGCATACAACAGAAAAAAATTACAATGAGGAGGGATTCAATTGCTTAACATCTAGTGTCACCTGAGATGACAGATAGGATACAGAAGTACCAAAAGAACCTTGCATTTTGAAGTAGCAGCTAGGTCAAATACCTCACATCCCTTAAAATCAGACAAGTCACTTATGTTTTGGCAACTGAATGAACTTTAGCTAGCACCTTTAGACTATGCAGAAACTCACTTTTCTTTCTATAAGCCATATGATAATGTATAGAATCGTAGAATGCTTAGAGTTGGAAGGGACCTTAAAGATCATCTAGTTCCAAGCCCCCTGCCATGGGCAGGGACACCTCCCACTAGAGCAGGTTGCTCAAAGCCCCATCCAGCCTGGCCT
>JAOXNG010000012.1:87730899-87743381 GCA_028566535.1 Scolopax minor
GTAAAAGAGTTGTCATCAATGGTCTGCAGAAACCTTGTGGACTGTGTATGCCTGGCTGTGTTGTCTTTACAGCAGATGTCAAGGTTGAAGTCCCCCATGAGAACCAGGGCCTGTGATCATGAGGTCATTTTCAGATGTTTGTAGATGGCCTCATCAACTTCCTCTTCCTCATAGGTGGCCAACAAAACCCATCCAAATCAGTGTCACCCGTACTAACCTGCCCCTTAATTCTTGCCAACAATCTCCTTATATGTGCTTCTTAGAGTATGCTAATTGGGAAAAAAGAAAAAGTGTATCTGGTAGGCTTTGCTTATAAACTGTCGAGTACCATCTTAAGTTTCCAAAATGTTTCCTTCATTTTCATATATAAAATTTACTCATACATTCCTTATGGAAATACTGTTTACTTTTCTTTCAATACAGAAAGCTCCCTCAGGACCTGTGGATGGATTATCATGAATTTTTTTCTTCATAACAATATTATACACTATAGCCACTACACTGAATATCTGCTTTTGCTGATCGTGAAACATTTGATCAGGGCTGATATATGTCAGCAACACATAGACAGAGATGAAAGACACAGAGAAAGCTCTTTATAGCTGATGCTGCCAGAAGATGCTCTCCCCTCATCATCGTTTTGCTGCATAACAAGAAGCAGTTACCACAGGGGATGTTGTGCACCTCTATTTTAGCAAGGCTGATTTACAGTAACTTTCATTACCTTTTAAATTAATCCAGCAGACATTTCTGGAAAGGGCAGAAAAGCATTCACTTTGGATCTGTCATTCCAGCAAAAAAAGACAAGCAAAGATATGATGAGAATTGACTTCTCAATCAACAGAACTGTTTGGATAATGAATGTCTGTTGTCAAACTCACTTCACTGGTAGCTCTTCTTACTTCTTATCTACCTGTTAACATCACCAAAATGTGAGGTATTAAATCAGTTAATATGAGGAGCAGTATATATTCAGAAATAGATTTATTATTGTAACTCACGTCTCAAAGCATAACTGTGTAGAAAAGGGGTACTGAAGTCTCTCGTGTGGAGATATGGAAGACAATCTGCTTCGTGAAGACTGATTGTCTCCTTCAACAGTCAATGCACTTCCTACAAGTGCCTGTTAACTGCCATTTTACATGGTGACTCACACAGTCTGGTATTTAAAATATTTAAAATACCAGTTATGCTATACACAAAAAGAAGTCATCTTTTATTGCCTTCCCACACACATCAACATTTGGCCATTAACTCATATATGCCTGAACCTGACAACATGGCTGATTCTTTATATGCTACACTGAAAAACAATATTAAACAACAGTATGCTTTGGAAATAACTGGATTATATTATAGTTTTCTATAAAAGTTTATAACATGTTATTCATACTAGCTAATTTGCATGCTTTCCACAGACAAGGCAAAGCTGGAAACACAAACTAAAAAATGTTCCTAGAAGTCTTTTAACTCAGAACAGCACTGGAAGAGAGTCTTCTTGCACTACCTCCCCAAGAAACAATTCCAGCATTGTTTCCCAGACTTAGATCTATTCTGTTTCCAAAGTTGAATACAAGCTTGTTTCCATGGTTTTCAGTGCTAGGGCTCTGCTTAATAGGAAAGTCCACTTGTGCCATAAACTGCTTTTTTTTTTTAACAACTTCTTCTACAAACTCTATTACTATCCTCATCTAATATAGATGGAAGCTTTGAACTCTCCCTTGCATACACCCCTTTTAGATTTGACTGATTCTTCAGAAATATCTTAGGACTGGCAACACATCCTTTCCCAATATTACAAATATTCTGGTAAATGTGGGTAATAAACTCCAGGAATTGCTTAAAATTTCCAATGAAAGACCAAAAGTCTTGAGGCAAACCGGTAGATCTTTAGTTAACTATCAACATCATCAAGGTGATTGCTGAATGTTTAAAAAGAGAGAAACTAATAAGCCTCAACAGGAAAACTTTCATTTCTCATAAACTTTCTACTATTTGGAAAAAAGCTCATAAGCCTTTCCAGTTTGAATGCTGTTACTCTACTGATTCATCATTGAATATATGTAGCAAATTTATCACTGTCATTGAAGTCTGGCAGTCACTTAAAGCAATGTTCTTTGTGCCTTCTAGGCTGTGTTTAGTTCTTTAATATATAGAGGACTGAAATCTGCCATTAATATATCATTTAAGTGGCATCTACTTCCTTATCCCACATCATGATGTGACAGAGGCTTAAAACAGGAAATATCAATAAAATGAAAAAAAAAAAAAAAAGAAAATCTCAAGCGTGTTATCATTTGAAACAAAATTCCCACATGCATTTACAGATGGATCTAGCAATCTGTTGCTGGAAGATTGTATCATTAAAATTAGCACTATGTTTTTGTCTGCAGTTTGCTGTTTTAGAGGTACACAAATACGGTTCATAATGTTGTCTTTTCACTAAAAACCTTTTTCATTTGATTTGATTTAGATTACTCCTAAGCTTGGAAATTCAATGTCTAAATTACAGACACTGTCTAAAGACCTTTTGGTGTTTCAGATTAGGCCTGATCCTAACCATGCACACCATATAGTGAACAGGAGGCAGAAACAAATGGGATGTGTTTATCTACTATAGTAAAATATCTGCAATGTTTCTAATATTTTATCCAGATGAGTAGTATAGTTATGGCTGACTAAAGGCAAATATCTTCATATGTTTTCTTCATAAGGTTTCATTAATTTGCAAGAGTATATCACTGTCACTGGAAGAAAAGAATAAAATCCTACTCAAATATTTTATTCTCTACTGACAGAAAAGTTTAATATGAAACGTGATACCTCCCTAAAATCAGGCATTCTTAGAAGCCTGGCACACCACTCTAATTAAACTACTGTCAAAGGATAATTCTAAAAGTAGCCACAGGAACGTGGCTGAGATAATTGTCTCTAGTTTTAGTAACTTAATCACAATTGATGATGCATGTTGTAGGTATCTCTCCGACACTAGTGATGTGATCAGTAGCAGAAGCCACTGTTGTAAAAGAACATGCCCAGCCCATACTTTTTTGACTGACTTACACATTTTGGAGTTCCCCTCTGTCTTCACTACTCTTTTCACTGTTTTTCTGAAACAGAAAATATTCTTTTTAGTAGGCTGCAACATCTGCAAATCAGGCCCTATAATATATTGAAATACATGAAGACTATCTGAAAAAACACCTGGTAAAGGGATTTAAAATGATATTATTTTTTTTTTTTTGTCAGAAAAGTACTGATTTAATGAAAATCATATTTTGTTAAACTGAAGTTTTCACTAATATTTTTGAAGAGAATTATTTTTTAAATATTTTTTTCAATAAAAGTGAACATTTTCATTACATTTTATGCAACATAACCTACAATAACTATCAAAATTTGTAGATTTTTTGCTAGTAATTGATACAGGATGTTGATATTACTGCGACAAAATTCTGATCTCATTAAGCATTTCAACTACTTATTTTGAATACAACTGTAGATGTCCAAGTTTCTAAGCAACCCTATGCAGTGACTATGTGGTCTGAAGGGGGCCCAATGAAAGTGACATTTGCACCAATAGGGCAGAACAGTGAACAAACCCATTTGCAAAAAAACCTCCGTGAGATAGCTTTGCAGGAGAATCAAAATATACTGTACCATAAAAATTTCAGGTTTCTGGATAATTTTTTTCTCTCCTGTCAGACATTTTGAGCAAGCTAACATTGAGAAATTTCAGTTTCATGTATCATGTAATTTTTCTTTTCTTCTATTACACAGCTAATGGCTCAGATATCTCAGTTCTCTTCAAGTACCACAGTGGCTCATTGTAGTACTAGACAACTAAACAATTAGCAGCAGTACTCCTCAGTGTGTTTCATGCTATTCTTGTTGTCTGTGTCCTGCATTGATTCAGGAGATTACTTACTGCTTTGAATAAACACTTTCAGAGTTCTTATTCTTCTATTTCTTATTTTTTTATTTTATTTTTAGAGTCTAAAAGGTTCTTTGAAGAGGTATCCAAGCAATATCTAAGAAAGCAGCTTAGAAAGAAAAGATTCCAAGGTTTTTTTCTAATTAGAAAATCTTGCAGTAATCCAACTAATTGATTTAAGTGTGAACACATACATTTCAAAATGAAGCTAAGTAAGTCTCAAGAGATGGTAATGCAAATAAGGGTCAGAATGCCTTCATGACAACTACCTAATTATGTGATTGGGAACAAGCTTTGAGTGATGTTCACACAGAACGTACAGAGTCTTTATTGCTGCAAAACTACATTGTCTTGTTCAAACATGGGTTTTCAGAATATATTTCAATAGTATGGAAAACATAAAATTTTAAGAACTATTTTTAAAGTGTCTTTACTTTGATGACTTCTTTTTTCTTCCTCACCTTTTCAACACATTGCTATTTTTCATACCAAAACCAGGCCTCCACTGCCAAATGGAGTTGTAATTATTGATACTTCTTGTCTTAGTCTTTCCATATGCAGACATTTTCAAGCCTTTTAAAGAAACCGAACAATAAAGGTCCTACTTATAATTTAATCTAATTAAGGTGTTTCTCTGTTTCCACATATATTAAGGAAACCTTGACTGTTCCCAGTCAGCTTTAGTTTATACTAATTATAGTCCAGTCTATAGTAATTATACTACTCCTTAATATGTGTGTAAATATAACAGAAGATGAAATCTACATTGTCAAAACACTGTAAATATTTAAGAAGTTTCAAAGTGTCATTTCCAGAGAAACAGGTATGAAAAATGCCCTTCGTGAAAATACCTGTCTCTAGGGTCCCATAGTGCCAGCACATAGGACACAGATTTAAGAATCCTTCACTGCTAGGACTTAACTACTTGCATTTTATTTTAACTTGCTTAAGGCAGCTCTTGAAAGAATTTATCTGCCTCTGGAAAACAAACAGTCCAATAGTGGCTGTCTCGATTCCCACTTTCATTATCTACCTCCATGTTTTGCCACAACAGAGTAGCAATAGGGAGAAGTTACAAGACCAAAATATTAAGGCTTTATTTTGTCTTATCTATTGATATAACTTGGGACAAATCACCTCTCTGAACTCATTGAACTTAACTATGAGTTTAAAATATATATTAAATATTAAATAATAGGTTATTTAAATACTTAATAGTTACATGTAATATTAATGCTTACCATGGGTTTGTACATGTTTGCTTCATATGGAGAAGGACAGAAACTTTGTGCTTTTTTGTAATTTTCAGGGACAAGTTTCTTCAGACAAAAA
This sequence comes from Scolopax minor, assembly GCA_028566535.1. Classification (NCBI taxonomy): domain Eukaryota; kingdom Metazoa; phylum Chordata; class Aves; order Charadriiformes; family Scolopacidae; genus Scolopax; species Scolopax minor. Next base: position 87,736,166 of record JAOXNG010000012.1, read on the forward strand.
CTGCAGTCCAACACTGAGTGCACAGATCCCATTTTCACTGCTTTTAAGTCTTCCCATTTTTTTGGTAGAGGAAAAAAGGTGGGAATTCTGATACTAAGGTTTGTTTGGCAGAATATTATCCACTGAAAAGAGCAAATATCTACATCTGCAAGAGGTGGAAACACTGGTAGTCAACGAATAAAGAAAAAGTAATCACTGTATTCACCTTAATTTCAACATGTACCCTATTTGCAAGTTCTATACAAATTCAACAGCAGCTATTTTCAGTCAGGTTTGGATCAGGTCTGAAGCATGTTATTTCAGCTCTGAGAGAGTACTTAGCTCCCAAGAGTCAGGTCCTGAAAAATGTTCAAATTCTTTACAGATGAAGATAAATAAGAATTTCTCCCTATTTAATCTCTCTGCACTGATCACTATATTCCTCCAAAACATGGCATTTAATTTCTCTTATCTAAGCACCTTAGAAAGATGTCAAGATATTCTCTAAAATCAACTGTTTTCCTACCGTACATAAACTTTCTGTTATAGTATACGTAAGCAAAACAAAAAGATTCAAATATACTTGATTTCATTTTGGCTGTGAATATTTTACCAGTATAATTTTTACCAAATATACAAAACTGAGTATATTGATTAATCACAGAGTCAAAATGGTATACTTTATTCAAATTTGCTTACTCAGAATTGTACTACATGATTTAAAATAAATGGACTATATACTCTTCATTATTAAATCCATCACATTTTAATATATATTAATTCTATTGTTTAAGTTCATATTTTGTATTTATCATCTTATTCTCTGGGCACTTATCAACTGCAGTAAGCAAGAGAAGTTCTTCATCTCCTATGAGATTCAGTATCACTGTATTTCACTTTCCATATTGTTTATTTATTTCTAGGACTAACCTTCATGGTTCTTCTGCATTCTGGAAAAAACTATTTACTCAAGACAAAAGAAGTGGCTTTTCTCCCTTTATGCCTGTAGTGATAGGTGGAAGATGGGCTGGGAGTTGATCTCAAATGATTATATAAACATGAACTTAGTGTAAATGAATATTTTATGTAGCCACGTGTTAGAGACAAAAAATCTGCTTGAGTGTTTTAACTCAAATGGTAGAAGTCTGGATCAGGATTTGGTTGCAAGCCTTAACAGAGCTTATGCCATTCACATATGTGTATGAATGTCATATGTTTGGGTTCAAGTATCTGATTTGCCTTGAGAAACTGCTAGCCTGTGAGTGTTTCCACAGTGAATGGGACATTCTTTGATTTTAATAATAATTTAAGTGAATTTAATTTCTTCTCCTTCTTTGTTGCCTGTCATTGATACTTCTGTAATATAATGATCATTATTTTCTAATTTTGATAGAAACCCTAGAAACCGAGTTTTTGTGAAGAAAAATGAAAATCTTGACAACAGTTAATTCAGTAGGAAGTGATATGATTTTTATAAACTTCAATTAGATGACAAGAATAATTTCTTATTTCTAAGCCTTGAATTTAATGTGAAAATATGTACCATGTTGATCAGGTCAAGGCTTATTTGGATGAACTGCAAACACACTACAGTCTGCCCTAGTAGTTGTTAAAAATTACTCTTTTAATCTCTTTAATTGAAACAGACTCTTTACATTACCCGGGTTATAATATATTTCCTATTTTCCCCTAATTCCCAATGCAAGAGAGTGCCTTGAATCTAAAAAAAAATTAGGCCAATTCCATAATACTTATTTCCTTGAAAAAATGATGAAAAAATATGATGAAAAAATAGTTCTAGTGAAACAGTAGTTAGTTAAAAATCTGTTCATTCTTCACATTAAAACACACTTGCTTTCAGCTTTGAGAAACTTAATGCAGTAAGGGTATCATCAATATTTCTCTAGATACCCAAATCTCCAAGAAGACAGAGCACAGAGTAGAATTTTATTGAACAAAACAGAAGTTACAGGATGTTATGACTGTTTGTTTACAAACTGTGTTTCATTGTTGACGTTTCTGTGGAATTATGCACCCCACCTGCCTTGCCCCTTGTTCTTACGGAACTCTGCATGTATTTTTGGGAGTGTTTTCAGTGCATATGCATGTAGGTTTGGAAGTGCTTCCAGTAAAAGGTGACTGGTACAAATAGTCAAAGAAGAGACCTAAAAAGTGAGAGAGGTCATATGGAAAGCAATACTGGAGCTTCTTGGCTGTAGGAGAACACAGCTTTGCGCACACACACACACACATTGTTTAAAAAGTAGAATAAAGCAAAGCTTTTGCCTCCAGAATACAGGAAACACTAAATTATTTCAGCTAAAAGAGAAAGAAACATGAAGCTTTGTCAAATTTGGAAATTAATTAGGGCCAACTGAACATATAATTTAGTTTTTGAACCAGCCAATTAAGATATTTCCCCTCAAATTTCTAATTTTAGGGTTGAACTGGAGCTCAAAGTGCTGAAATTAGATAATTAAAATAAATTATTTAGTTGATATACTTCTGGCCAGTACCACATGCACTGCCTAACACTTCATCAAGGAACTATCCAAAATTGAATAAGCCCTCCCAAAATAAGACATAGATTAAGCTGTTCTTTGAATTCTTGAAGACAAAGGCAGAAACTACCTAGTAGATTAATAGCAGTGGAAAATTCTGCTAGTAGATGTAGACCAAAAATCCTCCCATCAAGGAAATGCAAGTATTGGAAGAAACTGTTGGAATTGCAAAGCTTGAGAACCACAAAATAGGGAAATACTGCCATATGAAAATCTTCATCAAACGCCATGTGTAATGTAGCTTTAACCAATACAAAATCATACCATGAAAATGGAAAATTAATTTACCTCCACCATTTAGAATTTCATTACCTGGTACTGACTGACTCCAAGTCATATGGATTATCATTGTGAAATCTGAGGAGGCATCTTATTTTTCTATATATAAAGGTATAGAAAGTTTACCCTGTCCCTATCTTATCTTAAAAAGATGTCTGAAGAGGATGTGGAAATCAGTTATACACTAAGCATCCAAGACATATGCAAATTTTTGGCACATTCAAGTTTAAGTTGCTCTCATCTAACTGTAGGCATTTAATTGAGATGCTTGGCTCCCACAGGGTCTCTCTAGAGTCAGTGGAGAGAAGAAAGCACTTCCTCCAGGTAATTCAGGCCATCACACTCATCATGTGGAAGTGTACTGATTAGAGGGATAGCCTAGGGTGATGAGGGTTCTTTGTGAAGTACTTCACTTAATACATAAAGTTAGATTGACTGAATCTGAGGCTTAAGTTTTAAACAGAATTTGTATTAAAGCCTGAAGCAGCTTAGTCTGTTCTTAATTCACTGAACAACTCACATTATATACACTGTTTATTTAAGAAATGTGCAACATTTATGCAGTCCTTTAGACTAGCATTCAAATATTCTGATGATTCAAAGATAAAAAATTAACTTATTTTCACAGCTCTACTCTCCCTGAACTACCAATGCATAAGGCTCAAGGGGGTGATGGCAATATGCCATGAATTCTTACCTTTCTGGAGCAAAGTATCCCTGGTTTACATAACAGAATCTGTCCATTGCAATGCCTGTGTCTAGTCACCCATCCTTTCAGTCATCCCTAGACATCCCATTTACAGGAACAGAAGGAAGAAATAATTCAGCTTTACTTTCAAGAAGACCTCTGGGTTTTGCACTGTTGTTCAATTTCTTTATTGACTTGACTTGCAGTCTCTCACAGATAAATATGCTAACAACTCTGCAAAAACACAAAAATTAAGACCAGAGTAATGATGAAAGCCTTTCAGAGGAATTTTTCTTTTATATATTTTAAGTCTATTGATAGATGCTGCTGATCAGGTACTAAGAGACATATTATCTTGTTTTTAACATGAAAATAAGGAGCAAAAGTCAGAATTAGTATCCATATGCTACTAAGAGGAAAGATGCTTGTGCAAAACGATTTTATTTTTCCTCTAACAGCAGGCACAAATTTTAGATGCAGGAAAGTGGTGTAAAGTGAAGAGTTTGAAATGACAGCATGCACTTCCACCTGAATGTGTACCCATCCTAGGCAAACGGGTGCTGCAGCTAGGCCAGTTCTGTCAGAAAATAAGTAAAGGTGAATGGAAGCCAGAAATTTTCATTTCAGTACATGACTACTTTGTCCTACAGCCATTGGAAAATTCCTTTTTCACTTCCATCACCATCCATTTCTGTAGGACAGTATCATAATTATGTACTGAATCACAAGGTAGCATTTCCCAATTATCTGTATTCTCTTTTAAGTCTTTTTGAATAAGCATATTTGTTACTTTTGTATGTTTCTCTCTTCAGAACAATTGTAAAAATGAACGGCAAAACCCCCAGTATTTAGATTTCACAGAGGAAGAAAGTATCAAGGTTGGATCTCAATTTCAGCATATAAGAGAATGTCAAACCAGGGATCTCTGGAAACTTGCATAACAAACAGAAATAAGATAATTTCTCCTATCAAAATAATTATCATGTCCTCAATAATTACAGTTTGCCAGACATCAGAAGTCATAATAAGAACATAGACATCCAGTCATCCATGTTCTTCTGTTTGCATCTCAGTGTATTTCCTGTTGAAAGTACAATGACAGTTATTCTTACTTAGATTCAGACTTGATTGAAATACTCTTAAAATCAAGAGAAGACGACCTTTTTAGCATTATAATTGGATATCAAAATGGAAAATTTACATGTAGAAGGAAAGAAAACAAAATGATTCAAGAACTATCTTTTATCTATCCTGATACACCAAACACTTTGTTGTAGTCTTGCTACTGTTCAATATAGCGGGGTGGGAGTTTCAGAAGGGTGCAGCTTCTGGGTCTCTCCAGAGCAGAAAGTCTAAGAACTGGACAGTCCCCAAAGGTCCCCTTTTACTCTGCAGTCCAGGAAAGGACTGCTCCCAATGTAGGTAGAAATGCAATAGTTTTTTGTCAAATCTTCACATTTCCAGCTGTGTACACACCATAGGACAGAGCTCAGCACCATCTATAAACCTGCTCAGCATCTGCATAGTCAGCTGTGCTGAGCTACTTGTTGCCAGGGCTATACTGCTGTTTAGAGTCCCAGCCAGGTAATTCAAATTTACATCTACAAATGCAAGCTTCAGTCATTCCACTACCTGTGGTGTAAACATACCCTGAATTCATGGATGCTAGGCTGCACTTTACCACCTGTGGTTTACAGATACCCATTAAAGACTACAGACAAAAAAGCACACTGTCAATCCTGTACCCATCTGACACATAAACTGCTTCCTTCACACACACAGAGGAAGTATATCTAGCTTTGCTCCTCCTACTCACATAAAAGTAGCTGTGCAAGTCATTGTTTAATCTTCAGCAAGTTGCTTAATACTACTGTACATCTATCTTCCAGTCTGCTAAATGCTTTGAAATGCCGTGAAGTAGCATTCATTAATACTTTAAAAAAAGTTTGAGATTATTAAATGAAAGGTGTTAACATTTTGATATTTTTTCTGTCTCAGATTATATTAAAATGGTAATCATTTATAATTGAAATAGAAAAACAGAATCCAGAAAAAATTTAAATGCATAAAAATATAACCATATAATCCAAATAAATAGCTATAAAAATGTCATTTAGAGGAATTGATTATGTCATTAAAAGTCACAATATACCTGTAAAACATAAAAAAAATCTTTAAAACAGAAGGAACTCATTTGGCTGCATTTCCACAGTAGCACCTGTTGGTTGCTTGGTAGGAAAAAGATATTTTTCTTTAAAAAATACTAAAAAAACCTAAAAAATATAAAGAGCCTTCAAATTTACATTTCAGAGGAAGACAGAAGTGCGGCATGTCTATAATGTGGAGCTGCATCTACAGTTAGATAAAAAACCCCAATTTTTTGCAAAACTATTAACAAAGTAATTTGCTGTTAAAGCAGGCTTCTGATACTACCTGAATGGTTTTTTTGAATAATTTTCAAGGTTTTCAGGTGGTGGATGATTCTTTAAAGCTCTTAGCCACTTGGCTGGAGCACAAAGATGGCAATTCTAATTTTAGTTTGGGTATGGAGAAAAAAGCCAAGCTATTGAGTATAAAGAATAGAGACAAAAAATTTAGTACAAATGGAAGGCAAATACATAATCTTTTTTTAAAAAAGAACTTTGGCACAATAAATGAGTTACAGGTATTGATTATATTTATGATTCACAGGATTAAAAAATATTTACATTATTTTTCTCCATTGCTTCTAAAATTACTCATTAAAATCTTGACTATTCAGAGGTGCTTAATTTGCTAAGAGGAGTTCAGTATTTACTAAGTCACAGAGGCTGAGAAAGACCTAACAAAGATATTAAAAAGCTCTCACATTTCAGGAAAAATGGTTTTGGAACAGAGCTATTGAAAATAAGGAAAGATGTACTGCAGTGATGAGAACAAAAATAAAATTCATTAGAATGAAAATACTTTTTGGGAAAAAACTAAGCAGTCCCACTAGTAGGTTCTATACAAACTGAGAAAGTAAGTAACAAGCAAATAATTTGGATTTATATCCAATCCCCATCTCAAACATTGTTGAGTTAAATGATAGGAAGTGAGCCTAAATAATTATTTCTATAAAGCTTTAATAGATTATTTTGGTCCTTAATACACTTTATAACAACATAGCTATAGTAATATACCATATTAATGTATTCTGTGATATTCCTTAGATACCCATACCTGCTATTATTTTGTGTGCTAGCCTTGAATACAAGTTCCCTCATCACTTAAAATTATGGCCCATTTGATAGATTCTTGAAACTACTGAAATTTAAACATTCAGATCTCCTCTTGTTGATCCCAAGATTGTAGCGATCATGGAACACAGTACTTGCACTTTCAAAATATAACAGAGACTGTCATTAGGTTACCAGACACAGACAAAACCTGTACAAAAAGCAGAGTAGTCTGAGAAGATGTTCTGGCACGCTTTCTCTTCAGTGACTATTGTTACTGCTTTTGTAATGTAGGAGGATGGATGGAAAGACAAAGGAAACCCTTGCACAATCACACGGGCCAGATCACATACTGGGATCATTACTTTTCTGTTTCTTCTGAATCTCTGGTCAATTATCTAAAATGTAAATCTATCTGCAATGAAGTTCAATTAACACTGTCTTCTTTTTTTTGGTTCACTTTTTTCATTCGAGTACAAAAGTGGGAACCCAGTAGTTTCTACCACCACATT
>JAOXNG010000012.1:87816814-87832864 GCA_028566535.1 Scolopax minor
GCTGAAAAGTCCTTAACTGCTTAGCAACAGCTAAAATATTAGTGTATTGTCAAGACTATTCTTACCCTAAATGCAAAATGCTATACCAGATGCTAGTAAGAAAATTAACTCCATCCCAGTTGAAACCAGGAAAATATTGACTAAGCTTTTTTTCATCTCACCACCCTGCATACATACATATTAAAGTTATCCATATCTTATCCAAGCAAAGCCAATGGAAACTGCAACTATTTGTATCTATAATTATGTCACTTTCACAAAATACCTACCTGTGGTTTTAGGCAGCTATGACTAACACCTTCTTGTCTGCACTCCAATTGTTTTAAAGTACCGATAAAATAGTCTGGTGTACTGCTGTTCCCTACAACAATGACTATCATTCTTTCCATCTGCAGAGAAAGAGAAAAGGATACACTCAAACAAGCTTTTAAGCAGAATTCATTATGGCACTTGAAATGACCTTTCAAAATCGTTAGTGAACCAGTTATCAACACTTAAAGTTCCATTCCTCTCACTACAGCCAACGTTATTTTTTTTTTTGTACAAATAACTTTGCTAATTACCATTAAAAGCATTTACTCTGAAGTGTAAAAAGCTGTATGCAATACAGCTGATTAGAAAGTATGTCACTAAAGTCTGTCTTTTTCCTTCCAATTCTGAAGCCTGGGCAGCTTCAGTATGACCCTGTATCCTGAATATGTCGGTATAATAGGCAAAAACGAAGAAATATTTTCCTATTAACATTGATCAAGATGTTTCAGCAGCTAGTATCAATGCACTGTCTCAGATACTTGTTTTCCTACTTTACACCACTAGGGCTGGTAAAGTTAATTGTTTATATACTCTCTAAGACAAAGAAATACATTGGCCATTGAGAATGGTTATGCTGAGGCTTCTTAGCTTTGTTATACAACTCGTAAATTGTCTAATTCTAAATGTACACAATACCACAGAAATATTTCAGACCAGATCCTCTGCAGCAGTAAATCAATATAGCTCTACTGAAATCAATGGAGCTGGTGTGATTTACAGTAGCTCAAGATCTGCCTTTTCGATTGCAACCAGTGATATAAGAGACTCAAGAGTGTTATTACAGTAATATTCAGAAATATATTTTCCAGTAAATTACAGATCTTTAAATAGAGATCAAGGAAACAATGCACATGCACTGCACTATGAAACTATTGTAACAGAAGATTAGCAGGAGGGGTCCATAGTTCTTCATGCAGACTCTAGCTACCTGTAGGTAGGCATCAAGTCAGGCATCAACCTGGCTGCCTGTTCTTGTTACAGTTCATTAAGAGAAGTAGGCCCTATATTTGAACTGTTCTGCCCACTAGTATGAATGTTCAGGCAAACAAAAGACAATGTGTCAAGGACAGACACCTTTTCTTAGAGCTTGTTAATATGCACTGTGAAAAAAAGAAGAAAAATTTTTAAAAGTCCTTTTATTTGCTGTTGACTGGATATGGACAACATAAAGATAACAAGGAGAATTTAGAAGAGTATCAACTCAGGTGAATGCACTGTTTTACTAAGCCAACAATTAGTACTCCATAAACTTGCAGGTGACTTTGGAGCATTATTTTTTGTTTTGTAATAAAATAAGCTATTATTTCCTCCTTTGTTAATGACTTTTCCACATCTCTTACCACAATGAGCCTTCCACATCTCTTACCACAATACTTGACAAGATTAGGGATTGGAGAAAGAATGCTTAATTACTTTCCTAGGCTGTTTAATGTTTGCAAAGGTTGATTAGAAATGTGGATCTAAGGAGAATAATTATCACTTAATTGTATAATCTTTAAAAAAGAACACGTTTCATCTTTGAACTGTATGTATGCCAGATAATACAATACTCTTGGGTTCAAAAAAAACCTTAGAAATGACTGAAAGATAGTTGAGTATCTGGTATCTGTTATATCAATTCATTGAATTAATAGAAGTGCACTAGACTTAAAAAGACTTCGTAGAGGTTCTGGGATACACTTCACTCTGCTAAAATTTTGAAGTTTTTTTAGGTAAATACTTTGGTAAAAATACAGTCACAGAGAAGAGTAACTGAATTTACACCCTAAAAGTAGCAAGGGAAAAGTAGCTTCTTTAATCCATAAAAAAGCAATTAGGTATTGTGTGTTATTTCTTACATTCATTCAAATTCCAAGTCACAGCTGCATTGTTTGGTGGCATTTTGAAGACATTAACAGAAATTTGCTGATGTGTTCCTTTTAAGGGGGGGGCAAAATGGAACATAAAGGAATAACCGTTTCGTGTATTACCAGTTGCTAAGGTGCAGTCCTCTCTTTGGACAGAGATATGTAAACATATTAAGTCATAAATTCAAACATTCAGGTAATTATTCATAATAGAACTAAGGTATTTTAGCAATTTTATTACAAGACTGTGGGTGAACAGGATTGTGGAAGAAGCAGAGACCAGAAGAAGGAATAGAAGAAGCAGGAACACCATCAAGGAAAGGCCTGTGATTAAGCCCTAATGACCTATAAGCAATGCCTAACAGCCCCGACTGATGGAGGGCAATTCTGCCCACCTGGCAGCTGGAGGTTGCAGGGGCGTGTGGGCTGGGAAACAAGATACATTGCTACTATATAAACTGCCTCTTTTGTTATAAGAAACAATTCTGGTTGCATCACTGACTGGGGTCTGTGCCTTCATATGTTCCACAAGACTGTACTTTGGAAAATATGCCTTAAAAGGCCTTCTTTAAAACTGCACTGATAAGGCTGTACTTCATTATTTGTGATTGTACTTTTTAAAAAAAAAATAAAGCAATTGGGAGCTTTTTCTGTTGAAATCCACAGATTTTAGCTTTATTGAAGGAAGAAAGCAGAAATATTATTAGACTGGAGAAAGAGGGAGGGGAAAAAAGTAGTATTTCCTAGATGGGACAAAATTTGCTTTATTCAAGTCAGACTAAGAATAACTGTAAATTCTGGGGTTTTGTTAGTGTGTCTTAAGGTGTGTTAACTCCATTCTAGAAACTAATTTTAGTAGTTTAGTATAATTAAATGAAGCTGAATGGGAGTTAAGAATAAAACAGCAAAGCCTTATTACAGAATAAGTTAAAATCTAACAGCTGGAAGTCTTGACATATATCTTTGGCCTGAATGCTGTCTTTCTCTTATTATATATAGGTGTTTTTTCCTTAAATGTGTTTCCCTTTTCCTTAAATATATGATCTTTGAAGTTTGTTTTCTCTTTGCTTGCTGGAAAATCCACTACTGTTGTGGATAAAATGTAGTGTACCACTAGAAACACTGGAGTTACATTCTTCGCTTCTCCATGAAGTTAAGATTTTGAAGAAAAGACAATATGTGTATTTGTTTATGAAGGGGAACCTTTTGCACCCAGGAGGTTCACTAGCAAAGATTGTAGTATTGCCATTTTGCATGGTATCAATGGGAGGCTGAATTTCACAGCTGTGCTCACACTGATAGGGATTCAAAATCACATACATAACCGCCTTATGTCCTCTCTCTGATTCTCTGAAAGCACTCTGTCCTACTTTTACCAATAATCTTGCATACATAAGAATGTCTCCAAAGTGTCTTTCTAAGTGGCTGTGTAATTCTGTGAGTTTTCCCCTGTCTCTGGTTGCTTTCTGAGCAATTCCAACTTGTGGTTTCCGAAAATACATTTTTGCTGCATCAGATACATGACCTTGATACTGATAAGATGATCTACATTTTTTTCCCTGCCCCCAATCTCAAGCAATTTTCATGGATCAGGACAGCAAGTGCACGTGCTGTCAGGGTTCATTCAGCCCATCAAGTATTCCAAATCAATATCCTCTGTCAACACTTCCTACTTCTACTTAGATATACAAAGACTCTCACTTGTTTTGCAGACTAATAATATTGAAGACCTTTCTGTCAGTCATTCTTACTGAAATAGCATACACATCCAGAGAATGTTCCAAAAGTGAACATACAAATGTAAATTCACATACCTCAGGAGAAATTTAACTCTTCCACTAGGCACTACTGTAGTAGGTGAATGCTTGATGAATATTCTTTCATTTCTACATATTTCACAAATTTTATAGTAAACATGAAAACAAAAAGCTACCAACAAGATCATGCTGTCATTGTATCCCTCAATCTTCACTACCAACACCCCTTCAGAACAAAAACCCGCCACAACAACAAAACCCACAAACAAAAATGCCAAAAATACCTTAAAGAACTTGAGAGAGAGTTAGTCAGTAAATATGAGGGCTTTGAGTCTTCCTCATTTCACTTGAGACTACAAATCCCTATTTTCTGTACAGCTAAGTATATTGCAGGCAGCCATAGATCTTTATACACCATGCTCCGATCTTTTTATGCTAAGGAGACAAGAAGCTTAATTTGGTGCATTAAAATCAAGATATAGTAGAACAGACATGAGTTCTAGCTGTCTTGGTATTCTGTCTCAAGCACTGGTCACAAGAAGATGATTAAAAGAGAGTAAAGACAGAACCAGTGAATGATATTTCCCATTTACTCTTGCACTCTGCCAGGCTCCAAGAATTTTCTATATGGTGCACTTATTCAGTATGATGTATAGTTAGTATTTCTATGAAATATACAGTTTCAATTTATATTTAGTATCCTTAACTGGTTACATCTGTCATGCTTTTGTCCAGTAACCTCCAGGTCAAGATAATCTTTCACACTCTCCAACATCCTCTGGCAATGAGTTTCACAGCTCTGATGCCCACTGTGTGAAGAACCACCTCCTCTGGTTTATCTGAATCTATTTCAGCCTAGTTCTGTTTGATTACCTAAAAAGAATATTTTTTTAATGTAGTTGTTGGAGGTTTTAGAAAGATCTAACTTGAAATCCTCATTTCCTCACTCCATTTACTCTGTTATGATTCTAGCCATGCAGTGACTTTTTTCATCATGTAGCCATCCAGATTTCTTGTCTATTCTCTGAAACATCCTATTAAATCTTACTAAAAAGGTTGGTACTTCCTCCTAAAGGTTCACCAGCCTTACTTTCTTTATGTTGCTGTTTTATTGCCTCTTAAATACTCAGTTTATGATAGGCATGTTCCAGATATGTTTCTGCTCTTCCTCATTTCCTCTCATGCATGCTACATGTATTGGGATAGAAAATTATGCTGATGGCAGGACACCATAGAACTTATTACATTCCTAGTCACATCTCTTCTTTTTTACCAGCCAGTAAACAGATCATACTAGTGTTTTCTTTATGCCTGTTTTTTTTTGCTTTTTGTATGAGGCTTTGCAACACTTCTAAATTTCTAATTGTTATAATCTTTCAGAATCATTTCATGGAATCACCAAATACTTTCCAAACAGGACTTCTTTTTTTTTTTAAATTAAATCCAAAACCTATAATAGACCACATACAAAGAATATAATCTCTGTCATGCTCATTTTAATAGCTAGGAGGAACATGTTATGTTATGATTTAATATATGTGTAACATGACTATAGCATATCAGATAAATTATTTTTGAAAGACTATTAAATATAACTCAGGCTTTTGGTTTGCCTTCTTTTTTGCATTGAAATCAATATGAGAGTGGAATACTTGTGTGTTGTTGGTTCTTTTCTTTAGTAAGGTCTCATTTTCAAGTGACTATTCCTTTTTATTCTCTGATGTTAGAATATAATTTCTAATTATATAAACTTTTATTTTTAAACCAGTTTGAACTAAGATTTTCAGTGATTTACTGTGCATCTGCAATTAGGGTTCTTTTTTACTACCTATCAACTCATCTGATGTTGAAAATCCATTCATTTAACCCTTGTTAGTGAAATAGCTTGAATTTGTTTTATGAGGAGTAGAGGAAGAATAAAATATGAAATAACTGTTCCCTTTCTGAGACCAAGATTCATGCTCCATACTGGAGTCCTTGCATTGCTAGTGAGCAAGCACCAGCAGCTGGGAATCCTGGGAAGATAAAAATGAAGCCTTAGACCTCTGTCTCCATATGTATCATAGATGTACACCACTTGATGTTTCTTATATCAAAGGTATATTGCTCAGATATCCAGTGTAAGAATATGCAGTTCTCACACATCATCTGCACTTGAAAAAGAAGTTTGTGGGGCACAGCTACTGATACGAGTTACATTTGCCCAACTACATCTGTTAATCAAATGTGAAATTAACTTTATATGAATATTGTGTTCATTTACATCAACATGGTTAAAACTGAGTGCCTTCAAGAAAAAACTTCTGAAAATATAAGCAACAGTCCAAACTGCTGAACAAACACATCCACCATCAAATCTATGTCAGATCTTCTTTGAAGGAATGAAAATAAATATTTTATAAAATGCATCTGCAGGATATGCTGAATCTACAAATAAAATTCCAGCTCAGATTTTAGGGCATTAAAAAGTATATTATAGGAAAGGATTTATTGTCTTGCAAAATAAAGTCTAAAAACTGACCATCTACAATGAAACAGTGTTCCTAATGCCTTCATTATAAAATAACCCACTCAGATGATACTTTACTTTAAGGTTCTGATTGCTTGTCAAAGACAACTATAAATGAAATATTTTAATTTCTAGATATGTTGAACCCAAACTATTCTAATACATGAAATATAACTGTACATTTATTTTCAAAAGTGAACCTTTCATTATTCCTTTCCCTTACCAACATTAATAAACTTGACAGACTATGAATAAATAGCAGACTTTACCATACCTTTTAAATTGACCATTTCAGCAAATGACATTATCAAATAGAATTTACTACTAGCATAGTTAACTTATAATGAGTAAAATTCCAGCTCAGAAGCAGATCTTCTGAGATCAATTCCCCCAAAGAGAAATAATTATAAATTAGTATTCTGAAATCAAACTCCATTTATAAAAACAACAATCCCCTTTATTCTTCCTCACAACCAAAAAAAAAAAAGTAGAAAAACATTAGCTCATTAGCTAGACCTCTGTTTCTTCACATTAAAAATACTTGTCAAAATTTACTACCAGATATTATTCAGTTAGTCAGCAAAGGAAAGAAACATATTGACAAAATAAAATCTTTTGAAAGCTATAAAATACAGAAACATAATTCCATCTATAACAGTCCTTTCACATTGATCCTCAAATTGGAACTAATTTGGAGAATGTTCCAGATATATAGCACTGTCTACTTGCCCCATTCTTATATTATGTATTCATAAGTGTTAAGAGATATGGTCCAGGCTTTGGTCCAACTCATCCATCCATTCTTAAAGCATCTTTTTGAAGTTCTTTAACTTATTGGTACTACACACTGAAGCAATAGCAGTGTTCCATAGAGTAACTTCAAAAATACTGAGCTTATTCCCAATCAGGAAAGTCCTTTCCCAGGTTGTAATAAGAGATGTCTTCTTTTGTAACCTCCTCCTTGCTCAACAGCCTGCAGAGAATATCCACTTCATGCTTGATATTCTTGTAGATCCTGGTGTTATCTGACCCCAGATTTTGTGGTTTGAAAGGAAAAGAAGTAGACGTCTTCCTATTCTCTCTCTCCATTTCAAGTCAGAATAAGGCTGTTCTTTCAAAGAATTTTTTCTTTATAATGAGAGATAATAGGATGGTGAGGACAGGAATTCAAGTCTCTCAGTGACTCTTGAATGAATGAGGGGAAAGAAAATGCAGAGGAGGAATCTGAACCTGAAAATACTCCAGGGGAAGTTACTGAAATTTACTGCCTTGTCTTGCTGAATCTTTTTTTTTTCTTTCACCCTGAACTTATGAAACTCTTCATGTCAGAACTGGCACAGGCATTCCTGAACACAGCTTCTGATATCAGCCACTTAGTTGCTCTTTTAGGAAGTTTTTTTCTCCAACAACTTCAGGGATTTGACACATATGTCATGTAAGAGCTTATACAGCAGATCCCTCACTCTCCAGGTCCTGACAAGGCTGGAAAAGGGAAACTTACTACATACTTGGCAGGACAGGAGGAAATAAGTCAAGCCTTTCCTTTTTCTGTCATCATCTTTGAAAGCAATGGAGAACTCTTTCTCAGTTTTTAACTTCTTGCCCTTTGAACCTTTACCACAAGGAGCTGGGTGCTTGTTTCTTTTTTCTTTATTAAATTTATTATCTATGAACTAGGAAATACTTCTCCCAGTCATTATTTTATCTTTCAGGAGAATGAGAGAGGTGTTCTCTACAGAAGCAATAGATCTTCTTACCTTTTTATTTTTCAGACAGGACAAGACAAAGAAGTAGGAATGGCAGCAATATGCACACACAGCAATAACTTACTGTATGTGTATATTTATATGTACACACACAGTGAAAGCCTGTCTCTATGCTTAGATTATGTAAAATGCCATTCTTTACCCTACAATTTTCAACATATATGGTGTTGGGAGTGGAAGAGGGGGGAAATAAAAAAAAAATTTTAATTACTTTTATACAAAAGACTCCACTGAATTCCTTTTTCCTTCAAAACAAGATGGAAATTTAATATCACAATCTTAACAATAATTTTAAGTAAAAATTAACCATTAGTGAGAAAAGAAAAATGACTTTGCCTGTTATTCAGTACTGCAGAACTGAGTGCAAACTGCTACAAAATCATAATAGCAATCACAATAATACAATAAAATCAGAACAATAATCACAATGTTACACATGCTTTGCAGCAACTTAAGTATGTTCGTACAAGCAGTACCTTACACCTGGGAATGCATCCTTATCAGGATATCATGTGGTGCTTTCTTTATGGAGGAACCTGCACTAAGGGGCAGGAGGGGGAACGAAGCTGTTACTCATTAGTGCATATACTCGTGCACATCCTTCTGTTTTTTCAGCAGTACAACAGCATTCCTGTCAATGTTGGAGAAACCATGTCTGAAATTTATATCAACCATCTTGATGGTGCTTGCTATTTTATTGTGACAGGGTCTGAGAGAACATGCTCACGAAAAATATTTTATTTCAGACAAAAGAAAATTTGACAGGGTGCTATTAAAAAGTGGTGATTTTTACAACAAATGCTAAAAGCTGTTTCTACACATCTGTCCTGTTAGATTTTCTTCAAGTTACCAAGTATAACCAGAAAGATGGCAGTGTAACAATAGGTCAAAATATGTAAAATCTAATTTACTGACATTGAGCTGCATGCGCTACTTGATTAATGAGCAGCTGTGTAAAAAGCAAAAATACAGCAGGGACAAAAAAAAACCAAAAAAAAAGACTTGCTGTCTATTCTCTTTATGGGTGGTGGAACAAAAAGAACATCTGAAAATGGATCCATATAACCTAGAAGAATGAGCATCAGCCTACCTCTTGATAACTCTATTCACTTTATGTAGAAATATCAATCTGCAGAACAGAATCTAAACAGCCAAAAGTATCTAAAAAAGTAATAGAGTGTCTTCAAAAGCCATAAGCCATTTATCTGATTTTAACAGTGTTGTGTACTATTACATCAAAGATCACAGTCCAAATTCTCTGGGCATTTCCTAGTTCTTTTGTTGTAATTAAAACATGGAGAATTTAAGATGCAGAGGAGAAAAATCCTCTTCAGCTAGTACAGAACTCTTCATTTCTTTGTTACATACAAATGAAATTAATAAATCACACTATCTAAGTATCTTCGAATCACCTTCAAACACAGGATTTTTTCAACTGTTGTTTCAGTCGTTCCCTGTTGCAAACTTGAAAGGTAATTTTAAGCCTGATTTATTACATCAGTAATAATGTAATCAGCTGGTATTTATTACATCACAAAACACCTCTATTAAGACAGTACAAAAATACTGTTTTCTTATATTAACTAATTATACAAAGTCATAGAGAGGAAAGGATTTGCAGCTGCTTGTACATAGGGCTAACAGCTTCAGTCTGAAAAAGTTCTAACAGTCTCTGCAAAGCCAGTTCCCACTCAGAGATGCACACTGCCTCCTCACCACCAAGTATTCAGCAGAAACATCTGTTTCATAGATATTAGTGGGATGTCACAGTTTTACCCAGGCAGACACTGCAGGATGCTTGTCTCTAAAATAAGCTAACACACTCTTTTTATCCTACATGGTAATAAAAATTAACAGTGTAACAAAAAAAAAAAAGTAAGAATGATTATACACTTGAAATTAACTAAGCCAATTATCCTTCAGCATACAGTTTGCAATATATTTTTGCAGAAAAGATATCTTCATCTCTGTATGAAGTTCAATTACTTTATATCGGTTGCTTTTTATATTTGTTCCTTAGAAAATATGTTACTATGTAAAAAAAATTCTCATTTATATTTTATAAAAATAATTGGTAACTGCTGTAGAGTAATTTTGAACACAATCATTGCTCTGAAACAAAATAACTTTTTTTCTGGTAAAGGTTTTATATATTCCTTTAAAATTTATTTCAAAATGTTGAAAAGTTACTTCGAAAGAACTTCAGATGAGTCTTTGTAACTTTCTCTTTCCAAAGACATTTACAAGCAAGGTAGAAGTCAACATATTGATTCCAAATAGTGTTATCAAGTTTGAAGCTTTCTTAGCCAGCTTCATCCCTCACAAATTAAGCATTTATCTCAGGAGTCTATATCACCCGTGGACAGGCAAAGTATCTTAAACCTCAAGCATGTGTCCTCACCCACTTCCATAGCCAGAGACAAAATCTGAAGATGTCACTGACTCTCTTAACTCTGAAAATCTGAATCAAGCCCGCTTCCCAAAGGCAATAGAGATGTAAACATATTGTTTCCCATATACCAGACAGTGAAACAAATATTTTAAGAAAAAGAGGATCATCTCTTGAGAGCTTTTTCCTCTCAGCTGAGCAACACAGAAAATCTTAACTCTTTAACAAGATTTAAGAAGAACAAATGCTAGATTCTGTACCTGAGACAGTATAATCCTGGATGTACGTATAGACTGGGGACAAAAGGCTGGAGTGCAGCCCTGCAGAAAGGCATTGTGCCCTGGCATTCAAATTGGCCAACCATATCCTGGGGTGCATTAAGTACAATATCGCTAACTGATCTTCATGCAGTGTGGGGGAGGATGGGAAAGAAGGCCCCATACAATCCCTGACAGTTATCAAAAGAACTGTTTACTACCGTGAGACCTTACAGGTGAGCCTGTGGGATATCTGTAGAGTTTGTTGTCTCACAGTTAATCTCAGGTGCAGAGGCTAGGGTGCTGGTGGGAAGCTGGCTTGGCACTCCTCTGACTGCTATTGGTGTGGTCTCATGGAAGAAAGCCCAGGCATGTTAGGGCCGTGCCAGATCATCCCTGTCACAGGTGGGTCCACTTCCATCAGTTCTTCTTCATCTTGAGGTGGCTCTTCCCCCATGGACCCCACATCATTCTGTGGAAGATTGACACCCATGTGCACCTCACCATGCTTTGGTGGATTGATATTCGTAGGACCCAATGTCATTTTTCTGTGAGCTGGCATGCCTGGGCTTCACACCATTCCTTGGCAGGATGATTCCTCTTTATCCCATTCCCAGTGCTCTCTGGTAGAGGAGTGCCAAAGTGACAGGAGAGTCGGGGAGCCTCAGTGACCTACCCACCCAACCAGTGCCCTGCAAGTGGTACAGCCTCCTGTGCCCAACAGTGGCTTCAAGAGGGCAAAGAATCCAGACATGTCACCAGTAAGTAAAGGAGGCCCAGCCTGCCTGTGCAATGTCTGCCAGCACTCCATAAAAGAATTGCTGATTACCAAGTTTTTCATGGGTCCTTCTTTCCTGGGCCTGCCCCTGGAACATGGAGAGGGACATCTCTTCTGCACAAGGGAGAGGGGAGTAGAAGGCCTGGTGACCTTTAGGCTGCGGTATTTGCCCAATGTGAGGAATCTGTCAGAGGTCACTGAGGGAGGGTCTTGGGGCCTGGAGGAGGTAGGGGGTTCAGACTGAGGTGAACCCTTAGTCTGTTTGCTAGTATGAAGGACAAAGCTTCTCACCGCTTTTGTGGGGTTTTTTGTTTATCTGTTCTGAGAAAGAACTCTCCCATTTTAAGGGAAGAACCAGAAGCAGCTCCTGAACTAGGGCTTTCTGGCAGGTTTCTAGGAAGAAGCTCTTGCCCTTCTCAAATATCTGAGATCACTTGGATCACTTGGAGGCACACAAAGGACAAGATGACATTTAGGAACATCCACCACAGTTTCACCAAGGAAAAATTGTGCCAGGACCAACATGAGCCTTGCTTTGAGAGAGCAGTGACTGCCATTTACTCTGACTTTAGCAAAGCCTGTGACACAGCTTGGAACAAGCTCCTCAAGGAAGGCATCATAACCCAAAGCCCACCAGTGTTCAAGAAGCATTTGGACAATATTCTAAGTTATATGGTTTAACTTCTGAGTTGCCCTGTGTGGAGTCAGGAGTTGGTTTCAATGATCTTTGTAGGTCCCTTCTAACTTAGGATGTTCTTTGACCCTATTCTATGATTCTATACCTCCTTTTTTTTTTTGCATTTTTTTGCGTCTTTTTGCTGTTCTTTTGATGGCCTTAAATATCAATTTCAGGAACTCTGAGGAAGACTAAAATAATGAGCGTATCTGTCTGAGCTATAATACAAAACAAAAAGATCATATGCAATTCACCTTGAAAGCCGAAGCCATCATTATTCCTTTTCATGGCTATTTAAAAAAGTAAAAAAAGGAAAGCTGCTGAAGTAATATTTTCATCTTTATATATTGTCCTAAAGAAAGTGCCATGGTTGAAAAATCATCAGAAATTCTATTTTCCACTTCCATTGTGAAATTAAGAGAGCTTTTGCATTCTGAACTCTACCCACACACTGCGACAGCAGTCCCCTGGATTGTTCTGAGTCTTAAATAGGTGTGCTTTAGAGAAAGTAGAAGGAAAAAATCCTTCAATAGATTCCACGATAATGACATACTAAATTTTTAAGAAGTTTTCTTTCCATATTTATTGAAGCCAGGCAGTTAATTTTGTACCCATTGGTCCCAACACTTCACAGTTTCCTACAGGAGATTTGGATATTTCTCTGCTTGGACAATTGTGGCTGTAATTGTCTATTATCCCAACAGCCTGAGCCTTTTTGTGAGGGCATATTATTAGTTGGTGGCAGTGCTCAAATGTTATCTGACATTGGCAAAGAACAATCTCTGGGCCTAGCTTTTTTTCATATATGCTGGTGTGTGAATCAATAATAGCTCTTCAGAACTCAAAAAGTCTACCCCACAGTGAGATTGGAGTAATGAGGGAAAAGTCAGACTCTCCAGTTTGAAATTGTCTTATTAGAGAAACTAGTTGATACTTAAAAGTGAACTTTTTAAAAAATTTATTTTATTTTTTGCCTCATCTATGGAAAGTGGGTCTGAGAATGAACAGGGCCAAATATAATCATAGTCTGAACAAGAGAGATGTTGTGGTCATTATTGCATCGCATAATTGCAAACTGCATGCCATGCTGGATAGTCATATTTACTCTGTCAGCAATGTCTAGCTAGGAGGTTACCAGAACTTATCTTAATTTCTAAACTATTTCAGGTTGGATGTCAATTAAACTGGCACAAATCCTTTAACACTATGGCAAGGCACAACATTTAGGAAGGCATTTATTTACCTCTAATACATGGTCTCTCTCTTTTGTGACTAAGCCAGGACTTCCTTTGGGGATGTCCTAGTGGAAGTAGGAGGGAAGAGGTACTCTCAGTGTCTGGTGGGTTCTGTGCAGTAATGCACTTCCAGTCTCTTACCTTTTCTGAAACTGCATGGCCACCCAGCTCCATAGGAGCCCACAGAGCTGTTGCATTGTCACAGGGTGGGAAGTTTGGGCAACATCGAAACTGTGATGTTGTGTACACTGAATGTCTTTCCTGTTTGTCTAGCCTAGTCCACATGTAATCTGTAGGAAATACTTAAAGGACATTCTTTACTTAGTGACTGGTGAGTTTGGTCATGAACATTAAATAGTCTGTGAATGGTTTCTAGTAATACTGGGCAACAATCTTTAAAATTACCAAGGTTCCTTCAAATCAGTAGTCACTTATGAGGGCCTAGCTAATAAGACTGAGAGCAGGGTAGGCTGTCTTTTCCCTTCAATCTTTATATCCCCTCTCTCACAGGTCACTCTTTCCTGCTCCATAAAGAATATTTCTTCAGAAATAAGAGTTTCCCATAACACAGTGGATTAAATGCGAATTCAATGAAATATGTTAAATGTCTTTATGTCCAAGACTTAGTTAACATAAGCACATGTGCATTTTTTAACCCTCATACATTTTTCACTGCCAATGAATCACTGATCCTTCAGGATCTTTCCTTTCAGGAATACTTCAGCACTACAGAATTTTAAGTGCTTAAACTAATTTAAAGAAAGAGAGCTTGTACATATTTATTATATATTCTTTTCAGCTTGGAAATGTGGCATCTTGAAAACAGAGAAGAAAAATTTCAGATTCATGATAGTAGACTTTTCTCCTCATTTGTGTTCTACGTTAACTGAATTCATTACCAGATTTACGAGTTTGGGCATAAAATAGTTGCATGTAAGAATGTAAATGCAGTGACTGGGTAAGTATAGGATTAATCCCAGGAAAGTAATGTGAAAATGTTCTCATTGTTTCACCTGGCCCCTTTTAACTGATGCCAGATAAGACAAACCACGGTCTATTGAAAAATAATAAAGCACCATTTGGTACCTTGCTTTCTGGAATACAAAGCTATCTAAAGCACACTTACTATGTGCTTGATCTCATAATGAAACTGTACTTTAAAGTGATTTGCAGGAGTCCATACACTTCTGTTTTCCACAGCATTAATTCATTAAAATTTGAAATTAAGTTGTGTAAAATATAAAACACCATAGCTCTGAATCAGCCCCCGAGAAATATAAATGTTGCAAGAACAATGAAATGAAAAGTTGGCCTTACATCTCATTTAAACTCAGTGTCACATAAGGGTGACCATTCTTCCAGGATTAAAGGAAACAAGTAAGAAAACTTATGACAGAGTAGAAGGGGAACAAACAATACTAAGGGAAAGATTCAAGTATCTCTGTGTAGACTAGGTAAACGCCAAATTAGGTGACAGATGCAAAGCATAGTTTTTAGGGATCAGACAGGATTGCTTCTTTAAAAGAAAGTGTTTGAAGGTGCCTAACTTCTCTCTCTCTTTCCATGCTCTCCTCCTGCTCAGTGCACTGAATAAAATATATTTCTAAATTTTGGCTTAGGCCTAAAATCTATTTTAATAAGTAACTATCAGTGAGATCATACTGTATATGAATTCAAATTTATTATAAAATTTCCACTCTTTCCTCCACCATAAAAAGGACTCTACTTTGCCATTATTTAACAAATATTTAACAAAAACAACAAAACCAGCAAAAGTAAAACACTAATAAAAAATAAGTTTCTGATGAGGACTGTTTGGAAAACCTGTATAGGATGCTCAGAATAAAACTACGTCAACGTTTAAAAACATCTCTGCATCTCAAAAATCCACAGTAGTTAAAGAATAGAAGAAAATAGTTGAAAAATCTTTCTGAAAGTAAAAATTGTGTGCAATTATAGAAAATTTAAACAAAAATTATTTTTTTAAAAAACCTTCAGACTTTATGTAAATAGACAATAAAAAAGTTACAAACATTTTGCGAAATAAATTTTCAGAGACATAAATATTTTTGTGTAACAGTGTAAACTGAAATTCCGCCAGAGAGTCAGTGAACATATTGGAAACCAAAAGAAGTGTGCAAAGAAAATAAAGCCAAAATGGAGAGATGAATCTGCTATTTGTACAGGAATTTGCTACAAAAGAACCCAAGGAAGCTCCCACACCACAGTTTCTCTTCACAGAGGTGAAGAATCATAGTATAAGTTTCTTTGGAAGTGGCCTCTGGAGAACTTTCAGTCCAAAACCCTGTTCAAAGCCAGGGTAGCTTAGAGTAAGTTTGCCACTCCAGAGCTTCTCTGTATAACCTGCTCAAGAGTTTAGACCACCTTCACTTTGAAATTTCTTTTCTTAACTGTCCTGGGTCTGGCAGAGATAGGGTTGATTCTTCCCAGGACCTAGCAGGGACACAGGTATTCCATCCCATGTTAGCCATGCCCAAGAGGGTGACCAGTGGTAGCCGGGGGG
>JAOXNG010000012.1:87847320-87867879 GCA_028566535.1 Scolopax minor
TCTGGGGCTTAAAAATTTTGTCCAGGTTCTATTTTTACCTAAGTCTCTTCATAATTGAATTTTTCTAAGGAAAATACACAGACAAATAAAGATCACAAGGGAGAATAGGAATGCCACTCTGTGACATTTCTCAAATAGAGAGTGCAGTGACTGTAAACGAGAAAAGAGTTGAAGGTGAGAGCTGTAGAGGTAAACAAGAGAAATAAAAAGTATGCTTAAAGATGAAATGAAAAAGATATCTTGCCAGAAAAATTTGTAAGTTATCTTTAATTTGCTCCAGGATAGTGGGGAAAACATGACAGGAAGGCAGTGAATTTTTTTCCTATGGTAAATAATAAAAATGTACTAGAACTAGAAAAAAAATCCTTGAAGAATGAGTAAAGTAAGTGAAGAACATTTTGAGGTCAAAAAATATTCCTCTAACATTTCAAAAAGACTAAATTCCCCATGTAGGCAAGCATTAACTGTATGTACAGCTGGCACCAATCAGTAAACATTAGTAGACTGATTTTTGTTACTTTTAACATGTGCCACAGAGAGTACAGATTACAACATAAACTAGCTTTAAGCAAGTGAGCAGTTCCAAATTCATAACAAACAAACCATACATTTCAAAAAAGCTGTACCTTCCCTAGATCAAGCAAAGAGCGGACTGTCAATCACATAAAAAGTATTTTTTGACCTAGCTTTGTAACTCCTTTGTGGTAATAGAATATAACAGATAACATTTCCTTTCACAGACAGAGAAGGGAGGAACAAAGCTGGCCAAATTCAAAACAGGACTTTTGAGGAATTTCAGCAAAGTATCTACTAGTGAAATTTTGAAAAGCCTTCCACAGGCATGCAAAATGCCCTGGCATGTGATGTCTGAGGTGCTGCTTTTTTCTGAGCATATCAAGAAGTGGTGGGAGTCTGCAAACTGAGACCACTTTTAAGTGGTCTCATCAAGATCTGTCTGGATACACCTGAAGGGATCAGCTCTACAGTACGCCTATGTTGTGCCTGCCCCACTTACCTCCACAATAAAAGGGCTGGATCAAGGACACCCTCACTGGAGTAAGTAGTCATTTTGGGAGACAGTTCCCAACTATGCACAAGATATGATACAAAATATGCTTGGGTTTGTTGGTTTGTTTTGGTTTTTTTTGGTTTTTTGTTTTTTTTTCCCAGTGTGACAGCATGCTTAGCTGATGAGGTAGAGTATCTAGAGAAGAGAAAAGAGCAGGTTTACGACAGCCAGAGGCCTGCATGAAAAAGGTTGAGGGGTGTGTGGAAAGCCAGATAGTTTGAGAAAGAATATGGCACATTCTGAGAACAGACAGAAAGAGAAAGCACCACTGTCACTCCACTCTCCATAGGTAGGCTGGCTAGTCAGAAAGGGTGGGCTGGATTGGAAGGGTAGTTACAAATAAGACATGGCAGCTTGCTTTATTACTATAAGTCAGATAAGCTTCATTAGTACTTCACTCAGGCAGGGTTAATTATCATCCAGGTTCTAAGCATCCTGGCTCCACTATTTATTTCTGTATGGAACATCATCCATAGTGATTTTTTTATACGAGGAGCATGTGACTAGTCAGGGAAATAAAACAAGTTTTGCAAACCCTAGATTAGCATGTTAAGCACTGGTACATCATCTAGAAGTGAAGCCCAACTCTCCTCACATCACTGCACATGTCTTTTTCCATTTTAATCTTCTATACTACCAAATGGGGCACATAGCACCCTGTTTCTGACAGCTAAAAGCAGATCTGTAAGACACAAGAATACACCACAGAAATCCAGTTCAAACCTCAACATATCTCACATTAATATTACAGCAACTCCATGTAAATACCAGAATATAAAAACTCATTCTATCAGCACCATTGGGTACCTACAGCAGTACTCAACACCCACCGTCTGACTTCTGATTTAAAAAGAGAGCTGCCATGTTCTTTCTTACCATGCAGCACTGTTACAGCCTCTCCTCTGCTTCTCTCTTCACCTCAATCAGCAGATCATTCTCGTCTGAGCTATTTAATGAAATTATTTTTTTTGGTGGTGCTCTAACATGCCAAGATGCTGTGATAAGTTCTCCTAAAGCACAGCATGACCATGTTAACATTTCATACTGTGCCCAAGCCAGAACCTACTGCAGGAGTCTTAACTTTCCTTGAAGTTTTAAATTTTCAAGACTCAAGTCCAAAAATTTGTCTCCCTAAATTAGCATTGCAGAGACTTCCATTCTTTCACTGGCAGAAGCACTCTATCAGAGTGAGATTAATTAGTGTTCATCTCTTTCATTTATCCAAACAGATATTTTGGCTATAGAAGATACTGTCAGTGCATTACATCTTTTTATCCAAGCTTGGGCGAAGAACATCTTTTCAGTGTTAATTCTTGCCAAGTACCAGACAATAATTTCTTTAATTTCTTTCCACATAGCCTTCAGACACCTGTGACCCTGATCCCGCTAGCAACCACAGTAAACCCTTTCCTTCCAGTTTAGGAGGTAATGGGGCAGCACAACATTTGCACTGTAACCAAGTCTGGTAACATTCACTAGATTATCTTCTCTTCACCCATGAGTTCTTAGCAAATTTACCACACTGGCCACTTCTCCTTTATTCAGATATTTCCCAAGACCACTTTACTGTCTGACATTATGTTAACCCACAAAGCTGGAGAGAGTACAGAATATAGGAGAGTAGCTGAAGAGCTACATTCACCACGTTCTGTTCAGACACAGAGCTTGTCCCATACATCCCAATTCCAACACTTGCATGCACTCTGTAGATTTAGCACCTGATACTTCCTGGTTAGTATACTGAGAAGTGCCTCCAAGGCCTGGATCTTTCCAGGACCTCCAGACCTCCAAGACCCCCATCTTAATTTCTTCTTTTAAGTGTAGAGAAGAATGGTAGCAGCTAATTTGTCTCATTTTTGTTTCTGGCCTAGGACACGTATTATTATACACTATCTCAGTTTCCTTTATACTCCTAAGGGCCTCTTTACTTTTTCTTATGCCTTCAATTCCTCATTTAACTGTGATTTTTAATAAAATAAATGATTCCTCCTTCAGCGGCTGCAAGAGCACTGGCTAGAAATGGGGAAAAAAAATTCTGAGGCAAACATTCTTGAAACAAAAGGGAAGATATGTTTTGAGAGAAACTAGTCTGGGCCAGTCAGTTCAAATTTAGTCAGTATTTCTGATGTCCCAGTCTCCCAGCCTTCCAGGTTTTTGTGGTTAGGATTTTAGGTTTAGGTTTGGTTTTGTTGTTGTTGGGTTTTGTTTTTTGTTTTTAGGGGTGTGGCTTTGCAGGGAGAGAAGCTTCATTGCAACCTTTCCTAAAATGAACTTGCTGTTTCAGACTGCTTTAAGACTAAATTTACATACTTTTAGTCTTAAACATGCAAAACATAGCAAGGAATATTCTTGAATCATATAAGATAATGTTTCTGCTCATCTGAAATAATTTAACTTTTGGTGGTTTTTGTGCTGCCAATGAAGTGAAAAAAAAACCACTTCATATTACTGTAATTATAACACACTTTCTAAAATGAACTATTTGAGTCATTCTCAGCATATCTTCTCCGAAGCTTGGGTAAAAAGAAAAATATATTCAAATTTTCTCAATGTTTCATGTTGTATACACAGAGAAATGCCTACAAGATTATACAAACCAATGATACACTGTATTTTTATGTACAGCCTTCAATCACTTACATATTATTTAAAATCCTCTTCCTATTTTAAACCTATACATTAGTTTATAGGTTTGTATATATATATGTGTATATATATATATGTATATACATATATATTCAAGACAGTCTCACAAATCTTGTATGTCATCATTAAACTTTGGGCTGTCTCTTATACTATCTTTGCTAATCTAATCTGAAATCTCAGGGACTATAATTTTTTTCCTGTTTTTTTTTTTTTTTTCCTCCCCAACATAGAAAAGACCAAGTGAAATGATTACTCATTTATTTGCAAAATAAAGTAGGAGAAATAATACATGTGAAGACCAAAATGATCTATTTGTGTAAAGTTAAATATATATATGAGTTTTCCTGAGTGTTGAAAGACTTTCATATAATAAAAAGCAGCTTTTGTGTGGTAAGTATCATCTGAAGGAAAAATGTAAATGGAGGCAGTAGTGGGTTTTTTTTCTATCCCTCCATTCCATAGATCATCTTCACCTTCTATGTGTATTTGTGTTTGCGCATGAGATATTTACAGTCAAAAGGAGAGTGCATGCCTTTCAAATTTCAGCAAGTTGTCATTCTTTCAACACATTACCGAACACACTGCAACTCAATAAAACATGTGAATCTTGACTCGGCACACTTATCTCAGCCTTACTCATTACCTCTAAAAAAACTAAGTATTTTTGCAATGACATTGATTTTTGGGGATTAATGTTTTTGTCTCCAAGACTCTTTCTCCCTCCTCCCCCTACCCATTTAAGCTTCTTGGGATACTGGAACCAGAGTCTGACTTTGGTTTTTTTATTATTATTATTGTTTTTATTGCATCCAGAGCCTCTGATGGCAACAGATATATCTCTGGGAGCTTTAAATCAGAACAAGGTTCTGCTGATACAATGAAAATGTATGTTCTGAAAATGTAATGTTCTGCTTTCTAAGTGTGGCCTCCCATCCTTTTTTCTGTCTGGATTCTTCCAGCTGTGCTCTTGCCTCATTTTTTTTTCATGTGCCTGTCCTCCTTCTAATATGAAGGCCACATAGGCCTGCCTACAAAGGATTTTCAAATACTTGAAGTTAAATTTCACTGAGAATTCTACTTTTTTAACCCTTCCTCCCATGCCCTCATAACCTTATTGAGCCATTTTGAAAACTTTCGAAAGACTCTCACCTTTTTACTAACTGCCACAGAACAAATGTATTGTTTTTGCCCTTAGGAGCTATATTTGTATAATATTTTTTTCCTGGTCTTCAGATGAAGGGAGACTGGAGAAAACATAACTTTTTTCTTTTGCTTTTCCTTCTGCCCCCTTTTTCCTTCTTGTCCATCCCTCCTTTCTTTCTGCTCTATGTCTTCAGTCACAGTCTGACCCTGGGAAAATGACAATGATGAAGAAAGTTTTTGTTAGAGGGTAAGAACTAATATTTTCTATCTAGACTCAAACTGGTCAGGTAAACAGCAGTACTCTCTATGCCCCGTGGGGACAAGTTAAAGTAGTCTGTGGTCTACTTTTACATCTAACAAGGGCTGTAAAACAGCAATCATGAACTAGTCTAAACATTTTACTTTGAAGCGTTTTCAGTGTGGAAAACTCATAACACTTCAAAGTGACAGCTTCCCTCTTAAAAGAAAATGAGCAACAACTGGGTCGATATCCTAGAATCTGAAATAACTGCAGAGCTTCTGGAAAAAAAAAGCCATTGCAGATATGAGGTAGGAGAGAATATAGTTTCAGTACTTAGAAACCATGAAAGCCAGGAATTTTGAGCTACCAGATATTTTGGCCAGAAATTCTCTGGCAGGCATTTACAACTATGTCAATGAATGTCGTCAACCTGTGAGATACAAAAAATTCAAAAATATGCTCTCTCAGGTACAATGGGTACACTGATGTTAGCCTATTTATAAATATGATTTACTACATAAGCTTTGGAGACCATGAATTCTCTAAGTCTCTCTGCACCTGTGTGTACGCACACACTTGCATGTTGCTGTCCTGCTTATCATTTTGGAGCCTGTTAGCAAATTTCAGGCAAATCAGATAAGCAGCTGTGGTTCCCTCTAGCTTGACAAAAGAGGACAAGAAAACCCCAGACAGTGCCACCACTAAGAGAAAAGCTGAAGGCAATCTTAGTGGGACACTATAGAAAGACACTACATGAATGTCTCAAGAGCGGTAACATCTCTGTCAGTGCTTGTCCCTTAAGGGATATCAGAAGACCCAGGCAATGAGGCTCAGAGAGAAGCAGTAACCAGTCTTCATTAGCTTTGCTGCTCATACTAATTCCTTCACTTATTATAATAGCAAGTATGTGTATCTATAAATAACAGTAGAGTGTAGGCACTCTACATACTAAGGGCTATACAAATATATATAAAAGTATTTTTCCTGCCCTAGGTAGGTTGCCATTCCCCTCAGTGAGGTTGGAAAAATACAAACATAAAGAATCAAAAACAACTCTCACATACTGGGGAGATACTCAGGTGCACCTTTCACAAAGGTGATACATTTGGGTGAGAAGAGTGTTTTGATCCCTGCAGCCAGTCCAGTGTGTACAGAAGAGGAGACTGCTTTAATTCCCTCTTGGCTGTGCACTATTAACTGCTATGCAGTGGGGTTAGCTGAAGGCTAAGCTTAGTAGCTGATACAGTACCTGCACCTTATCAATAAGTATTTTTGATAACTCTAATTCACCAGAACTCCTAGGAGAGAGGGTATCAATGGCAGTTATATCACGATCATGGTATTTACCTCTCATTCTGTAAGTAAAAGCTAAGACTCTCAAAATGATCACAATGAATCTATACACTGTAGCTATGTAATTATTTTGGAGGTTTTTCTAATTGAAGTTTTTCAGACTTTATTAACTGAACTTGCAGACTATAAAAAGAGAATAAAAATAACACAACCACTCACTGGAGACTGTATTGGAAGTCACAGATCACAGTAATAAAGACGATTTTATGTATACAAAGTTTTTGTTTCTCTTTTACTACATAAATCACACATAGACACATGGGTTTGCATTTTCTATTTGTTTTGTTATAGAGCTTATACATTTCTTTACTTCATTACCCATTGGTTACAATGTAAATTCATAATTTTTATTTCTATAAAGAATTTCTATTAAAATGGTATGTATATAGAGAGAGGAAAAACAAACCTAATCCTAGATCCTCAGTTGACATAAAAAGATACATTTCTGTATCTAAATGACCTAAAGTAAATTTAGATAATTAATAAAAGGTGAATTTGCTTTTTTTTTTCCTTTTCTTTTCCATGGGCACAGTACTTTTAATTAAAATGAATCAGTACTCTATGTAAAGTGGTAAAAACCTAATAAGGCCGTGTCTATGCAGCATTCAGAGTAGCTCTATGTTAGAGAAACTTGCATGAGAAACTTGCATTAGCAAGAAATCAGTCTGCTTAGGAATGATTGTTTAAATTATTAATATATATATATTGCCATGACTAAATTCTCAAGTAATTTGTTCTAAGGCAAATTAAATATACTGAGAAAAATCTTGGCCTTGCTAGAGTTGGTGGAAGTTTCTTCAACTAACTTCAGTACTCCAGAACTTGACCTTCAAGTAAGGATGACCAGGTCTCAGTAAATCTCGGTTTACAGTAGCAATATAAAGAAAATTATGCTAACTGATAACAATGACTTACGACCCAATCACTACTTCTGCCTCTAAAAGAAACCTGTATATGTATGTTACATTAAGAATTAACTGATTACTGCTCTACAACATTTCCTGTGCTTTGAGGCAAGCTAGTTAGTTTTAAAAATTTTAGTTTAAGAATTTTAGTTTAAACCGTTTTAAACAATTTAGTTTGTCTCTGGAGACATTCAAAACCTGCCTGGACCTGTTCCTGTGCAACCTGCTCTAGGTGGACCTGCTTTGGTAGGGAGGTTGGACTCCAGAGGTCCCTTACAACCCGATATCATTCTGTGATTCTGTGCAATGCATTAACTTGTGCTAGAAGGTTACATTTTTGCCTATGCGTTTTAGAGCCATTGGCATTTTTTTTTTTTTATTCATCATGGAAAACTAGAACAGAAAAATGCTGGTTTCAATCAAGCCAATGCATCAAAATTATTTCCTGATAGAGAAGATGCCTGTTTACACTTTATCTTGCTAATTTCTGAAAGATCCTTTAACAATTATTTTTTTTACCTTCTAGTATCACCACCTCCAGTGGTGATACTACCCTACCTTATAGGTTTCTTCTGCCAGTGAAATCCTAATTGGCTTAGGAATCTCCTTTTGTTATTTGACAGTGGTAGGTTTTTTGGTTGGTTGGGATTTTTTGCTTGTATTTTGCCCTTTTTTTTTCTTTTTCTCCACAAATCCACCTTTTTTTTTCCCCTCAGTGTGCTGTCAACGGAGCACAGGAATGCTAGTAAATTGGATCATTAGCAAAGAAATAAGAATACCTTCTTTCACTGCAAAAAGTACTGTTTTCTTGACACATTCTTTCAGAACCTAAGAATTACTTAGATTTGAAAATAATGCAGAACTCCTTGATCTATTCAATTACAGTCTTTTGAGTTGAATGCCAAAAATGACTGTTCAAATATTATTTAGAACAAGATTTAATAAATAAGGAAAGATCGTCCAGAGAGTAATACCAGGTAGTTGAAAACAGCTGAAATAAGAAAATCCTCTCTGTTCTCCAAGTGTCTTTTGATGTTCTCTTTTATTTTCATTTGTTATGGATACATAATTGTGCATGCATTCACAGTCACTCCAGTGAGACCCCAGTGATTTTAACCTCAGGCTCCAGTCCAGAAAAGCATTCAAGTGCTTTGAGTCTCACCAAAATCAATGGTGAATTACTTACACACCTAAAAAGCATTTACACTTCTGCCTGAATCAACTGCATAGTTTATACCCATCCAGACATTGTAAATAGGTATCAAGAAGATAGGTAAAAAATGTCAAAAATACCCTCTTCTTGATAAGATGCCACTCTTAGATGCATGTAAAACCTTGGGAAATTAAGCAATTTTCCATATCCATGTCTGTCTCAATTCCCTCTCCTATCACAGCCTACCCACATAGTGACTTTAACTCAAGATGAAACCCAGCAAAGTGTTGTTTTCTCCCCCTGTCTCAATACCTTGATTTCCATGCAAAGGAAAAGACATCTCTGAAAGGGAGAAGGAGAGAATAAACATCATTTTCAAAGGATCCTTCAGTCTCCAGTTTCCCCAGGGCACACCATGCATGGCACATTGCAGAAGATTGCCCAGATGCAAGCATATTTATTTTGTTCTGTTCATCTGTCAGAATGACTTAGTTTGCTAAGCATGGACACTTCATACTCTGAAGAGAGACTTATTGTAGCATGGGCACTCAATTATGGTGGATGAGGAAGTTGGAGACGCGCTGCTGTGTGAGTTGGCAGATATTCTTGCATTAGTAGGAAGGAAGCCGTGGGAACAGTAAGACAATGTCCTCATATGATAATGTGTGTGTGTTTGTTGTGAAATATAGCAAAGCAGATAGCAATAACTGGGTAGCCTAGATGCCTGAAAACTTAAATGTAACCAATTGTATTACTCACAATGGCCCGTGGACATTAACCCACAACCTATCCATGTAAAGAGCAGGGTGTGTGATCCGAAGATGGAAAACTATATATGCTGCAAAAATGGAACATTAAATGTCTTTGCTTCACCATCTGGCAGAGTCCATGTCCTTTGTTGCAACACTCAATCTCCTTTCAAAGAGGCACATGATCCTACAGAAGTCTGTCCTAGCTACCAGCCCCTGAAACTTTTTATTTCCACATGCACAGTGCAACATTTTTACCCTGTAAATCAGACCCTAAGTTACTCAGAGCTGTAAAGTAAGACTATCTAGATCTTGTTTTACACGTATTTCCTTACAGACAGCAAAAAAGCCCCAAAAAATAAAATCCAGACTTTTTTTAGAATCTAAACCATTGTACTGGCAAGCTTAGGTTTAAATAAAAGAGACTTTAAAACAACACGGTGAGAAAGAATATGGGGAAGTGAGGCAGGTTTAGAATCAGTTCTCCCTGGGTGCAGTATGTCCTTGCAGCTAAGCACGTGTATCTAAGCCTTGGTTCAGCGAATTCTGTGATTTCCTGAAGTGCAAACAGCACTGCTCATTTTCTGGGGAGCAGCCAAGAACATTGCAGGCAGAAAAGCTCCCAAGTAACAGGAGAAGCAAGTAGAAAAGATACAGAGGGGAATCACTGCACAGAGGGCCAAACATTAGAAGATGAGGGACAAGGAGCTCCCTAGGAACTAGACAATAGTGTACAATCTTCTTGTGAAACATTTCAAGACAACATGGATGCTCCTCTCTAGAAGTCATATAAAATAGTAGAGAACATATAGAGAAAAATGCTACCCATCACAGGCTCCCTGGCAAGGTAGCAACCATATGCATTGGGCATGGAGCTTCTTAAGAACAGGACAAAGAGACTATTTTCCCCATAATTAGTCTCTGGCAATGAGAAGTGAATATAGCATAGGCTCAGAACTAGGAAAAGAGGTGTTACGTACCCTGGCGATAGGAAGGTAATGGGATTAGGATACTGAGAGACAGCACTACAATTAAATATTATGAGGAAACAGATGGGAAAAGAGTTGAGATTTTTATTATAGACAAGATGATGAAAAAGCTGGATAAGGAAGCTGTATGCAGAGCAAATGCATATTGGGCATTGGAACTGGGGATACCATTTCCACCAGTGAGCAAAAAAGAGGAGTCAGGAATGGAGAATGATTTTATTGTTAAAAAGCATTTCAGAAAGAGCAGAGGATATAACCCGAGACTCTCAGTTTATAACATTGCTACTTTAAATTGCCTTGCTTCATCTGACTAGGAGAATACCTCAGCCTTACAGAGGATGAGGACTAAGTACTGCTATCTGCCATATTTACTCTGTTAGCCTGAGTGGCAGATATCCAACTGTGCAACTAAATCAAAGACTAATATTGAGTGTAAAGTGGATCACTTGCAGAACTTTACTCATTTGAAAGTTATATTGTCATTGTACTCTTTGTTTTAATTGAAAGGGTTATAAAGTAAAGAACTATAAAGATGTAACATCATACATTAAGGATATGACGCATTTGACTAGCCAAACATTCGGAAAAGGTATAAAAGGCCAGAAAAATGTGGCCTATATACCTCTTTAACTCTTGTTTCTTAATATTTTACAAATTCGTTCAAAATGAGACAAACATGATAATGAATTCAATATATGCAAAAGACACAGTTTGAAAAATGTAAGAGGGTAAGATATAGTAGTATGTCACAAGTCTTTTCAAAGGAGAATCTCCTTTTCAGAGTCAAATACAAATTCACTGTTTTGTCAGGAAAGCACTAGCATAAATATTTTTATTTTTCCTATGTTGAAATCAACAATGAAAGTGAAAGGAAGAACGTATTATGGTCTGTAAAGAGAGTCCTCATGAAACAATGTAATTTAGATAAAGTTAAGTTTAGATTGTGGTTTACTGATAAAATCCAAAAATTAATTAAAAGAAAACTCAAAATCAAATTTAAAACAGTAATAACTGTGAGATACATGGCTATAGTAGGTAGCTATAAAATAGTTGTATAAATTATTCAGATTTGCATCATAAGAGCATTTGAGATCCTAAGCCCAGAAACTTGTGCCAAGTAAATTTTTTTAAAATATATATTCAAACCTCTGCTTTTGGAAAAGTTCCAGTGCTTTATTTTTCTTAAAGACATAGTTTATTTCTCTTAAAAAAAAAAAAAATCAGACTAATTTTTTGTAAGAAAATGTCAGTGCTCATTCACAAATTGTAGCGCAAGAATCCTCCACTAAAACTATCCCTAAAACCCCAGAAATGTCAGAGGCCTAATTGTCATTCACCATGCTCATTTTTTTCTAAAAAAGAAAATTTAGTTAGAGAGCAATGTAGTTTTTCACATAACGCAAGCTGAGAGGAAGTTCATCTCATACAAAAGTTGTAAGTAAAAAACTGCCTTGACAGCTACCTTTTTCCCAACCTCATTTTTTTTTCTGTAGCATGAAGAGTTCAAGGGTTTTCCATGGGACAAACTAAAACAGTGGAACAGCCTTCATTTAACACAAGAATCAAGAAATTGAGTACACAACTTTTAAATTTTTTCAACGTCTAAGTATTATTAAATTCTTAACGGCTGGATATCAGGTCAGTTTTAAAACACACTTGGCTCACATTATACAGCATAAGTAAAAAACTATTAATTTCCCCTTATTTCTGTATAAAATGACACTGCATTTATATGACTTTATGCAGAACAGAACTTACAATATGTGAGCATCAGAAATTGAAAAGGCAATATTTTTTTCTCAGAATTGTAGGGTTTTACTGTTAACAGACAATAAAAGGAGTTGGGCAAACTTAATATAAAAAATACGTCCTTTTATAAACTTGTAACTTATACTGAAAAAGTAGTAAGCTATAAAACAAAAAATTACAAGACAAGAAGAAATACAAATACCCTTTAACGTACATTAACTTACTAATGGAAGGAAAAGCCTAGAGTCCTCTTTCCCATATCCAACAGCTCTTCTCCATCATGCATGCACATACCAACCTCATCCTCAGAGTAGCAACCTCCCTGTCCTGTGCAGCGCCACATCAAGGCTCACGTCGAGGTTGGGGGTTTTGAGGGGTTGGGGCCTTTCTTGGCGCAAGCTTTGAGGGCGCCAATAAACATTGGCATTGGCATTCAGACCCCAGGAAACTGACATTGGCATTCAAACCCCAGGTGCTGCAGAGACACAGGGAATATGAACCAGTGCAATCAGGTAAGTCCTAAGAAGGAGCCATAAATATGAAATATATAGATCTGACAGGGCTAGCACTAGAAGTGCTGATAGCCAGTGACTCTGTACTAAAACAAAAAATATATCTGAAGGAAGAGTGACAAATTTAAGATGACATGAGAGGGGAAAAAAATGATATGCTATGAGGTTTCTCTCCTCTTTCCCACCTTCCATCACTCAAAAAGATCAAGAAGTGAAGAGTTAAAAAAAGCACTTCACAAGAGTTATAAGATATTTTTATGAGAATACATCATTCGCTGTAAGAGAACCTGGTAGTGTTGTGCCCCTTCCCATTCAGGGCTCAGTTTAAATGCATTCAAATCACCAGCCTCACTTGAAATGCAGCGGAGACCTATAGAGTTATTACTGTCCTACACCATGACATTGCAAAATATGCCAGCACCTCCTAGGGAGGCCTACCTATTTCATTCTGAAGTTGCACATAATTTACTGCCCCTTACCAGCCACAAATCTAATTTGTCATCATAGTTCCCAAGGTTCTTGCCTTCCACAGAGATTGCACCACTTTTCCACAGTCTGTATTTTCAAGAGATGAATCTCATTTTGTTGTTTTCCTGCCTATCTTTATGATCTTCCCAAATACTTTTTATTGTGTTTTGCCCTCAATGATATTTTCAATAGCTCTAGATTTAGTATCATTTTGGCATTTCATTCAAAAAGTCCTGTCCTTTCCAACCATTCAAAAAGAGATCAAAAAATACTTATTAATATGAAATTTTGTATAAGTTAGGCATAATTTCCAACTGCCTTTCTGTTACTTCTGCCTTTTTTTTTCCATATGCAAATATGAGAACATTCTCTATTGGTATGCCAAGGTCATATGAAATAGAAATACCATACAAATAGAAATGTCTATGAATAAGACATTTTTTACAAAAAAACCCAAAATATTTTAAAGTATTCCAAGAAAAAAAAATTCAAGATATTTCCTCTTTAATTAAAAAATTGCTGCTCCTATTCAAAACCTGCACTATAAGCTTACTAGGGAAAATTAAGGTTTTATGAAACTGTATTAACCTTTTACTCTAAGGTGTTTTTACCACAGAGATAATCACACATTTTTGTTTTCCTATTTGTTCCATTATCTTATTAAAGAAGGAAGGGAAAATATAAACCATACATTTCAGTATCTTTTTTTTTTTATTTGAATATCCCAGCATTTCAATTTTTTAATATCTATTTTACCCTTTAAGGTTTACCTCAGTATTCTGCTTCTCTGTTACTTTTGAATATGTTTTACAGTAATTCTACACACTTGTTATCTGGTTGTCTCAGTATCATAAAATCTATGTAATCCAGATCTGCTGATTTGCATTTCTTCAAGTTTTCAACACCTTCAGGTCTTTTCTTATCTGTTGTTAACCAATATTTTACAATACGTCTCAATATTTCATCCTAGCTGTCTAAACCCCTTTTGACTCCATCTCCTTCCTCAGCAGCAAAGATGGATTGAAAAAGAGAGGAGAGGAGAGGAGAGGAGAGGAGAGGAAAATTAGAAATTCAGTAATTTTAAGGTCAGAGCTACTAAGTCATCAGTCAACACATAATTTCTGAATCAGTGACCATAATGAAAACTGAGACTGTAGTATCTGATCTGTATTTTTAATATTGTAACAGATTTAAAACCACCTTGAACTCCATTATTTTTCTTTACTCATCTTACAATAATAAACCATCCTCTTTGTGTCCCTCCCATCACCACAAGGAAGAAAATTGGCAGGAGGGATTTAATACAACATAAATTATATCCCAGCCATACATACATATACGGTATTAATTATATGGTATGGTGCAAAAGCTCAGTGCTTCTCTTCTCTTACCTCCTCTCACTCAGTGAGAATCTGCTACAGTAAAACCACCAGATATTACATTTGAACCTAAATCCCAACCAGGCACTATGAAGCCCTTCTCATGCAAATATGAACCTCAGATGGGCTCTGACAAAAGTCTTAGCTTCACATTTCTTAACACCCACAAACTAGTGACCAAAATATACTCTCTTTTACACACACACAAAAAAGTTGAAATCAGTTTGTTATCATCACACAACTTCAGAGTACATGCAAACTCTAAAAGGAGATGCAACTGTATGATTATCCAACATCATATATCCAGGAGCATGTCTACTGTACCAGCTAGCTTTAAAGAGAGGGAGAGATTTGTTAGTTCCCCTGATAAAACTACAGCTAGTGTAACTCAGAGTAAATGAACACTTAAGCTTTCATTTTCTTAGAAAACTTACAGTCACTATCCCAAAAGTAATAATGTAATTTTATTCTACATGAGCTGATTTTATATTAAACACTAGTCCACTAGATTTTTTTTAGGTTTGGAATTATTACTCTCATTTGTTGTTTTGCTCTTCACAGAAGTTGTCAGTGAAGATTACCACTCCATCGCTGCTTGTGATATCATTGAAATATGCTTGACTAAGGATTTATCCCAAACATCCCATACTTTAATGATAGCCCTAAATGCTGGCCTTTGCAATCCATCTCTGTCACATATAACTGACAAGTTAAGTATAAAGCAGCAGTACTAGTACTGCATAGGATTTCCTTTTTAATGCAGTAAGGAAAAATAGAAATTATTGTAAACTAGATGTACAAATTCCACCAAAAAAAAAGTTCACACTAACATTTTTTTAAAAACTTTTAACTCAACTAGTAGTTAGGAAAAACAAAGAATATAAACTCAAAAGCAAAATCCCCCAAACCCCATCTGTTTTCTATAAGAGTTTTTCATATTTACACATATGCTTTGTTCCCGAATGACAGCTTTTAGCTCAAAGTGATTTTTGTTTTTTAAAGCCAGGCTGTAAACATGCATTCAAACACAGAAATACTGAGAACCTTGTCTCAGCCTCACATGACCCCAAAAATTGTGTGGAAATGTCAATGGAAGCAGGAACTACTGCAGTCCCAAATTGATGATAAAGCTGTAAATAAGCTTTCAAATAGCCATGATCATAGTACTCCTGGCTTTTAGTTTTCAGTCTTACCCTTTTGTATTTTTCTAAATTGTTTTTAATAACATCAACATTTTTCCATATATTTCTTTCATGGTTGCAAATGCTTATCAAAAAGGTAGAAACTGCTCTTAATTATAATGAAAAGAAAAGAGAGATGGACCAGAATTTCTGGTTTAAAGACTGAGTACAGTATTAGGTACACAGTGTCATCTAGAGGCCAAGGAGCTCTTTATAATAACTTTTACAGTGAGTGGCTAAGTTTTGCTGACCAACACTTATGTCCACTTGACTCGTCACATAAAATAACTCTATAGACATTTTGAGCTGAAGACGTACTGCAGTTATTCTAAATATCTGCATCAACACCTACAGATTAGTGTAGGAGTGTTTCAGTGTACAATGCACATAAGCAAATGGATTTATATGTGACTAAGTTTCTAGGGACAACGCCAGCCTCATGAACTCTTTTCTCCTTACATTGCCAAGAAAAGCTGTCAGCACAGGGAAGAACTGCTGTTTGTGACTGAGAATAAGCAAAGACAATTTAATTTGCATACATTTGTATTTGCACTGGGACGGATGTTTAAACTTTACAGTTTAAACTGTAAAGCCATGTCACCTTTGACATTTTTCTAGAAACATAATATAAACCAAACTTTCAGTGCATAAGACAAAATACATCTAGAAAGAACTTCATCATTATTATTAAGATAAAAATACATTTTTCAAGAGAAAAAATCCCATGTTATGCAAGAGAAAAACATGGTTTTGAAAACACCTGCCACACAGAGGAATCTGATCTAACTAACCAAATGAGCAAATGAGGTATGTGTGTCAGCCCCAATACAAATTCATGACAACTTACAAAAAAAGCTGAGTCTGCACTCTACATGTAAGATGGTGTACTTCTTATGTGTGTACATGTCCTAGTCTATTATTTCCATCAGAGTATTCTCTACTTGAATACATACAACAAAGCAGAACCCATTGGTTCTGCAACTAGTGTCCAACACAGAGTTAGACAGAGCT
This sequence comes from Scolopax minor, assembly GCA_028566535.1. NCBI lineage: Eukaryota > Metazoa > Chordata > Aves > Charadriiformes > Scolopacidae > Scolopax > Scolopax minor. The sequence goes on from JAOXNG010000012.1 coordinate 87,863,869, forward strand.
GTTAATGCAAACAAAGTCTAAACAGATTAGTATCACACAAAGAGAAAAAGCATTGGCATAAAAAAAATTATTCATATAGAAAGATTTTAGATATGATATAGGCTTTGGATGGTCTGATTTCTGCTAAAAGAAAAGCAAGTTGGACGCAAGCTGTAAAAGAGTGTGCATGCAGAATGCCATTCTGGAGGTAGTACTGATAGTACATGCTCCATCAGCCCTGGTTGAGAGACAGCAAAAATGGTAGAGCATTGCACTGAATCAGAAAAATCGCTTAATGTAGTGTACACTCTTGGAAGAAAGAGGAAGAGGTGACTCATTCACACACATTTTTATTCCTTCTGAGCTCTGAATTGTTACAGCTACCTACACTCTACAGATGCAGTTCACCTGTAATGAATGAACCAAGTTTGGTATAGCTTTTTCCAGGAACATTGTGGTCCAATCCACATGTATGAGAGACAGTGTCTAGCAAGAAAACAGCACAGTTAATATGGGAATTTAGGAACCTGCAAGAACTAAGGCTTTCTCTGTTACCAGTAACATCAATGTAATTCATTTTACCCTAGTTAAAAAGTAGTTTCTCCTCTGATCTAAAATTAATATTACCAATGCTATACCTTCTTGCAACTTGGATGAAATCCTATTTATGTATTCTTTTATACTCTTAATAGCATCTTTGATAGTCGAAAGTAAGTAGCAATTAAAGCCTAAGCATATGTAGTTCCATAATACTTTTCCCCCTGCTATTCAAATCAACTGGAAAGAAGGAAAAATAAAAAAAAGAAAAGTGGGAGAAAAAAAAATTGCAAATAATTTATCTGCTATTTCCCCCTCTATTTAGAGTTCACTAAACACTGGTGTCTGCAAGAATTTTCTGTGCTGGAAGAAGAAAATACCTACTTGACTGTCAATTCTTTAGTTCAACAATGCAGGTGATATAAACATTATAAATATTGAATATATACCAGTTTTTAACATTTCAAAAAATCCACTGCTATAATAGAAAAAAAATCTGAATCCTAAAAATGTTTAAAAGTGATAAGAGTCATTGGAAAAAAAAGGAATATATACTTCAACTTAAAGCATGGAAAACAAGAAACAGTGAGAACCTTAGTCTTTCCCACTATCCCCAAAAGTACAATGATTTTTAATGTAAACTGTTATATTTTTAAGAAATAAAGTGCTAATTAGAATTATTTATACAAGTAGAGACTGTACAGCCAGCATTTCATTGAAAACCCACACCTCCAAAAAGTGCAATGGGTCTAACACTTCATACACATGTAGAATGGAGCTGTGTTGCGAGCTCAGCACCCAAAAGATGGTGAATACATATAGTCTGAAAACCTACAATCTCATAAACTAACTGAAGTAAATAAACGACAATCGATAAATATGACCTTTGCAACAAATGCGGTCACACAGGGCAGCTTTCTCACTGGCTTATTTTTTCTTATAGTGACCAAGTTTATGCAGCAGTTAATAGTTATGGCTGGTTGCCTTCCCACAAGATCAAACAAAATCAGAATCCTTATTTATGATGTCTTTTAGGAGAAATTGTACCCCATGCATTTCTTCATGATAGGTAAAGCATAAGTGATATGTGTCCACAAATTTTTGCAGTTAAAAACCTTATCTCAAGTTGATAACCTTTGATATTTTTTTTTCACTGAAGTTCAACTGAATAGAATAAAATTTGTTTTGAGTGAAAAACCAACATAAGCCAGAGATTAAAAACTTTCCATTTTCAGATGTCAACAAATGTGCAGCAAAATTAAATTTGGTCCTGGATTCACATTTCACAAATTCAAGTTACAAGCATCATACCCCAGTAGTTTACTAAATGGTTGATCTCTGGCATTAATAAGAGAGATCTAACATTAGACAAACTAGGGTACTTTCCCAGTTTATTAGTATTTATATATAAATAACATTTTGAACGATTCCTATGCATTGAATAGAGACTTTCTTCATTTCCCTCCCTGTATATGATGAGGCCAGAACACCATTAAAGCCCATCTTTAGCTCATTATGTAACATCACTAAAAATGTCACTTTGTCAAGTGCTATTAGATTTCTTCTCATAGAAATAAGACTTCTTTCTTATGATTTGTAAATTAAACCCAAAGAGAATCTATGACACAAAGAATGAGATGTATTTACAGCTGGCAAGGTTTGGGTTTGGGGTATTTTTCATAAAAGAAATTTTATCAATAGTTTCTTCTATATTTTCTTCTGTAACTGGATAGAAAATGCTCCTGTGAATTCAGCTTGCATGCATGAGAAACTCATAGTTCTTCAGCATATTTTAAACTAACATTCAGAAAAGGAAAACAAAAGCTATTTAAAGCACAAAGATTAAATCAGGGTGTGCACAGCAAAATTCTTTTGTCTCTCAAAAGAGCAATTCAGAGAGATGATTAATGGTTGCATGTAAAGGTCATTGAGGAAACATTACTACAAAACATTTCCATTCTGAAAAGATCTATTTTCCAGCTCTCCAAGCAGACTATTATATGCTATAGGTAATTGAAAGTAAAGTAATAAGACTCACAGAATGTCTGATATTTCTATTTTATATCGGAACACTTAAGGGTTTACAATACCCATAACATTGTGTCTACAGTATATAATCAACCACTGGCATTCTGATTTGGTCATCCATGTATTTTAAAAATCATCATGACAACTAGTTTTTGAATAATTTATGGATTCAGAGCAGAATTCAAATCAGACTTAGCTGCTGCAGTTCACAAACCAGGATATTTGTTTCAACTGTATAAAAAGTTCAGTTTGCATTAATACACTAGCCTAAAATTACAGGGAAAATGCCCGTTCTTCTGATGCTTCTGCTCTAGGAGGGTAACACAGCACAGAGCAGATGAAGGCAGTAGAAAAAGTAGTTGGAAATGGACAGTTATTTGATTAGTTTCCCGATAATGGAAAGAAAGAGTCCTTTCTCATATGTATTTTATTTAGAAGCTACTTTTGAATACATTTATCAAGGATGTTTTTCCATAGTTAACTAAGAATGGTAAGTTAAAGTTGAACATTGACTTTATTCTCTAAGTTGTGACAATAGTAAAAGTCTTATCTGCTACCTGTAACATTTAACAAAAATGCCATAATTTTTTTTAAAGTTTAATACCCTTAGAAGACTTATTTTTCCCAATAGCGTCTGTCAAGTCAGATCTCAGCACCTTTACAAATTGCATTAGAAGAGAATTTAATTGAATATTGAAAGTGATCACAACTGAAGTCAACTCCTAACATATTTAAAAAGTTTACTGGACTTTGCCGTTGCTGAGTTTTGTTTCTTTTTAAGATTTTGGGGCATATGTAACCAAAACACAATGGATAATGGCTACAATTCTATGTAGTTTTACCACAATATTTTGCTCCTCCTCTCCTTGATCTTACAGTTTTGTTTGCCTTACGGGCTGTGAAATATCGCTTGCTGTAGTTCCTAGCTATCTATAGCCATCTAGTTGTGTCAAAGATCATTTATATTTAACAAAACACAAAATAGACAATATATAGTTTTGATAAAACTATGCCCTTAGGAAAAAAAAAAAAAACCAAACAGAGACAAAATGTATAATATTACACTGCAACTTTTCTTGTTTCTATACTGATTCTTCTGTGTTAACAACTTCTTCAACAAGCAGAATGCATGACAGAGGCATCTTGGAACTTCAGTTCTTTGGCTTGCTGGGGTTTTTTTCTCATTATCTAAAACACCATAGGTATTATAAAACATCTTATAGATTAGTAGCACTAACTCAGAGAACTACCTTGTTCATTCTTTAGAGATCCTTGATTGTAAATTTCCTTTAGAATTCACTATTTTACTTTTGTAGCTAAATAAGAACTATAGGCCTGAGATCTGAAGGCAAAAAAACTAACCACACAGCACCTTTTTGGAATTTAACGGGAAGATCTTCTCTCCACACTAGCAGGATCCTCCTCACAGGATCAGGGATTTGCTCCGACAGGAGCACTGTGGTTCCA
>JAOXNG010000012.1:87867979-87892610 GCA_028566535.1 Scolopax minor
TTCAGTTTTAATTACTTGTGATGTAGCCACATACTAGTGCGATGACAGTTATTTAGCTATCAAGCTTCAACTTCAACTACCTACAACACATTCTAGGATGGAACCACACAGCACCTGTTTGGAATTTAACGCCCACCGTAAGATCCAGAACCTGGTCCTAATCTCCCTAAACAACTGATGGAGATTAGAAAGGGAGGAAGCACACTGAGCAGGATACTCAGAAAGGCAATGGAAAGGTGTCACTTGTGTGCCACAGACTCTCAGCTGCAATGCCATAACTTCATAACCAATTAATTAATTTAAGTTGCTCATGCAGCCATACTCAGGTACGGTATACACAAAATGATGATTTAAGTAATGTGGATGATGGCCAAAAACCTGGTCCATTAATGGGGAATGGGGTGAGAACCGACAGAAAGTGTCAGTTGCACATGAAATCATTCCCAGCCTTGATGTTTTGTATCTTGGGACTCCTGAATCCAAGTAATTTTTCCCTTTTCATTTAGGTCCTCTTTATTAAATACCTCAAATACACATCTTGAGTCTTTGTTCTTTAATACCTACTCTAGATACTCTTGAACTAGAAGGTACACTCAACTTGGAGATGTGAAAACATCATCAAGACTCTTTCTACCAAATTATTATTTATTCAAACATATCTGCCTTCTGAATCATTGCTCTCCCTTTTTAGCAACCTAAATCAAATCTAAGTTCTTTTTTTTTTTCCTCCAGAAGTGACTCTTCTTGTCCCTATCCTTATTTGCTGTAGAATTTACCATTGATTTTCATTTGTCATCAACTGTCTGCATTTCATACTCATAATTTACAGCCACCTTTATGAAATTCTCAGTTTTTTATAACATACTTTATATTTAATATGAGAGAAACACTTTTACTCCTAATCCCATTTCCAGTGAGGACATTAAGGCTTTATTATGGGTGTATCAGAATGCATTGCAGATAAGCAGATAGACACCAATAAATTATTCAGGTCATTCTAAGTGCATACCAATAAAACCTTCTTATACAACAGCATTCCTTTTGGAATTTAGCATTTCAGGCATTACTCTAGTTTTAAGCATTACTTTTCCTGACCATTTATGCATATATAAAGCCAGCTGTATTTAATTATTATGAAAGATAAATAAGGGGAAAATAAAAAAAAAAAAAAAAGAAAGAAAAAAAATTAAAATTACTCCATTTAATTCTCTAACAATAACCAACGAGGAGTATTCTCTACAAAGCACTTCTGGAAAGTACCTAATCTGTCCAGAATCCCAAGACTTGAAATGTTGAAGGGATCATTAAAATCCATCTACTTTTCTTTTGCATTCTCTATGCTTCCCCAAATTATATCTTCTCATAATCATGATACTGTGGACATTAAAGCTTGCCTTAAAGTTAGTAGCTTGCTTTCTCTTTCGAGTTTTGGTTTCTAATGGACATACCAACCTGAACCCCTTTCTCCAAAAACAGAGAAATGATCTAAGCTCAAAAATTCACACTAAACTCTGACGTTAGCACATGTGATGACTGAATGCGCCCTTCTCCTCTCCCAACCAAGCCCTCAGCATTTCTGATTTTTCAGGGTTTTTTTGATCAGTGGTTTTCAATGGAGGATGGCAGGGGATTTTACCTGTCTCGTAATAACCTCTTTATAAACATTTCTTCTTTCCAATTAATGAAGTTCTCTCCAGTGCTAAGAGCCTATAGTATCTTTTCTGCTATGAATGTTGTATTCTTCCCTCTTATTTGTTGGGCAGAAAATCCTTAAAAATCACTAAAACTCCTATTGCAACTGTTCTGATAAAAACTACCTTGTCTTAAAAGGAAATATATGTATACCTGAGATTCTCTTGCCAGCGCTGTATGAGCTGCTCAAAACACTGTACGGCCTATAAAGAGTAGGTGGTAATCCGCTTGGGAATCTCCCCTATGCCTCCCCTGCATTACAGTGTTCTCTAGCTATGAAACACAACTATGTTTTAAACTACAGATATTGGATAGTTGATTGAAAACTACAACAGAAAAGATTACTGGCTGATAAATTTCTCTTATTCTTTCTACATACTTTCTTACTAAACATTAAACACCTCAAATTACCTATTTTTAGTGACATTAGATAAAGACACCATCTAGTGGCTAGCATGTAGCCCTTTCCATATGAACCTCTGATTATTTTGACACGGTCTAATACAGTGTTTCTTATAGATATAGCATATTAAGAATACTTTGTATTTAAAAAAAAAAAAAAAAGTTAAAATTTGACAAAACACACCACAGCTACCTGTCATGGCAATGGAAAGAAAAGTAGAAGATATATTATCTAATAGTATTCAAAATTCATATGAATTATAAGGTTAGAACAGATTGTTTTTCTTTAAGAGTCTTCCTTTGCAATTGGACCAGATGTTGTTCAGTGGCTCATAATATTTCCAATAAACCATTATCTCCTTATGGTTTATTCAAAAGATGAGGTCAAGTTTCATTTAAGAGAAAAATTTTATATCATCATTAGACACTAACATAGGGATAAGAAATTTGCATTTAAAGAACCATATGAAAAAATTATAGACAGATAACCTAAAGCATTTTAAAATCTGAAAGAAAGGTTTTGGAATGTGAGATGTAAATTCAAGCTTACCCCATGCAACTGAAAACTGACATAGCTTTGAAAAATTCCAAATTGAAATAAATCCTTTTGTTAAAATACAATCCAAATGCCTCGTGTATGCAAGCACTCCTTGTTGCTAAGGAACTGGATTTCTAAGGAAGTGGAAAGGTTTTCTGGGCTTTTAAAACCAGTAAAGTTGAGTTGTGTCCTTAGCTTGACTCTAACAGCAGGTAAGGAAGCTTAATTGAAAACCTGTCCAGGATTTACCTAACAGCAAGCTTCTGCATAGTTCAAAAAAATTCTTCTGAAATAACAGTTCACAAGTTACTTCTGGCCTTTCTCATTTCAGTACAGAAGCAGAGTCTCATGAGTCTTCATTTGTTTATTTTGCAATAATTTCTACACATTTTATTGATCTTCTCTCCTAGCTCAAGTATTTCAAAGCTGAATATCTGGATGTTGAAACTCTCAGTTTTAGATATACACAGAATAACTACATGGCACCCCAAAATATTTGCAATGCATAATCAGTGCTGAGCCAGAAGAGGTAAGGGAGAATTTTGCGTGTTTTGGGTTAACTTCTGTGAGCCAGTTAGCACAGAGTCTCCCCAGTCTTGTACAATACTCTTCAGTATCTCCTTAATTTAAAAACAGGTGTACTTCTTTTGATAAATAAACGGTCCTAGAAATTTAGATATCATTGATAGTTCTTGGTCTTAAATCTGAGGATATTTTTAGCACATTTTATTTCTTTGTGGTCTTTCATCTACAAGCAAACTACTCCCGATTACCACAAAAGCTGCTATGACAAAAATGTTTATATCTGGATGTTCACTTTTTGTTAAAATAACAGAAGACATAACTCTGAAGTGCATCTCTACATATCCTTTGTTTTACCTTTTCTCTGCTTAAAAAGATAATTTATTTATGAGTTAACAGAAAATTCTAGCCACCAATCTCTACTTGGGACTTGAAGGTTTCTCAGATATGGATAAGTTGCTTGAAAGCACTGCATGTGTTTTCACATTAAATCTCTGACCCTTTTCAGATTTGCCTGTCACTATTAATTTTTTCAGTGGAAAAGCTTAGAAACATAAGCTTTAAAGATTTCTCCTCATTCTTCTTCCTAAAATAGGTTATTTTTTACTTTGTATCTCTCAGAGATATTATGTCATAAAGTACAATTTCCTGAGGTGTGTAACCAGTCCTGTATTTCTCATTGCTCCTTCAAAGAACACCCCTGAAAGCTCAGCAAGCAGATTCAGCATGTATATAGAATACTCCAATGTTCGAAACAGCAGCTTACCAATGCAAATGTTAGTAGATCAATGATAAAAGTGAACTACAATACTCTCTCTTCCCACTTTTCATAATTCTTTACCATTAAAAAAAGCTTTCAAGAAATCTTTTCTCATAGCTGTACTTACTCTTTTAATAGGTTGTAATGGAGGAAGGTAATGGGAACAGCATAATTGCTAGAATCAAGAGAGAACATGTCTAATACTGTTCAGCCAGGTGGGTGAACAAATTAAGATAGATAATGATGAATTAACTCTATCATGGTGCTGAATTCCTTTTAGAACTCCAACCAGTATTTCACAAAAGCTTACAATTTTTCAGTACCTAAGGGCTGAAACTGCAGTATCAGAACAAACCAACCAGCGCTGGTTTGATGACAAACACCAACAGGTAACTCTGGAAACTGCCTATAAACTGCTCATCTGAGACAAAAAGTCATGGGAACATAGATTTCCTGTCCTGAGACTCAACACAGCAATATTCTGAGTGACACTGGCAACAGAATAGAAACTAGTCCTACTTTGTCAAACTGTCCTAGTTTAACAGCTAGGAATATGTAGTGCTGCATCGAGTTGATAAATGTTAAGCTGCAGATTTCCTCCTTTTTGGGAGGGAGAGGAGGATTCTTCCTTTTGTGACTTTTGGGGGACTATTTTTCATGGATTCATGGATTTGACAGAGTTAGAAGGGACCTCTAGAGATCATCTAGTCCAACTTCCCTGCTAAGCAGGATTGCCTAGAGCCTTGCTGAAGCCAAGTTAGATGACATCTGCTGCTCTCCCCTCATCCAGCCATCTAGTTATAATGTCATAGAGAGCTATCAGATTGGTCAAACATGATTTACCCTTGCTAAATCCGTGTTGACCACTTCTAATAAATTCTTTATCTTCAGTGTGTTTGGAGATGACATCCAGAACGAGTCATTCCATTATTTTCCCAGGGACAGAGGTGAGACTAATTGGTCTGTAGTTCCCTGGGTCCTCCTTTCTGCCCTTTTTGTAGACTGGTGTGATATTTGCCTTCCTCCAGTCCTCAGGCACTTCTCCTGTACTCCAAGACCTCTCATAAATGATGGAGAGTGGCTCAGCAATAACATCTGTCAATTCTCTCAATACTTGTGGGTGCATCCCATCAGGGCCCATATACTTATGAATGTCTAGTTTGGCCAAGTGGTCACTAAACCAATCCTGCCCAACAGAGGGAAAGTCTTCCTTTCTCCAGACCCTCTCCCTTGTCTCCAGGCTCTGGGATTCATGAGGGGCCCCTTTGTCAGTGAAGACCAAAGGAAAGAAGGCATTCAGCAGCTCCGCCTTCTCTGTGTCTTCCACCACCAAGGCACCCACTTCATTCATCAATGGGCCTACATTTTCCCTAGCCTATCTTTCTTTACTGATATACTGAAAAAGACTCTTCTTGCTATCTTTGACTGTGATAGCCAAGTTAAGTTCTGCTTGGACTTTCGCCCTTCTAATTTTTTCCCTACATGTGTTCACTACACCTTGATATTGCTCATGAGTAACCAACCCCTTTTTCCAGAGGTTGCACACTTTCCTTTTCTCCCTGAGGTCCAGCCAAAGCCCTGTATTTAGCCAGACTGGTCTTCTTCCCCATCTGCTTGTTTTATGGGGATAGCCTTTTCCTGCGCTTTTGAGAGTTCCTCCTTGAAGTATGACCAACCTTCCTGGCACCTTTGAGAGTGGACACTCTCAACCATGTTCCTAACCAGGCCAAAGTCTGCCTTTCGGAAGTCCAAGGTGGCAGTTCTGCTGGCTTCTTGCCTTGCTTCTGTAAAAATTGAAAACTCTATAATCTTGTGATCCCTCTGCCCAAGACAACCTTGAACCTTTACATCCCCCACAAGACCTTCTCTGTTAACAAGAAGCAGGTCCAGTGGGGCTCTTTCCCTGGTTGGCTTGCTCATTAGCTGTGTTGGGAAGTTGTCTTCCACACACTCTAGGAACCTCTGGGACTGTTCATTCTCTGCTCTGTTGTACTTCCAGAAAATGTCTGGGAAGCTGAAGTCTCCCACAAGAACAAGGGCGAGTGATTGCGAGAGCTCTACCAGTTGTTGGTAGAATGTTTTATCTACTTCTATGTCCTGGTTTGGGGATTTGTAATAAACTCCCACCATGATGTCTGCCTTATTGGCCTTCCCCTTGAGTTTGACCCCTAAACACTCTATGCTGTCATTCCCATTATTAACTCCTAGACATTCAAATCTGTGTCTAACACAGAGGGCCACCCACCACTTCTCTATCCCTTATGAAGGGATAGAAACATTGATTTTCTATTTGGATATTGGCTAATATGCCAGTAAATAGTTTTATTTCCTATTTAGAGACACTAGATGCTAACATAATTTATGTATTAATAATTAGATATATTTATTTAGCCAGAATTAGCTAATTAATTACTTAATTACTTTTTTTTAATTCTTTTTTAAGGCCAAGAAGAGAACAAGTGATAGACAGTGTTCAACTTGTTAAAAGACCACATGCAATAATATATAGATTAACTCACTTTTTTGGCTGAGCAACCAAGAAAAGGTGTTTGACTCTAGCAAATAGTACTTAAAACATATGCAGTTTCTGCAACACAGCAAAAAGGAAACTACTGGAAATTCATTCTTGTGAGGTATTGTACTCACACTGAGGTCAATAGTAGTAATGGAACTCATAGAGAAATACCTGAGATTATGCAGTCTGTTTTTTCTAGGTAGTTGCAAAATAAAATAAAAAAGAATGATGACCTTTTAATAATTAAAGCAGTTATTTTTGCAGTTGACAGTCTGAAGTGTATCTCAAGACTTTGATGATACATGCTCATCATTATTTATAATGATAGCTTTGTTGCACAGTGCCTGTACCAAAGAAAAAGTTACCTTCATTGCCATAAGCCAGTTTACAAACACATAAAACAAGAAAAACCCAACTAATGACTAGGAGTATCAGATCAGCACACTCAAACCACTCTTTTTGTCTAGAGTCTCTTCACTGCAGACAGATATCATGAAGAAGCTGATTGCATTTTCTCAGCTGGAGACATGACTTTTCTAGTCTAGTTCTAATACAAGTTATTAAAGAGAGAATAAACTGTGTTTCTCACCCCCCAGATTCCTAGCCTAGCCTCTCTTCCTAAAGTGTCCTAGTTGGCACCAGATCTCCTTGAATTGCCCCAGATCAGTGCCTCCCTCAGCTGACAGGAACAGCAAATAACTGAGTAAGGACCCAAAACAAAGCATGGATCTGGTCATGTTTGTCTAAACCATAACATGGAACAAAGGTCTGTCCATCTGCTCAGGTGCATCCACTGGCCAGACTTTCGATATAGAAGTTACCAAGGTAAAAACTTCTTTGTTTTCATTGATTAAAATTAAGGTGGGGGTTTTGTTTGGCTTTTTTGTTTGGTTGTTTTTATGAACATTCTATTATGCATCAGATTTCTTAAGGATCTGACAAAGTAACTGAGATTTCCACATACAGAACTTGGTCAAAGGTCAATGTGGCTGTGGTAAATGAATGGCCAAACTGAGAATGAAATCTTGAATTTTCTTTATGATTTTCTGTTTTAAGAAACACAATAGGACTTAATAGACTTTCAGCACTTCTGGAACTAAAGAATGCAGGTTTAATTCAGTAAGCTGTCTGCATGAGGAATTACCACAACAGTCAATATGCCTCACTTCAATAAGAATCAGATCATCTTTTATGATTTTCATTGTCACCATCTAGATACCAATGAGGTCAATTTCTCAGTTAGTGTCAAAGTTAAAATCAGCTGCTGATGTAGCTGCTCTATTCCTAAGGAATTCAGTCTTGAATACACTCTCACTAGTGATTCTGAGTTCAACTTATATCATGAATATTTATTCTCTAAGAGCTCAAAAATATGTTTTCTTTTAAATGTTTGCACAAAGAAATACATAAATCCAATGATGATAAAAATAAATATGAATCTAAAAGTAAATTCAGAAAATATAACTGTGTAGTGTTCCTTCATATGCATCTCCTGAGAATGGTTGTGTAGTAGATTTAACTTCCCATTGTTAACCAAGAGGAAATGAAAAAGTCTGCAGGAGTAATTGGATTGGCTCAATTATTAGTGAAACAGTCAGAAGATACTAATCTTCCTTAATCTACTCAATTGACTAAATTGGCAAAGGAGCTGAAGAACTGGCAAATTTGAACTGTTTTCAGAAACTTCTTTTGCTTGCAGAGTTCAAGATTTATTTGCTTATTTTCAAATATCCTGTGGCTAGATCCATTACAGGACATTACAGGTCAGAAACACTCTCAAAATCATAGGGGAAAAAACAGCAAACAAAATAGCAATGCAACTACAAGTTGAGAGAGTGCTGTTGGTACAGACACACTTGTACCTTTCACATAAGAGTATCCAAAGCATATGATAAAAGTCCTGGCTTTGTACTCCCCGATGTGGGTAACAGAAAATAGATTGATAATTTGCTCAGAAGACCAAACAGGTGCATGTTGGGTGCTTTCCCTAATTAGTCTCTTCTTCAGGCTCAGACTGGTTCACGATATTCACCATAAGAAGTGATGCAACTTCCTTAATGCCTGAAACTCTCATTCCGAAATCAAGTTTTAATGGCTGTATGAAACCATTGTTTCTTTTAATATACATAACACAGATAAAATTGCTTTGCATTTTGCTTTTTCAATGAAGTTAGTTCTGGGAAGTCATCCTTTGAGAAGTGAGACATAATGCCTAATAGCTGCTACAAAATAAGATTTCCTACTACATCCTTTTTATTTTCAAATATGTATCTGTATATTGTAGTAAATGATTTTATTAAAAATGAGCTTAATGTGGTTTTTGAACCCACAAGAGCTCCTAGTCCTGACACAGTGACATCTGTAATATATGGAAAACAGTGGTCAGGGGGCTGAATAGGAGTTAAAGTACAAGATAAAACTGAAGTAACATATAAAGAACATAAAACAAACTAGACCATACAAAGATCTGGTTAGATAAGAGAGTTTCTGAAGTGGTTTCTGAGAGACTTCACCAGGAAAAGAGCAAGATGGGCTTTTGAAGGCAAGCATGGAGCAAGTTACAATATGGGAAAGTTGAAAAGAAAATTTTGAACAAGCTAGGCATGGACAAAGACCCTCTACCATTTTCATTGGAGATGTAGATCTAGTGTCATGTCCGTCAACCAAAGGCAGCAGCATTCAGAGCTTAATGAATAATAACACGACCAGAGATTTATTTGAAATCATAAATCCTCATACTTCATTATTCCAGTTTTAGAGTAACTCCACCAAAGTCAATGACTTCTAATAAGTATCAAGCTGTCATAGCACAGAAGAGAATCAGGGTTTTTATTGTCCCTCACATTGATATAGTTGGCCAGGTGGGGGAAACTAGAGTGTTGCACATTGGAGAAAGTGTGGTTTGATGTGTGGGCTTTGGCAGATGGTGAGCATTTTTGTGAGGAAGTATTTTACTGTAATTTAACTTTTATTGGAAGGCATGACACATCCTTTCCAGATAATTACTCTATTTTAGCTTTTAAAATGAACAGACCTTTCTCTCTTATGTTTCAGCTCATATATTGTAATGATATTACTGTTACTTTTAAAGGTGACCTGAAAATTATTTTAAATTATTTGTTCCTTACTTCTTCATTTGTCTACATTGAATAAAAATGCATAAGGGATTCTAGACGACTTCTAACGCATATTTTCCCTCCACACCCCACCCTCCTTCCTATTTTTACTTTATAAGTGTCATCTCTCACACTCTGGCTTTACTCAAGTTTACTCAAGGCATGTGATATATCCCTCACAGCCATTGGAAGTTGAAGATGTAATAAAGACTTCTGGGACAAGTCTCAGCTCTATTCCATGACCTGCTATACAGGATCTTATGAGTCTTGTGCTACTCTGGTGAACTATCTGGCCTTTATTTCTTCTTCATTGGGCCTGAAACTCTGCAATCATTCTACTCACTTGTTAGACTCTTCATTTCGTCATTTGTGATTTTGGTGTGGATTTGCCTTAGAGACAGGCTAAGAGTCAAGTGACAGTGTCAGGAGACCTGCAACCCTCCACAGAAGAGCAGGCAAGTAGAGCATCCATGTACAAATGTATCAACATTTAACAGAAACAATCAATCCAACAACCCCCCAAAAGTCAATTTATACCACAGGACGATACCTGTAAACCTTATTAAGATTTTTTTTTTCCTTTATGAAAGAGATTGGGATGCATTTCAGAAAAGAAGAGGTGGATTCAAACTTAGCAGGGAAAAAAAAACCACCCATCCAGAATCCATAGTTTTAAAAAGAATGCTATACAAAGATGTTCTCTCACCCAAAGCCAGGTCAGAGAAGCACATGCATCTGAGAATTGCAAGTACTCCTTAATCTTTCATTTTATGTGCAGAATAATGAGATCAAACCAAGTTCTAAAACACCTGAGCAACAGCTTTGTTCTGCAAAGAATAGTGTTCTCTTTTTCATATCTGCTAAACTGAAGCATTTACAAGATGTAAAGTCCCTACTGGGAGTGTAATGTGAAAACCCACTCAGTGGTGCATGTTTCTTTAGGAAGTTAAAGTGCTAGCAACTTGATTAATTTTAATTCTTTTTTCCCATCGACCTTAAAAGATGAGAACATTCTGAAATGAACAGTGAAAAACTTTACACAAAAAAAATTTTGTTTTGTGCATAACCAAATTAGGCAACATTTTTTCAGTAGATAACTATACATGCTGTAACCATGGTGTATCACAAGAGCATGAGGCTGATGAACTGAGGGTTTATTTGAAAATCCACAGGTAGGCAAATATCAAAATGCACCTTCGGTTCTATCGAGGTATTGCAGTGGTGAGTGGACAAACAGTATAAGCCACTGGACTCCTAAGGCTTAGTCCCAAAATGAGTAAAATATGTTTGGTTCCACCAGTAGAAAACCATGTAACAGTTGCAGAAACAGTAAGAAAGGTTCATCTTCCTCAAAAGAAATTGCCATATCTTGGTTGCAAGGGTCAATCTTGTACCATTTTAAAAAAGCTGTATCATCATTTTAAAGGAACTATACAGAGTGTTATAACATTCAAAATAAGCAAAATTTTGACCTACAACAACACCTCATGTTGTAGGTCAGGATAGATAAAATTTAGATGCTTGGCTCAAGAACATGCCCTATTCATTTTGAATGAACTTATACTGTCATGACATAGTTTAAATTGTGCACTCTCTACAACATCCCTCTTGACATTTTCTGGAGGGAAAGGAAGGCTTTTGTAAGGCTTTTGACACTGTGTCTCATAGTATCTTTATGGACTAATTGACAAGGCATAGGCTAGAAAAGTGGACAGTGAGATGGACTGAAACCAGCTGAAGAGCCAGGATTAAAGCACTGTGATCAGCTGCACCAAATTCAGCTGGAGGCCAGTCACCAGCTGTTTGTCAGAGTTCAATAATGCTGTTAAGATTTCATTAATGACCTTGATGATGGGACAGAGTATACTCTCATCAAATCCACAAATGATACAAAACTGGGAGGAATGAATGGTACATCAAATAGGTGTTCTGCCATTCAGAAGGACATAAACGTGTTGGAGAAATAGTCTGAAAGACGCCATGTGCAAGTCTTGCACTGGAAGGGAACAACCTCTATGCACCAGAACAGGCTGGGAGCCAGCAGACCAGAAAAGACCTTTGAAGAAAAGGATCTAGAGGTCCTGGTGGACAGGTTGAACATGAGCCAGCAATGCACCCTCATAGGAGACAGTCCCTGATCCAGCAGCACCACAGCAGGGCTCATCTCAAATTCCTCTGTCCTGCCTGCCATAAGGCCAGCTGAGCCAGGGTCACAGGCTGGCACAGTGGCCCTGCCCAGCTATCCCAGAACTGTCCCTGATCACAGTTCCCTTCACTGGGTCTGATCCTGATCTCCACCAGAGGCTGATGACCCAGCCCAGCCTCAGCTGTCCCCACAGAGGTGTCAGCCTTACTGTGCCTTGACAAAATAACAGAAAAATAAAGATTTCCCTTTTATCCCAGCTTTACGTACCCACTTAGACACAGTTATCAGCTAGGACATGACCATTTAAGACTGCCTAGATAATATATGAGATTTTCCTTCATCCTGAGTAGATATTTTAAGCTCAGCTTAATCTTCTTTTCCTCCCATTTACATCGGGCTGTATAGGAAAAAGCAAAAACCCCTTTACATACTGCTTCGAATAAATAGGTACTCAAAATATTTACTTGGCACAAATATTCCTGCAGTTTTTACCCCAGAAATTAATTTGCCAACTATACTGGAAGAAGAAGTCAAAAAATCAGGGAATATTGTCGTAGAACAATTAGACTTTTAATAAGAACATGTAGAATTGAAAGTAGAGGAGAAGCTTGATGTCCTTTACAAGGTGCATGACTTCTTTTTCTCCAAAATAAGTTCGTGCTCGTTTCACTATATTTTTCTTTTGTGGATGAGGTAGGAGACAAAGTTTAACATCAAGTGCATGTGCACTACTGGAAAGCTCAAAGCATAAGTTTTTCACTACTGGAAAGCTCAAAGCATAAGTTTTATGGATTTTCTCACCAAACTATGAGAGAAGACAGAAAAAATTACTTAAGTGTTCAAGTCATGCGAAATTCAACAGTAAAAAAGATGTGCACTCTGAATCCAAAGCACAACACTTCCTTGTGAGGAAATTCAGTTGCAAAGTACTCTTTGAGTACTCTTTCACTACCTGAGTATCTACTAACATGCAGCAGATGAATATCTCAGACCTCTAATGCAAGGAGATGCTACAGTTTTCCAAACCTTTGCACAGTTCTCCAAGTTTTTGCACAGCCTATAAAGTTGAATAACTTCTAAACCGTCTGCACTAGTGGTATTTGAGGACTTTTTTTTCTTCTCTAAACATTTCATAACTTTGATTTCTCTTTTCCAAAATACAAGAATAGTTAAAAACTGCATCTTATAGAGTGAAATTTAAAAGTAAACTGTGTGTTGTCAAAATGTTTCATTTCACCACAAAAAAGAAAAGCACACGGGTTTTTTTACTAGACCCTAAAAACATGCACCTGTTTTAAATGAAAAGACAACTGAAAGTGTATATCACAAAATAATAGTCTGGAGTTTTCTGATACAACAAAATTCCTAATTGAGAAATCTCATGAGATTTATTTCTACAATTTTTGATTTTAAATGTGATGCTACTGATTTGTACAAAACACTTAACAATAAATCTGAAAGTGTTCTAGAGACTAAAGTAAGTCATAAATTAGAAATAGTGGTGATTTAGCACTTAACTGGTAAATGAACTACACTCCCCTCCATGATTGCTACACCTATTAACTACTACTAGGTAAATATCCTCTTATCCTTATCAAAATGAATAATATCTTTATCAAAATGAATAATAACCTTTTTTAATAACCACTAGTATATATAATTTATTATAAAAATAATAAAACATCAGAAAATATTTGCATGAGACATATTGATGGGATTTACTGGAGATAGTGAATTCTGTTAACAATCATTTATAATGCAATATGGACCTTTTTATACTTCTGAGTCCCAGCAAAGGGAATGGATTCACGATAAAGACAAAAATAACTGAGAAAACACTTTTTACAACCAATGAGGTAAGCATTGCCAGTTTTTTATTTATGATTAATTAGTTTTCCAGATTACATTCAATATCTCAGCTAGTCTACCTTCAATGTTAAAATCTGTCATTTCCTTAAAGTATTTACGGGATTGTACTGATGGCAGAAATCATTTATCATCAAAGGGATAAGATTAGACATGAAAATGTAATGCTGGCAAAACATATTTCAACAGTAATACACAGGAGGCCAAGTGCACAACAGAACTTTTAACACACTTCATCTTTTTTTCTTTTCTTCAATCTTCCTCTACTTAGAATGTGTTTTCTTACTGACACTGGTAATATGACTTTTAGATGGACCAGCAGTGCATTATACAAACAGTGATTGGAAAGATGGAAAACTTTTGTTTGTTGGAGCATTTCCACCTATTTATTTTTGACAAGGTCAAAAAACTCTTTTAATTCAACTTTACACTTGGCTGATGGTGAAAAGTAGCTGTATGCTTTGAATAAAATAACCCACAGACATGAGCATCAAGTAATAAACATTTTAAAGCATTCCTGCTAATAACTGAATTCAGGACAGCAGAAATATCTGAGCAGAAATATCCATCTCTGTCAAACATTCTGCTTTCGAAATGCCCTGCTAATCATTTGTAAGCACTGAGCATACAACTCACTGAAGTCTAATTCTATTGTTTACATTTCAGATGAGCAGTAATTCAAACAAATAAAAAGACATTTTAGAAAGTGTTGCAGAACAAATCTTTACAACATACCCTTCTAAAAAAAGAAAAGCAAAACCAAAACAAAAAACAAAAAAATAACCACCCAAAACCCAGAAACTAATCATGAAAAAAAACCACACAGAAATAACGAGTTCCTTTTCTTAGTTCTTGACTTCAGTGTCTGTTAATGAAAAGTTACAAAAGCGCTGTATTATGTGGTGGATAAGACATGGAAAGCCACGAGTAAAAAAGTTTAAATCCTTCCAAATCACACTTGTTATCAGAGATTTCACAAACACAGATAAACTAAAGCAACAATCTTTTCACTTGCTGACTGAAATTCTCTACTGATTGCAGAAATGCAGAATTTTTGAAGGGTTGCCCATCTGATTTCCTTAGACTCTCGCCTGGGTACATCCACTGATGTAATTTCTAAGAGCAAGTAGAGCATAAAGTCCTTGATAGTCAGCTAATACGTTCAGATCATAAAATATCAGTACTAAATATTCTTTGGTTACATGTCTCTGAAAGCAAAAACCATTTGTGTGACTATGCAACTGAAATTCTCTATGAACCCACAAAAGTTCTGCATATGTTTTTTCATATCTAAACTTAAACCAATGTTTCTCTATGAATGTGCAGTAAGAATAATCTGTCACAACCCTTAAAGAGAACATGTCCTTGGATATTATTCTATTCCTTTCCTATTTCTCCGATTTAGCAAAATCTCTGGGCAGAAATGATATTTTTTAATTAGATTTCAATAATAAATTATGCAACTGACATCCAAAAAATTAGCAACAGACATTTGCATGACAGAACATTTACACTGGAAGTACTTATTTTTCAACAAGGTCACAATTCTCTGTCAGATCTGCTTCACATCTGACTGGTGACAAAGTGGTGTTGTATACTTTAATGATAGAAGTCCTTCATTAACAGAGAATAAACATTTCATTGTGCCTGTAGAAATGATGTAAAATATGCATTGAGGATGACACCTGAGTACAATTAATGTCATCAGAAAACTCTCTTTCAGCTACTGAATCTAAAAAGTTGACTTTTATGTCCTCTGAGACAGTGCCATTTGCTTGATATCACAGTTCTATTAGGAAAAATCCACTAAATGTTATCTTTACCTTGCCTTTAATATTCTTTTCATAACCATTAAATCAAATGATTACTTTTAATAAATACAGATCCAGGTTGTGCAGTCCCAATTTACTTTTCACTAATAAAACAGTCCTTTTAGCTCGTGTATACCATTTGCTAAGCATATGATTTGATGCGTATTATTCTTTAGCTGTGCTATGATCTAAACTGTTAGCTTGTGTTTATTTTTCAAGTTAATTTAAAAAAAAATAATAATACTAAATATATAATTATTAGCCCATAAATCATTACTGCATGGAGAACGCACCTAGCAAAAGTCTGCTATTTTTAAAGAAAAAATCATTAACATGGTTTTTTTTTTTCTTTAAATCATGAACAGGGTGAGAATAGTCTTTCAGAATTTATAATATGTGGAAAAACCATTCATGAGTTATAAAGAGGTAGGGTTTTCAAATACATTTGTTACTAGTTCATCTATTTCCTTCTTTGTTAAGTAAAGAAGTCTTTCAAATTATGAAAATAATGCACAACTTAAAATAAGGTCAACAAGTGCAATTGTAGGCCTTAATTTCAGTATCAAAATATTCATCTTTAAGACAGTTTGGATGGATCTATCATGGATGGATCTTTGTATGGATCTACCTTTTTTGTATCAATGGAGGTCCAAAAGCCTAACCTCTCTGCACACAGTCTTTCACTAAATGGAAATAGCCAGCTCCATGCATTACCTGATCAGAGCAACAGACCTGTTCCCCACAGAGAGGCGTCCAAGAAGCCAAGCTGTGTGCTTTGGTCGAAGTGTGAAGAAACCACCAATACATATGAGCAGAGCCTCTACATCTGTCAACTGGGCTCATACAGCTACCAGTGCCAAAAATGTTTTAATATTGAGTCCATCAGCCCCTGGGAATCTGTGTCGTTCCACTGTTGGAAGCGACCATGAACAATAATTTATAAATGCTACACAAAACTAACTATATCATGTTTCTTAAAAAGGTCCATACCATACAGTCACACAAATTGAAAGTCAAACCAGTGATTATGACATTCGTTAGATCTGATTAAAAATTGAGAATAATTTGAAATATTCCCTTAAAAGGGGACCCACAAGTGGCACCTTAACTCTAGCACACATTGAATCACAACCAGCGCTGATTCCCTAAAGTAAAAGAAATTCTCTATTTTACTTTCCACCCATGTGTAGCACCTCTACAGCACATCCCACAGAAACCTGTATCTAGCTTAGCCCACTGACTATTTTCAAGTCTCACATATTATGGATGTTTAGGGCATGTAGAGTGAAGTCTTAAAAGATTCTACATTATTCATTACATTAGTAACTTTTAATCAACTCATCAAGGAAGTAGGGCAAGGCCAGTCCGGTCAACCTGACGCTGATTAAACCATGGATGTTTTATCATGCACTTTCTCAAGAGGTTTTGTTTGGATTTGAGAGTAAAATTATTCCTAGCATCAAACCACAAGTGTCCTTTATTTCCTGTTCAAGCTCAAGCTAGCAACTGTGATTAGAAAATGAAATGCAAATACTTCTGTAGAAGTAAGATGAGAAGAACAATTTTATGATTTCTCACTGACATCAGCGGGCCTACACATAACAGTGCAATTACTGTGGACTAGCTGAGTGAGGCTACGTAAAAGTGGAGGACTTTTCCCAGGCAAAATTAGAAAGTTTCTTTCTACATAAGCACAGATACCTTTCAGACCAAAAGAGTTTATCTCACCTTCAGAAGGACAAATTTCTAACATGCTACGTGAAGATTCTCTTCTCAGATCTTCTAAGCTTTTAGGCATCTTGTAAATATTGGCTATAAAAAAATACATTTCAAATTTTAATCATTTGTATTGGGACAATATCTTCAAGACACACGATTATTTAAAAGACAATGCATATAAAAATATTATTGAATTATCTTATGACAGTTCTACAAAGAAATCCTTTCAGCAGTATTTAGGAGTGTAAGAAAAGGTAAGGAAATTGGAAAGGTAATAATCACTGGCTGAAGCAAGGCCTCAGTATAGTTCTGGCTGTAGTTTAGCAGGGTTCAGACATTACTGTTTCCATTTATCAACTTTCCATATTTTCAAGTTACCACTCCTCTCTAATAATCTAGCATGAATACAGGTACAGTTGTCTGCAACTCCTTCATGAAGTAAGCTGTCAGAACTGAACATACACACTCCTAACAGTAAAGTTGACAGGAAAGATGTGTGCATCCAGGTTTCTTGATGTATGAAGGCAGAGAGCAGCCAGTAACCTACCATCTTTCAGCTACAACCAGAACAGGGCATCTAATCCCGGTCTTGAAAAAAATAATGCAACTGTCCTCCCAGTCACTCCAGTCTCCGTGATCCAAAGTATAGTTTCAATTCAGTACATCTGCGTAACCATGGTTTAGAGTCCTGTGAAAAGCTTCTAAGTTGCAAGCAAAAGTGGTGAGAAAGCAGACAGAATAGAGACACACCAGGCAAGAAAGGTAAAACTAAAGAAAGATGCAAGAGTGCTGAGAAAAACTTTGTCAGTAGCTCAAGGATTCCAGACAAAAATCTAGCACAAATGGTACAAAATGCTAAGGAAAAAAGGCAGGCAATTGGAAAATTGCTCCATAGCAGCAGTAATGTTCAGCCTGTCCCACGATCAATGGAAACCAATCTCCCTGTCTTACTGATGTCTATCAGGCTAACCAGACTTATCAGGTGACCTATTGGAGGGTGGCGAGCATATTAATAATTATCCAGTATCGCATAAGTACTTATTAGGTAATGATTAATTAATTACATATTGTATTGGATGACAATTATTACTTTGCACTCTTAAACTGTGAATATCTGCTTTGAACACAGTAAATCAGTTTACCTAAACAAACAAGAAAGCAGATAGAAACAGTAACCGTAAATGAATTACAATTATTATTTGTACCTATCCAGCTGTGAAGCTGCCCAGAGAAAAGTGGGTTACTTTTCAAACACTTCATGGTTTGAACAAACAGGTTGAAAATTCGGTTTCAATGCCATCAAAAAAAATGGCAGTCTTGGTATGTACAGTGTAGCTTTAACCGAGAATTTATTTTCTCTTTTGGACTGCTAGAAATATATTCAAATTTTCAATTACAATATACACAAACATTCATGTTAAGACAAGAGGCTTACTTGGAGAATACTTGGAGAATTGTAAGAAAAATCAGTAACTTAAAATACTTCTTACTCAGGAATTTGAGGTCGCTAAGAACTGTAATGGTCGGCCCAGAAGCCATTGTCAGTCATTCAAAACAAGACAAATCCATTTCAGTAAGCATAAAATCAAGGGAAACCACAGATTTTTAGAGCTCCTGCTGCATATATATAATTAGGATTGCTCAAGACAGGAAGCTTCACCATACACACATCATGCAATTTGAGTGCATGGCTCTATGTGTGTGTCCTGGTACTTGAACCCCCTGCTATTGAAAGCTCTCAGCATCCACAGAAGTCAGTCTTACCTCCCTTTGAGGGTGACAGATACTCTAGTATCTTTCTTTCCTTCCTGAGCCAAGGCACAGGGAACCATGTTGCATTCCTGATGCAGAACACCACATTCATTTTCTTCCTCTTTCCTGCTTTTCACTCTCTGTCCCTTACCCCTAGTGCTGCTCTCATCTATGAGTAGAACTGAAAGATAATGGAGGAACAAAGAAAACAGCTTTCAAAAGACCGCAGGTGGTGCTTTCATCCCTTCTCCTCCTCCTATCACCCCTTGAATGTTTAAATAGTTGTACGTTCTGCTTAACTCTTTATTGCCTGTGGGTTTCTCTCTCACTGTCTGTGACCTTCATGCCAGGAAAAAAATTAACTTACATATATGAAAGACTGATGAAATACAGTATTTTTACTTCCTTTTGTTCTACAATAGTTTCCCTCTTCAGAGACAGAAAACCTGCTTGCTCCAAGATTAAAACCTAAAAGATATCAAAGGTCATTCTTTTGCTTTTCACATAAAGCACTGTTAAGTACACGAAAAACCTGAGGCCTATATTCCTCCCCTCTTTCATTTCAGTGCTTTAAGTGTTTCTCACAATAAAGCAATAAAGTTTTATTCTTTTCACAATTTGCTTTTGGTCCGCTGAGAGCAAATAAAATGTTTGCAATATTTACCCCAAATTAGCTGTAATAACACAGTCTAAATAAAGACTGTTTCACAGCAGTCTATTACAAATAAGAACTATTTACAGTTTTTACGTGCTACACTGTTATTCTTAATTCTTTCTCTTCTCCAGAAACCAAGTTTATAATCTGCATCACTTTTCAATTTCCAAGACTTTATATGAAGGTATAAAGCTAATTTTATGATAGTACCCCTCCATAAAGTTCTGAATAAAGACAAAATGGACCCACAAAATAGCAAGCAAGAAACCAATGAGCTAGGATCACCTCTAGTACATATGATCACCTGGCCCAACTTGGAACATAATGCATTTATAGGTGTTCTGACAAGGAAAAGGCTTTCAGCAAGTGTCTGGAGCAACATCTCAACTCATGTTTCCAAATGATCAAAGAGACTTTGCTTTTGGTATCAAAAGTGATTTATAGGTTTTTTCATCCAAGTTGCCAAACCTGAAAACATTATACTTATGCAAGCTCTAAAAAGGCATAGGACACTAATGTAGTAATAAAGGATACAAAAGTAGATACACATAGACATGTGGAGAAAGAAAAGGTTGCCTCTACATCCCTTTCTCTATGCAGACTCCAGTAATGACACATGCACATGTATGGCATGTTGTATACCAGACATGCAAAATAATTTTAAATCACTCTCCCTTCCCAACATGTATTTCCTACCTATATATCATTCTCTTTCTCTTAGCCTGCCGTCCCATTTTGTACATATGCACCCAATTCCTGAATTGCCATCAAAGTTTCTTATATCACCTTTAATCTGCTCCCCGGGGTCTCTTAAGTATAAAAATTCATACTCTCCCTTTCAAGACTCCTTGTCATTACACAGATCTTCCTTGACTGCATCCATCCATCCATTCTAAGCCAATCCATGTTTTTTATTCCTTATTGCCTAGCAAGTTTCTTGTATCAAGACAGAAATGCAACAATGCCCATGCACACCAAGTGTTCCCATGGTCTTGATTTTCACATCCTCTGTGTAGACAGAGACTGTAGAGACTAGGATTCCTCTGGACAAGCTGTCTTCCAAACCCCAGCTACCCACAGCCGCCTTGCATGACTGGTGCACCTAGTCTTCTCTAAGGAAGAGAGCCTTTCTCTGCCAGATGCTAGTGTTACTGCCAAAATGAATGCACAGTTTGGCTCCCACTGAATAGCTGTAAGACACCATTTCCCAGCCAGATATCATTCCAACTGACACCCTCAATGAGTCTGAGCTTTTGGTGCTCATCTTCTATTCCCCTGGTATCAGACTGGCAAAATGAATTGGCTGCAAGAGACATATTTTACCTGAGGAATATAAGAATGAAAAGCAACAAAAACAGGAACAGAAGATCTAGAAGATACAAGAAATTGTCTGGACAGTGGAAGAAACAGAAAGGCCAAAACCAGATTTGTCCTGAATTTCTCATGCCTCTTCAGGTTGTAGTCTATGTTTCCTTCCCACAGGGTAACTACAAATGGTTCTTGTTCTCCTCTACTGTGCTGAATATTCTCCAAGATAGCAAGGAGTATGTGCATCCACAAGGAGCATTTCAGAATGAAAACTGAACATGAACTCTCCTTCACAACATGGCAGTTGCCCTCACAGCCTGATAGATTGCTTAGAAATTTAGATGTTCTGAGCAAAGCCAATTCATGTAAAAATTAAAGTGCTAAGTACAACACAAAGGGACATGTCATAACATCACCCATAACCAACAGTCAGAAGTCTAATGCACTAGTTGTAATGTTTTATGGAAGAAGTGACTGGGAGGATACTCAAGGAGCACTGTGTATGGTAATGTAAGAATAAGCATTTCAGTGCAATGCTCATTTTATGAAAGAGAAATGTATAGGCTCAAAGTGACAACGCAGAGTGTCCTCTTTCAACCTTTTCATTTCAGAAAAATTTAGGTTTTAAATAACACTGGGTTGAATCCGAAGAAGATCAGACTATGAATCACAACAAAACAGGAATATTTTGCACAAAAGATTTCAGAATAGACAGAAGCAATACAGAGTTTAGATGTTAATCTCACCATTTGTATTGCCAGGACATCTAATGTCTCCTAATTGGTTCATTTTAAAACTAAAAATTCTTTTCACTTTGTGAAACCTTAATTTATATAGTCAGTGAATTCTCCTTGTGAGCTAAGTCAAATTTCCCCTAAAGTCAGACAGGTCTTTCCCGCAGATGTCTCTGAAAGGCATCTGTATCCTTTAGTAAATATTATTGGGAGGTTACCTGGTATGTCAAGACACAAAGTAGCAGAGTGCTAAATCTCTACAAATGGAGACAGTTGCTCTACCACAGAAGCAAGGGCCAAGTTTAACACTAAAAATCCACATTGTGTGCTCTTCTACAACCTCGCGGACTTGTTGTCTGTTCTTCCAAGCATGTAAGACCACTGAAAAGCAGAATAGAAATGTCAGGTTTATCATCTTTGCAACCACAACTTATGGATGCTGCTGTCATCTTTTTGAATTTTAATTTACTCACTTGGGAAATATTAGGCAAAATAAACACCCACTAAATAGTTAGTTCATAACAGAATTAGACATTTATGACATCTCATAGAAACAGTATGTGATTTGTTAACTTGAGACTTAAATATCAATTTGACCTGAACTAAGCTGAGTTAAAGGCAATGCCATAAACCTACTAGTTGAGAATTCCATCACGGCTAGCATCAGCACAGATCCAAGCAAAAAGATATTAAAAAAAAATAATAATCTCAAGTTTCAGAGGTTTTATTTCCTCTGGAAGCAGCTCTCATGAGTAGTTCATGTTACACCACATCTTTTCAAACATAAAACTGAACTCAGGCCTCAAGAATCAGTGAAAAGCTCTTTTGATAAATCTTGAAAGGTAGTGGAAACCCAAAGAAAAACCTTAATCACCACATGGTAAATTACATCCTGACAGCCTGAAATGTAATTGTTCTCAACACTCCAGTAAGAAACAAGTATTGCATGCAATGGCTTATTGTTTAAGAAGTACTTAATACAATTCCTTAGGCAGTGTAGTGCATGAATGTCAGTTTCTCATCTATGTATTTTATTTTGTCTCCTTATAACAGATGGCTGGTTCCTCTGTTCCTCCTAGTACAGATGCCTTTTTTTTTTCCTAATTCTCTTACAAACTCTTTATCTTAGTTTTTATTCACATGCAAATTTTGTACATTTCTTGAAATATGAGCCATATAATTTTGTTCAAGTGTGAATAGCTCATATAGCCATGCTAGTAATCTGTGAAATGGGTGATCTACATTGAAAACAAGGAGAAATATGGAGAATGAGAGTTTTGCCACCTAGGTCAACAGGCCATTATCCCTGTTAGCAGTGCCATTGAATCATTTATCAGTGAGTCTTAGAGTACATAGATCTACTTCAGGAATGATAAATGCTCTTTTATTAAGAGAGTACTGAGATATCCCATTGAAAAATATTATTTTCAGAGGGGAGTGGACTGGAATGCTTACAGTGAAAGAGTTTGTGCACAGATCAAAAGGAAATTCTTGGGTTTCTAAGTCAGTCCTTGAAGTACAATTAAGTTACTGGAGATAATTTGGGGAATTCTTTTGAGGATTTCTTTTTTTCTTCTTTTTTTTTTCAAGTCATTCCAGCATAGACATGGAATTATGAGTGGATTAAGTGAGTGTTCTTTTGTAGATAAATAATTAAGCATAAAAACATCCAGTTGCCCTTAGCAGAAAAAAGCCTGTTCTGTATCGAGTTTGTACACGTGCAGGAAGACATTATGTCACATAGAACAGCATCATTTACCTTAAACTCTAACTACTAGACTGAAGGTTATTTTGAAGGTTATTCTGAAGCTGTGCAAGTATGTGATTAACTAGAGCTGTAGCATGAGAGATATCATCAACAATCCTTTAGCCTGAAAATCTAAAGGGTATTGTTCATTGAAAGAAAATGCAACATATTGACTAAAGAAAGACATATTCATTCCATTCATTTCTAAGTAGAAACTACTAAGAATTCCAAGAACCCACATCCTTTCACAATGACACCAAAGGCAAATTTCCTGTAACAGTCAATGAAGACCAAATGCAGTTAGGTTATTTGTAGCTGATATTCTAGGCCACAGGCTGATAACCTTCCAGTTATTTAGACAAAACATCATTTTGTTTTCATGAGATTCAGGCTTCAGAGAACCCCCTGTGAACAGGTCCAATATGCATTAAGATAAACAAAAAGTAATAGTAAGCTAAACAACAAGTAATAGTAATTTTTAAACAAGAGTGTCACAACCTTAAACTATTGAATTCTATACCTTATCTATTACTATTGATATTAGAATTATTTTAGAGTATGAATCAAATCTTATGTAACCACAGTCATGATTACATATTAGACAAATGAACGAGGTACTATGGAAAGAAAGTTGTACATATGGTACTATGAGGTACACCTGGAAAGAAGTTTCCTTTGCAGGTGAAAAGAAAATTCTTTAGAACTGATGTTATGCCTATGAACATATTTAAAATAATTTTAAAAAATCACATGCATCAAAATATTTTGAACAGTTGTGGAATGATACTAACACAAATATAACTTCATCTTTCATAGAAATCACTTTCTAATGAAACCTTATGCATCTATCATAAAAAGATAATGAGATTACGCATCTCAAATAAAGGTTGTGAGAGTCAGGGCAGGGGAGGAAATTAGACCATATATATAGATACCTCCAGTAATTCAATCCATTTTAAACAGTATGTAGTATGATAGGTAGGGGAGGGATTTCCCCATAATTACATTAATTGCAAGATTTGAATAAGTAATTCACTGTTTCTGCTCAGGCATAACAACTGCCTTTAGTTTTGTGTCTACATTTATCAAAGACCTCTTGTGATGACATAATCATATTGATGGATTCAAACCAAGCAGTTAAGTTTATAATTTGGATGATGTCCCAAAATGGTGTTTCTTGATATTGTCTGTGTCCTTTGTCGGGACTGATGCACATAAATCTGCATCTTTCTTGTGTACTCTCATGCTAACTTTTAATAATTATATTCTTAATTAATCCGCTAAGGTAAACTGGCATAGCTAATCATTTTTCCACCCCTTTAAATTGAACAAGAGTTTGAACGGTGTG
>JAOXNG010000012.1:87894950-87908088 GCA_028566535.1 Scolopax minor
TTCAATTCTTGAGATGGCTGAAGAACTGGAGAGCACATGTTTGGGGGCTTATGTGGGGCACTACCTCTGGGTGTCCTTAGTTCTTGCAGACAAGATTTCTACTTCCATGCCTGAAGAAAAACATGTGCATTTCCTTAAAGAGAGGGTCAGAGGAAAAGAAGGTCTTCTAGGTCCTTCTGTTATCCCATGGAGTAAGTCCTGTCTTGGCACCAGAGATGGAGTCAGCGTAATAATACATAACCTGTTCTTCTGGACTCAAAGTCCATTAATTTCATGAAACTCAGGCTGCAGTTTTACAATAAAATTTACAAAACTTGTGAAAAATGGAAAGAGAGTGACTTGATTCAAATTCTAAAGGCAAGCAGAAGTGAAAAATAAGCCAGCTTCTCTTGGGAGCAGTTCCATATCACACTAGGTGGTGCTGTGATCCCAACAGCAAGCGCTGAACATGCTTTATTTGTGCTTTCCTACTGCCCAGGTAGAACTTGTTGCAGTGTGCTTTTTATAGATTGCCTAATACTTTTGAAAATGTAAATATTTCCTGTGTATTTAAAGGTGCAGTTGCTGACCTTTTATTTGTTAGGAACGATTTTGCATGCTTTTATTTTTTGTGTTTTGATGTTTGGTCTAGTGGAATAGTCCAATAGGTTTGGGTTCTTGTACTTAGGACCCAGGTTCTGGACATGGGTTGTCCTTCTGTTGTATATTTTCAGGAAAACTCTGGGTGTTGTGCCAAAACACTTCTCACTTTGAACTTTATGATCTATGTTTGCATCCGTACCACCACTTTACCAACATCAGTGACAGTAAATCACCCGTGGTCCAGAACAGACCTATCAGGAGTGCATGAGGTCGTACCAGATTTAGCTTCCCACCACCATCCATGTAACCATCATGTAGCTTGTAGCTCCATAAAGAGGGTGTTTCCATTGCTAGAAAAATGACACACATCTTTGTGTTTGTGCTAACAGCCTGAGCCTTGGGTTTATCAGGTTCTCTCTGGACCTTGTCTCGGTCTTCCTGGAAGTTTGTTTTAGCTTGTTTAGCTGTTACGGCAATTACTGGGAATGATTTGTTCTATCTTTTGCTTAGCTTTGTGCAATTCCGTGGTACATGCTTATTGGTGTGTGTATATTTTAATAATAGGTAATAATATCGTGAAGAATGTGTCGAATGAACTATGTGTGACCCTGGAATAAAATGTAGAGCAGAGGAGATGGGGGGGTGGGAAGTGACAGTGGAAACCTTTTAAATTATAGTAGATGCCCCGGTGCTATAAACCACTCTGTGGGGTGGGTCACTGGTCACCTCAGAAATGCAGCCTCGGGGCTGGCCAAAACCAGGGTTAGGGGCTGCAAAGAGAACAGGGGAGAAGCATCCAAGATGTTATAACACGCTCTATATAGCAAATTTTGGTTGTAGTGTGGAGCTGTAAATCCAGTGACACAAGCAATGTGTAGAGCATGTTAGAAGGGACATCATGATGATGAACGGCCCTTAGAGGGGAGGAAGAAAACTTTGCTTTCCACTCTTCTCTAGAAGGAGTGTGATGGTAGTCACCAGCTTCCCTGTAAACCTTCGTCCTCTCCCAAATGAAGGGTGACATAACACCAAGAACAAGACATAGATACTAGGAAATATATGAACTCAATTTTAACTAGTATTTTGGAACCTTTTTTCTATGATAATATTCTTTTATTTTTCTCTCTCTTTTTTCTTTCCCCCTGTACTAAGCAGGTGTGGGCTAATTACTCACCCTCAGTAAGTTCACAGACGACACCAAGCTGGGTGACAGTGTTGACCTGCTGGAGTTTGGAAGGGGAATTAAAACAAACAACAAATGTTTATACTAGAAGAGTCTCTTAAAAAAAAATTAGATTTACAGTACCAGTGATATCCTATCTTATTTTTTTCAATAAAGTTAATATATTTTTTTATTGGATGTCATAAATTCATACTTTTTAATAGCTGTAAGAATCAATTCTTCACCTGGGGAGCTATTCAGAAGATCAGACAGTTTCAGTTACACCTAGCTTTAGATAATGGACATGAATGTTGAAAGAACTAAATCACAAACGGTCAGTTCTTCCAAGGTACAGGTTTTTTCTGTACATTGGCTAAATTTTCTAAAAAAAGACTATTAGTTTTCATTATTTTGATTAACCACTTAGCACAAAACCAATTATTATAGTACATGAGTCTGAAAATATAAAGTCATACATACAATTTTAAATAATGCAGTAAGTCTGCAATGCATGCAGAATTAAATAGCATTAATATTAGATTTTCAGCCAACCTCTTTTTTGATTTTTTAAAGCAATATGTATCAGTGAAAATTAGAAAGAAGAAGCAATTAAACAGTAGGTTCTGTCAGAAAGAATAATACTGCAACAATAATCCTTTCAACAATAAGTTTAAATATTAAAAACAATAGCCATCCTAATGACCATATTTTTCCTCATTACAGTAGAATAAAGATGTCTGCTGAATTCCCAAACTAGAGGCTTCACATGGGTTTTGGCAGGTAAAGCTTGACAGGGAGAATGCCAAGAGGCACACTTTTGATGGTAATCAATAAATATTTGCCTTCAAATTTCACCCTTAAGGACCACTTAAAAGCCCAAGAAGTTTGAAATTAACATTAACAAAGGTCTACAAGATAGAGAGGTTTAATTTACTATTATAGCATGCTATGCAGTGTTAAAAATGACTCTGATTTAATTAGAACAAAAAGAATCCTGCAATAAACATTACCAGTATAGAAGAAGAAAATATTCAAAGGTTTAAATAATTTTAAGGTTCTGAGATCCCAAACTGTGGAGGAAGTAGAGATCAGAATATTTTACTGATCAGAAAAAACATCTGACATAATAAAAAAATAATTGTGAAAGAGACTGATCCAAAGCCAATTCAAATCCCTGGAAGCTTTCTCTTATGATTTTGGTGGTCTTTGGAGCAGATCAGAATGAAGCAAAATCCTTATGGAGGTGACCACAGCTTGAAGCTAACTGAACACTAGAGGAGAAGATATGAGTGCAAATGTTGAATATACTGTAGTTTAAAAAATAAATGTGTTTCAACTGAAATAAAAAGTTTGCAGCAATGTCCCTAGAACAGCTCTAAGCAGTTTTGTTTATGGAAAAGAACAAAACAACATATGCTGTAAAAATAGGAAGGACTAAAATAAAAAGAACAGTTGCACATTTCTGTGGATGTTTCTGGGTAAGAGAGGTGGCACTGCATACTATGTATTTATAGATTAGGTTATTAAGAGTATATGAAATATTCAGTAGCAATGAATTTAAATACTATTTCTATATTAGAGCAAATTAAATGTATAATTTTTCAGACAGTTTAATGAATTTGTATCTAGTTCTTTGTCATACTCATTTTTCAGAATACTTTCTCCTAATCTCCTCATAGTCTTAGATGTTATGCTGCATGAACACTGTCCTGACCAAAGAGATCAGCTATAAGATTTAGTTATGATTCATAGGTATCAATTATCTCTGGGCTCAAACCCAGCAGCCAGTTCTACTTTATCATACATGCACAAAACCCCTACCATGCGAGGAAATAGTCTGGTTATTGTATTAATGATGAATCAAACAAGAGCATATTCACACCACCTAATGTTTTATGTGATGTCCCGAACTTGGCCAAGATACCCATGCAGACTCCCAAGATTCCTTCTCTCATGATTGCCTGAAGTAACCTCACTGAGGTGCCCTGTACTGGCTGATCTCCATTACCAACAGGAAGAGCCAAGACAACAGACGTAGTTGTTTTGTGCTGGGTAGGGTCACTAGTTCAGATCTGGTGCTATGTTTATATACTGAAGCATAGAAGGGTGAATGAGGCCTGCATATCAGAAACTAAAAGTGAAATTCACCTTGTTCATCCAGAACAAAGCCTTTAAGAACTCAATTCTCGTTCTGAACAAGTGTTTCATTAACAAGTAAGTGATCTTGACATTATGTTTGTCTTCTGCCAAATTCTTCTTGCTCTGTCAATAACTATCTTAAAGTCATTGTAAAAGAGATTTTGCATTTCTGCAAAATCAATTTCTTATTACTAAGTGGTTTCTTTTGCAGGCTTTCTGGTGAATGTACTTAACACACTTTTACTCTAAGGAAAGATGCTAAATTACTGTTCAGTTAGAAGACATCACTTATCTCCTTATATCATTGTCAGGTGAGAGCTCATATATCCTGTGCCAATAAGTCTTCCATTCACTTTTCTTGCTAAATGTGTCTCAATTCTTTTCAGGAATAACTCCGTGAACATTCCTTCCTCCATTTAGCAAGGGCTATTTATGACTATATTGACAGTAGTAGTGCTCCCTTGCTCATTAAAGGCTCATCCTGAAAAGCCCAAGACAGTCTCCACCACACTGATCATTAACAGAAACCAATAGAGCTGAATCCTGAAGCAGCATATTATAGCGATGAGCCTCAACCAAGGTCCAAGATTCATATTGCATTTGAAAATATGCATAACTTTAACCAGTGAAGAAATTTCATTAGATTATGAAAATAGGGTCATGAAATTAAGGACCTGGAGAAGATAATTTATAGTCAACATGATACTAGTTTGCTAAATCACTCTTTCTTTCATTGCTCATGCATAGAAAATCATACTGCTGAAGAAGCTTCCTGAACTGGATACCAGAATAAACTTTTCTCTATTTCATCACTTACACTGAAAAGTGTATAGCATACACAATTCTTGAAAATGAAGGATATAATGGGACAACATACTCTTATAGTATCACTTTTCCAGAAGGTACAGTAGCATTATACACTGCATAACATTAAATCAACTGTAACTGTAAAATAATATCAGGGTGCAATATCAGGTTGGTTTGTTTGTTTTTATTTTCAGAAAGTAAGGTGTTTAACAAATTCTTCAATAAGTATGTATTTTCTCCAAGGTGTAAGTGTTTGAAATCATCTCAAAACTTAATTCTTTGGGGGAAAAGTGCCAAATGTTCTTAAAAAGCCCAAACCAACAACTAAAAAAAAAAAAAAAAAAAAAGAAAAGGATAAACAAAAAACATTGACAAGAACAACAAAAAATACATCAAAGGGAAAAGAAGGACTATATACTTTACAACCTTAAGCAGTCTTACATCCTGGTTTTTTGAACTTCATGTTTTTCCCTGCTTGCATATACTTTTCATTTCATGTCCCTTGCACTGGGTTTTGAAGAACCCCAAATTTCAAGCCCAGACTGTGTCCAAATTTCTCCAACACCAAGAGTGACTGTTCTCTGGTTTCAGGTAAATGCAAAATGAGGAAAAAAAAACAACACAAACCCCTAAAAAACATCTTGATTTATCAAAAAAATAAATATAAAAGAATGGACTAAATAGGAAAGTAAGATTAATTTGGACCCATAAGTGAAGAGGTCTGAGCTCTTAAAAAGCTTGCTCAAGTTTACTAATTTGAGTAAAGTCAGGTTTGATTTTTTTTAAATAAACTATCAAATACAGCAAGCTTGTCAATGAAAGTTCACCTGGTAAAAAGAATATATTTATTTACAAGATTATATCATGGGTTTTCTTTACCCTCTTGCTTGCCTTCTCACATAGTCAAAGAACAGCTGAATTTAGCTAAACCATTTCCTTTGAAAGTGATTTGACATTTTGACCGATTCATATAAAAGTTAAATGATTTATCCAAAACAAAGAGTGAATCCACTGCATGTGCAGGATAGTTTTTTAAATGACAAACTAATGTTTCTTCACTTTGCCAGTAGACAATATGAGTATTTTTAAAATGTTAAGGATTAACATCTGTTTCCAAACACTGCAGAACATTTATTAAAATAAAGAAGGTTCTTAGAATCTAAGTGTATCTTAGTATCTAAGTGTAAAATTAGGCTTCATATCTAGAAAGAAGAAAGATTTTTGGTCTGAAGACTGTCATGAAATAAGTTAAACGGAACATTTTGTTAAAAGAAACTGAGGGGAACACATA
This sequence comes from Scolopax minor, assembly GCA_028566535.1. Classification (NCBI taxonomy): domain Eukaryota; kingdom Metazoa; phylum Chordata; class Aves; order Charadriiformes; family Scolopacidae; genus Scolopax; species Scolopax minor. The sequence continues at coordinate 87,900,932 of JAOXNG010000012.1, forward strand.
AGTAAAACAAACACCTCAGTTACTCCCAAAGTAGCGTTCTGTGTCACTGTACTGTGTTTGAGATAAATGTAACATTTGTGGATAATTTTCTGTAAAGAACCAGAAACCTACCTTTCAGATGTTTTTCTTCTGGCAGATCTAAAGTGAGAAACAATAAGTACCAAGTTTTATTTATTCTTCCTTCTATAACTTTTCCTTTGCATTTTACATAACCATAAAATTCATGACTTAGCATAAATTAAAACGAACACCACTATAATACAATCAGAAGTGCATGTCAGAATGTAAACTTCAGGAACACAACAAAGAACATATTTTTCTTGCTTTATCTTTTCATGCCCTTACTATTTTTGCTATTGTTTTTGTCTGTCAAAAGCGTAGCACCAAGTTTTCTTCTCTGAATGACTTTCCATATAACATCAAATATATTCATTAGCATCTAAGTTCTAAACACAAAGATACAATATTCAGAAGCTCTACTCGGGTGCTTCCAGGTAACAAAGGTCTACATTGTCAATATTGAATATCAGTTATGAAGCAGAAACATGGAGCACAGTGCACTGTGAGTCCAGAGAAAGAATGAATCGGTTGTAGCTGGGGACCTAAAAGCCACATGATATGCATTTTGAGGGTTTTACTTTTCACTAGCAACTCTCTCCCTTCAGCACCTAAAGGGTATCTTCTGATTTAGCTTCATGCAAAAGTAACCCAATGCATTCACCCCAGAACTAAGTCAGGATGCAAAACAAAACAAAAAAAAATGCAGCTTAGTGGGAATAATAGGGACATATTCTTCAAAAAAATCTGATTTTCTTACACTAATCACAATGTTAATGTGCATACACTCTGCATATTTCACAGAAGAGAAACTGAATCCAGTTCTTCAGTATAAGAGTTCCTAATAATGCTTAATTGTGTCATGCAAGACATGGGGACAGAGATAAATCTAAATATCTGGAATGCAAAGTCTCTTAGATAAGATAGGGCAATATATTTATTAATGACAAAAGGAAAGGGAAGACATTTTAAAAAATCAAATTATGTAGACACTTGTATAAGAGAATTTAAGGGTCTTCTGTATAATTTAAATTAGTATGCCTACAAAACCAATTTTCTGAATGTTGTAAAATGAAGTAATTTTTAAATGTATATGAGTTTATCCACACCAAAAAAAATCATATAAGTGGAACTGGAAATGAACAAAGGAAAGAATGAATATGTTTCTAGAAGGCACTGTTTGTAGACGACAAATGAAGTTTCCAACAACTCAAGATATTTACATCTAATAACTCTCCCACTACATAAGCCAAAGTAACAGAATTGTAGAACTGTGTACATATAACTGATAATCTGGCAAAAGAAGAGGATGAATTTGTTATATCTTACTTTCAGTAGATGCTCTACATAAATTCAAAAGAGTGTCAAAATATGCACATTCAAGAAAAAGATAGAAGCCTCATTTTAGCACATATCATCTATTTACCAGTTACTGCTATTAAAAGGGAAAGGGAAGACAGCTGCTGGTGATGATCCTAGAACACAGAATCTATATATAGCATAATGCATTGGACAAGTGTGATACAAGTTAATCAGATTAAGATTCACTGATAAATTGTTTTATGCTATCACTGCTTATGATTAAAGTGATTGTAGTTGTACTTGACTTCTTAATGATAAATGCAAAGAAGTTATATGATCTATTGTACATTGGCACAAACTCTCAGTAAAAATGTCTTCATTATTCTTAGGTTTTACCACACAAACTCCCAAATTCAGTACTTTTCTTCAGCTGTTCTAAGAGATTAATACATCTTCTGTTCAACTGCCAACACCTTCATTGCTTTGTTCACTAAACCAACTTCTCCTGCACCTACTTCTTTGGGAGTCAGATCCACAGAAGACATACCTGTAGAAGTGGAGCTAACACAATCTATAAAAGGCAAAAGATTCTGCCTTTCCTATATAAATTATACCTGATCATGTTTATCACTACTGATAAAGTAGCCATAGATCTTCCTTACCACACTTATCATTTTCCTTCCCTTTAAGCTGGAAAAGGATGAAGACAACCAATTTTAACTACCCATCCTACACTGGAAACTTTTAGAGCAAGTTCTCAAAAAAAAAAGCTGTAAAAAAATGCTCTATAAGCTCTTCTAAAAAATAAAAATAATAAACTTCTCCCTGTTATGGATTTCCCTTTCCTTGTGGAGGTGAAATGTGAGTGCAGCTTACTCACACATTTTCTTTCATTGAAATACAATGTTCCATTTTCTACATTTTATTCAAGAGAAGAAATACATCCTTAGTCTCTTTGGGGACTGTTTTTTCATTCATTTCATGTATGTACCCATGGACACAGCCTTTATTAAAGGTTAAAACAAACAAACAAACAACAAACAAATAAGAAACACCAAGAGGACTGCATCATGATTCCAATCTACTGAAATAGGCCACTAATAATCAGAAAGATGTAAGTCCAGGTAAAAATAGTTAAAGACAGATATTTGTTAGCTGGTTAAGTGCCTCAATTTTGTGTTAAATTTACTCTGTAGAAACTTTAAGATCAGCCATGACAAAAGCAAAGCCCAAGTACCCTTGGACTTTCTGGGACTGTAAACACATTCAAAAAACACCATGGATTTTTATTTTATTGTGTAATAACTTTGAAGAACATCTTCTGTTTGATGATTGAACATTACATACAGTGCAATGGCTTAGGAAGAAAGGAAGATGGAGGGGTACAGATTTAGTGGTCACTGCATCAGGGAACTGCTTCTCATCATTTTCTATCCAACTGCTTTTTCTCTCCCCTTCTACTGATAACAAAACAAGAATAAAGTGTTATGCCATTTCAAGAATGAAGCCAACCAGGCAATCATCCAGAATATTTAATTTCTCTAACAACCTCTGCTATATTACTGCAGATATTTCATGTCCTTATGCTTCATAAATCAAACTTGTTGAATGTGAAAGCTGTCAGTAGAAAGAACTTTATTTTCATCCCCACTATGATATGGCAGCCTGTATTATGTAACTTACAATATACCCTTAAAAAATCATAAAATATAAAGTTACTCTGTAAACATATCCACAACTTAAGAGGAAATTTACTTTTATATTTCTAAGTACTTTAGAAACATCATAATAAAAGCAAAGATTTACCACTTAGTGGTGGATTTACCACCACTTTACCACTTTACTCTTCTAAAGCACACACACCAGAGAAATGTGCTTGCCACTTGCACCTCTTTTTTTAGTTTACCCTTATCTTTTTTAATTAATCATTGCATTAACTAATCTAATTGGTATCAATTTATCTTAGAAATTCTCTCAAATGCCCTTTTCTTTTCATACCCACTGATTCCCAGTTGACTACTACGTGTGATATTAAGTGTTGCTAATTCAGTTATTGAAATTCAATATACACTAGGGAATCTGTATTCCCAAATACCTCCCATACTTGCTTTCAGCCCCAGAGAGTGACTGTTGTTTAGCCATTCCTTTCCCCATTGGTAAATGATCCTTTCTGTCCATTCTTTCCCCACTGGTAAATGATCCATTCTTAATATCTAATTTCTTGTATGTTATACTGATAAATCTTCACCTTGCAACTCTACATTCACAATACCTCTATATTGCCAATTTATTAACCCTATTTTGTTCTTATCCCAAATACTTTGATTTCCAAGTGTTGCATTTAATAAATCCTTTTCTACTGTTCTACCACTTCCTTCCCTCCTACCCACTTGTTTTCACTCCCTAATTCTTCTTTTGTATTGTTAGGATTTCTGTCTTTTGGATACTACTTTATAATGTTATTTATGATTTTGCGCTAATATAATAATTAGCAAAGACTACATACTCCAGAAACTTTGAGTGTCCTGCTATTAGTATTTCCTGCAAATTTCCTCATTTCTCATCTTGTTGCAATTTTAAACAGTACCAGAGAGAAACACAGAGTTAGTTCCATTCTAGTACACTTACTGAGACGTTCCACTCCATTATCTTCTTTTCATATTTGCTCACAATGATGATTATTAAAGTCTCACCTGCAAATCCAGACATGACACACAGTCCACAATATTGGCTGTGGAATGCATTTCTAGACTTCTAAAGATGACTAGAGGGAAAAAAAAATTCTACTTAAAAATTCCAAACCTTCAAGTAATGTCAATTGAAAAAGCTGTCAAGAAAAACACATATCTTATTTGGTTTCAGTCACTGCTCCATTTTGATAGGTTGTATTAAACCCTGACCCCAAGGTGTCTGAGACTCACCCATGCTATTTCCCCAATGGCTTGTTCTAGGCACTTCACACCCATGTATGGGCTCTGACTCATTGTCAGCATCCAACTCAACCATCTGCCCCAAAGTACTGAACTCCTCCCTACCAACACTACTTCTGCAAAACAGAGACACCACTGGCCTCACACAGGTTCCATAGCTGTGCTCCGGGAGCCAGCCATCTACTGTATGTTGGATACTAAAGCACACATGGCACTTACCAGTCATCCAAGTCACATCTTTCCACCACCATATGAAAACTGCTTGGAATGGACACATTTCTCTGGTCTTAGTATTAGGGTAGGAGTTTTTACATATTTTAGTGTTTATATAGCTAGATTTCTATCGTGTCTTAGGTTCGCAAGTACTGAAAAATGTATCCCATAAAAGCCTTCCTTCCTTTCCAGACACAGGTATGAGTACAGCTAATAGGTAAGAAACTAAGAAAGATGAGAGACCAACCTAACAGCTGAGAATTTTTCAGCTACACAACTCTGTCTAGGTAAAAAGACACACATATATAGAAGTAAAAAAACCTAGAAAAAGTGGATGCCTAAGCAATTAGCATGAAAACTGACAGGAAAATATTCAATTCTCTGTTAGCTTGGATATATAAGGACCAACTATTGAAAATAATCCCTCTCTTTGAGCCACTGTGCTTGAATGCAGGAGCTGCTGGTTAATAGTCTGTGGTCCCTTTCTGACCTTAAAATCTATTACTTTAAAGCAGGGTTTTTCTCTCTGGTATCTGAAAATAAGATCTAATACCAAGTATTAGACTAAAAGACTCAACACTCAGAAGATAAAAGAAATTAGTTTCATTACTACATACCCCACAAGGTGCACAAGTATTTGCATTTGAATAATAATGCTAATATTAGGAAAACTACAGCATAATAAGTTGTACTTCATTACACAAGCTTACTGTAGCTGTAGCAGTATTTCGATTTGACACAATTACAGAGACACTTAGCACTTTGAAGCAAAAAACAATTTTTCAGTTTATGTGCAAAGCCATTTTTTACTTCCCTGTTGGCTGTGCTGTTGGAAATATTAAATCTCAAATCAGTCATGTACAATAAGAAATCTCAACCTGACAGTAACAACACCCATTTTAAACATCTTTCAACAAAAAGTATTCAATCATGTTGTTTTTTATTTTTAGTGAAGACTCAAGGGCAACAAGTGGGTAATGTTGCAGAGACCAATCTTCCCTAGAAACACTCTTTATACTAACATATATTCAAGTTCAGTCATGCCTGTGAAAGCAAATTTACAGTCAGTATCATAACTACTTTCATAGTCATTTGGTCTTGCAAATCAAAAGATTTTTTCATTTCCCTACAGTCCATAGAGAAGGTTGTTAAGGGTTTTGATTATTGGGATTTTTGTTTTGTTTAGGGTTGGTTTATTTGTTCGTTTTTTAGTCTAGATGGATGAGGGGAAATGGGCACAAGCTGGGACATAGGAAATCCCATTCAAATATGAGGAAACAGATCTTTACAGTGAGGGTGACAGAGCACTGGAACAGACTGTCCAGGGAGGTTGTGCAGTCCCCTTCTCTGGAGATCTTCAAGAGCTGCCTGGATGCAGTCTTGAGTAATGTGCTCTAGCAATCCTGCTTTAGCAGGGAAGTTGCACTAGATGATCTCTAGAGGTCCCTTCCAACACTGACAATTCCATGATTCCATGAAAAGAAAACCCAACACAAACATAAATTTTTCCCTACCATCCTCAACACATACTTTCCCTTTCTGCCTCCTTCTTTACTGAATACACAGAAGATTAGTTCATTATGCTAAAGGCAGCCTGTGGGTTTACTTTGCAGTTTGTTTAGATCTTATATTTTCCAGTTCTGTGTATGTAAAATGACCTAAACATTTTTGTAAGGACTTTTAAGACTAAACTTATAATGAAAAAATAAAGAAAAACACAGATGTAGATTTTCAAAAGATACACACTCCTGCTGAATTTTATCATTAATTAATAATCATAAATTACTTTAATCAGTAATATAGTTAAGAGAAAATGCCTTTTTTGTCAAGTTTTCCCTGACAAGAGTATTTTTCTCCCGCTCCTCCATTATTTACCAATACTGCCAAATCAGCAGTTTTACAGTGATGAAAATTACTATATAGGGCACAAAGAAACATCTGCTCCAGTATAGTTGCAAAGGACTTCTGAAGAACCAGATTTAAAGAAACAGAATTGGCGAAAATAACATTCAGAATGCAGTGGAAAATATGGTTTTCCAAATTCAACTTGAACTTGAGAAGCCATTCTGCATATATCAAATGACTGTGTACAGGTAGAATACATGACCCACTGCAGAAAGGGGGCTTTCTGTCTTTAATCTTGTATTAACAGGAACTTCTTCTGGCCAGAAAGTCAACTGTGTCCTGGGTTGCATCAAGAGAAGTGTGGCCAGCAGGTCTCGGGAGTTGATTCTACCCCTCTACTCTGCGCTCATGAGACCCCACCTGGAGTACTGTGTCCAGCTTTGGAGTCCTCAACACAAGAAGGACATGGATCTGTTGGAACGGGTCCAGTGGAGGGCCATGAAGATGATCAGAAGGACGGAGAACCTCTCCTATGAAGACAGGTTGAGAGAGCTGGGGTTGTTCAGCCTGGAGAAGAGAAGGCTTCAGGGAGACCTTATAACGGCCTTTCAATATCTGAAGGGAGGCTACAGGAGAGCCAGAGAGGGACTCTTTGTCAGGAAGTGTAGCAACAGGACAAGGGGCAATGGTTTTAAATTGGAAGAGGCGAGATTTAGATTAGATACTAGAAAGAAATTCTTTACAGTAAGGGTGCTGAGGTACTGGAACAAGTTGCCCAGGGAAGTTGTGTATGCCCCATCCGGTAATCAG
>JAOXNG010000012.1:87909876-87926892 GCA_028566535.1 Scolopax minor
GATTGCTAGTACATAAAGCCAGTGGTTTAAGTTTTTTGAAGGGGACAGGAGTTTGATAGCCTGGAAATCAGTGCTTGCAAAACCAAAAATGACATTTGAACATTTCTGTCCAGAGAAGTTGTGGATGCCTCATCCCTGGAAGTGTTCAGGGCCAGGCTGGAAGGAGCTTTGAGCAACGTGGACTAATGTGAGCTGTCCCTGCCCATGCCAGTGGGATTGGAACTCAATGATCTTTAAAGTCCCTTCCAACCCAAACCATTCTATGATTCTACTTGCCTTCTGTGTTTCATTATATATTAGTTTCCAAGTTCAAAGACAATTCTCTTGAAAATGGAATACTTCTAGTTGTGCTTCAACACTGAAATCTAGTAAGTTATTTTCCTCCCGTTCCTGCGTTAAGCACTGGGAACTGAAGGGCACAAAGAATTAAAGATAATAAAATGTATGGGTTGGAAGGGACTTTAAGGGAAAGGACTTCATGAAGTTTGCATGGGTCCACTTCTCAAGCTTGTTCAGGTCCCTCTGGCACCCCTTCCCTCCAGCGTGCTGACTGCTCCACAGAGCTTGGTGTCATCGGCAAACTTGCTAAGGGTGCACTCAATCCCAATTTTTAGGCCGCTGACAAAGATGTTAAACAGCACCAATCCCAGTTCCCTGAAGAACACCACTGGTTGCCACTTGGACATCAAGACATTGACAATTAAAGTAAAAGCTTAATTTACACATCAAAAAAAATCACAGACAGAAACATGACAATTCATATAAGAAACATGGAGAGAATATTGCAAAAGAGAACACTATATTTTAGTTTATTTGCATGCCACTGTTTATAAGATGTAGCTCTGTTTGTCTATATACCCATCATCATATCCTCTTTTAATGAGATGCCCCTTACTGACAGCTTATGATTGCTACCAAAGCAGTAAAGTATCATTGCACAAATCTCGTTCCTGAACTTCAGCTATGAGACACTTGCTGATAATGCTAATGTATCCTAGTTTGTAGTTCTCTCATAATCTTTGCACCCAGGGTGAACCTGATGCTCATTAATATGAACTGTCTGTCTCCGTGATTTCCCCAGCTGCTCTGCTACTGTCAACTTTGGATTGTGCTTTTCTAGCACTGTGGGGAAAGGTAATATGCCAACTCTTTTATAAAACCAATTCAAAGTATTTTAGGAATAAGAAATCAAAAGTGTGTAGAGTCGTGTGGTAAAAACTAATTGTCAGCCCTGGGAAGAATTTAATCTGAGGTAAGCATAAAATTGCCTCTAGCTATTAAATTTTACAAAGGATTTGACCAGATCTCTGTTTTTTTAACATGCTCAGCTACCTTCTGTCTTTGGCGAAATTTTTCCCTCATTCTTCTTGCCATTCCTTTTGGAGTCCCTAAAATGCACTCCCTTGTCATACCATAATTCTAGGTGAAGACTCTTTGAATGCTGGCTAACATATCTAGTAAAGAGAGACCCTTCAGATAAGCCTCCATCTGGATCAGATCACTTATCCTGTCACTCCAGCATGAACATGAATTGCCATATATTGTACCCTGGGAGCAAGGTAGTAACCATGTACATCACTGTTTAAGTTGCCTCATGAAACAATGGCAAAACCCATCTGAGAATAATTCAGTTTCATGACTTCAAAACCACCAGTAAAATCTGTTGCATCTATTATTATAACATGCCAGTGGTGATTCTTGTGAGGTGCCATTGCAAGAACAATAAGTGGGATGGAAACAGCCTATATTTTCTGTTCACTGATTGTCAATGAAATGATAAATGATGTGTAGAATGGGAGAATCATTTAAAATAAAACAACTGGAGTGGAATCTTTTTGTGGATTTACCACTTCAATTGAGGCAATACTCAAAAAGGTCTTTACTTTAATACACAAATTGTCATTAATAAAGGCAACAATGAAAGTAGACCGTACATTTACAGAAACTTCTAGTCAATGACATTAATTAAAAAAACATCAATAGCAGTCACTAAGATAAAAACATGTAAACTATTACTCCTCATTTATCAGTTTAAATTTGTTCTTAATCCTTTAACTTTATCTATCAATTTTGATCAGCATTCATTATATCTCAGAAAAAAAAAGCAACAACAACAAAAAAATCCTTATCTTCACAATTTTCTAAAAGAGAAGGTTTTCTTTGGCAGGAGACATCAAATTGCAAACCACAAATAGGTTACACACCATTTCTAAGGGAGGAAGAAATTAAGAGTCAAAAGAAAAGCAGAAATTTTCTAAAGCTTTTCATATGCACACTAGCGCCATAATTGCTAACTATGTAAATATAACACCATAGACTTCTGTCAGGTATATACTGGAAATGATCCACTCTCACTTTCTCTGATATGCAGTAATTATATTAAACCAGAAATGAATAAGATTACAGTAGGACTTCAATTAATTATCGTTTTCACCAAAAAGAATGCTGAATACTGTCTGCATATGGATCTGCATTCTCCACTGTCACCCCTTTTAGGAATAAGGGTCTCTTTCCTGGACATGATTCCATAAGTGGGAATCAGCAAACCAGCTGCTTTCCAGGTAGGGACACAATGCTGTCCATGCATACAACCATCACTCTATGCCACCAGCATTTATAGGCACATTGGTTCCATTTCCACTTCAAAGCACATACAATTGTGCTTCTCTTGACCAGGGTACATAAAGCAAAGATATTTTAGCTCACAATGCCACAAAGCCTAGATGGTTGTTACTGAAGGGCTTATGCCTAGTTCATAAGTGATGTCAAAAGATAGGCTACACCATACCTTGAATTACTTCTGTTTTGAAAGTTTACCAGGGCATGTACAAGCAATGCAAGAAGAGTTCCTTTTCTACACCTGGAATCTCTTCCTTAAAACATTAGTCTCTGCTATGGCACCTCCCATCCCACTGCTTTTTCCCTCATCATCACATCTACCTCCATTGTTACCACCTCATAAAAGCCAGTCAATGGAGCACACAGGAACATACAGGTATTCTGCAGTGCCAGCAACACGCCATCACGTAGCTTTGTCAACAATCGGTCCAAGTACTCACATAAGTGCAGCCCTGATCACAAGTTCAACACCTGCCTTACCTCCTTTTCTGAGAAGACTCAAAAGCAAATCATCCAAACCAAGAAAAAACATTATTTTCTGACACTATTCAGCAAGAAATCACATGCAAAAGGGGCTTCTAAATGATAACTTTCAATAACAACCAAAAATCAGGTACTTACCTACAAACTCTGAGTTCCAAACATGCATGGAATTGGAATGAAGATTTGCCTCTTTTGCTGCAGCCCTTGTAATTAGCTAAGTCTGGTCACTACCTCCAGATCCTTTCTGTGACTTCTTCACCTTGCTGTAGGAGCAGTTTCTCCTATAATTTCTATTAACCCTTTTATCAGAAGGGACCCTTTTCTAATTAGTGGTACCGCATGGCCACAATCTTAATCTTCCTGAAAAAAGAAGCTATTCTATTTCTGCATTAGCTACTGAATACTTTTTTAAACCTCCTGGCATTGTTTTCTGGCAGCAGTTACTGACTCTAGCAATATGGTCTGCAGCCAGAAGCAGGGTTGGAAAAGAGCAAAAATTTAATGTCTCCAATTGTGATACTAATTAGAAACCAGAAAGATTTGTCTTTCTTTGTAGGTCATGACATATTTTAGAAGTAAATGCAGCAAGCTGATGGATGTGAGTAGATCCCCCAGTGACTTCCCAGCCTATAGGAAGGTAAGGAAAATGGTTGTGAAGCACAGTTTGAGTAATTAGGGGCCCTAATTAGAATGTAGAACTGTTTCCAGCATCCATATAATTTTGCTTGGTTTCCATTAGGAAATGTGTCTTCCAGTTTTCCTCCAGGTTGTCTTCAAACAAAGCTTTCTGCTTTTGATTGTGACTATTAAATTAAATTACTGTGTATTTAAGGCTTAAAGTTTAATTCAACAGATTATTTAAGTATATGTTAATTCTAACCATATGAATTGTCTCATTTAATAATGCATTCATGGCATACTTAACCTGGTCACATTAAATTCTATTTAAGTGCTTACCCTAAAAATTAAGTTAGGAATCAAGAGAATTAATTCTTATTTTTAGTCCTCATATTTAGAATATTTCATCTTCTTTCTTAAGAAAATACAGTAGCAGTAAGTTGGCTGTCTAGAAATTCCCATTTCCCTTCCTTCTTATATACTATTCTTTTCTGTTTCCCACTGCTTAACACTTATATGGTTCTTTGTATTCCTTTTTTTTTTTTTTAATTTAAAAGATATTGATGAGTTATAAACAAACTTTTTAAAAGAATTTTCTGGGTAGGTAGGATATTTGCATATTCTTGGAATATAAAAGTATACCACCTTAATGTAAATATAAGACATTTACTAAGGGAAATTTGTGCTAGGATGTTGCTAGAACATTTGCCAATGTCCTGATTCTTTAATGTCTCAAAAACTGAAGAAAGCAAACAAGCCCTCTGAGGCAAACCTCCTGATACGGTGGATTTAATGTGTAGTGGTTGTGCTACTCCAATTTAAGAATGTTCAGAGTCCAGTCATTAATTAAGATCATTGTAAAAATATTCTGCTTGCTTCCTTATTGAATTAGGACAGTGACATTTATCATTCAGAAAAGTTTGTTGGTGGTATATAAGGAAGCTATCTGAAAGTTAAGCTACTAAATATTTTATACTGGTAGCCTCTTTGAGTGCCTTTCAAATTCTCAGACAAGCACAAAATCAAAGTAACAGCCTATCCAAATGGGAGCAAAATATGTTTTTAAGCATTGCTCATGTTTTCAGAAAGAACATTGCTCGAGGCTGTTTCTGAATCTCTGTACACACACACAGATTTCCACCATGGGTCATGCAAGAACTCCAGCTGTAAGGAATTAAAGTATCTTCAAGTAGTTTGACTAAGAAAATTTCTGTGAATAACCAGTGACTTTAATGATTTATATTTTAAGTGTAAGCATTGCCAATACCTCTGTACTGTATGAAAAAAATATCATCATGAATACTTTCTGCTACTCTAGAAAACTATTAAATGTGAAATCTTTCTCTGAAATTAGAGCAATGATATGACTTCTGTATTTGGTGTTGATTTAAAGGATTTTCACCTAAAACTACAAATTTAAAAGAGCTGGAGAAAATTAAAACAAAGTAAGATATGGGTATCTATAGTCCAAAGTCACCTTTGAAAAATCCAGTGTGTCTTTTTCAAATTGTTTTCAGGCCAAAATCCTGCTGTTCTCTCTAATGTTTCTGAGGATAAAGGATGGAAAATAGATAAAAGTAAAGGATTTTTCAGTAAAACTCAAGAGTTCCAGCATCTGAAGTGTCCTATTTTTAACTAATACAGGTCATAGAGAAGAAAAAAAATAGAAAAAATACTATCTGTAGCAACCACCATTAATTAAATAGAGTGAATATTGTACACTTTCAAAAGCTTTTCTATTTATAAAAGAGTTAGGTAATTTACTGTACACTGGTAGTCAATATCACAACCCAGAAATCTTTTTTCATCTCTACATGAAAATTGGCCTCTCAAGACAAACTGTGTTTCTCAAAACTCATAAGTGAAGCAAAAAAAGAGATCATAATGAAAGTCAGCCTATAATATATATGTATATACTTCATGTATTGCATCAGAGTAGTCATTATCTTTCCTCCTGTTGGAACATTTATGTTCTGAAATATGCTCTCTAAGTTTACAAATATTTTTCCCCTAGAGTGTTACTGACACACTGGTACTGGTAGTTAATGACAGGCTTTGTGTCGGAAATAAGACAAATATAAAACCTCTAATGCAGTAACAAACTGGTAAGTGGAGTCTGAGAAATGAATACTTAATACTTGTTTTATTGCAGTGGGAATGGAAGAATTTATTAATTTATTTTGAGACTACAGTGTTTGCTTGCAATATTCCTCTATCTATCTCTTTCTAGAATGTTGACAAGTAGAAGTTACTTGTTGCATTTTTTCACCACTAAGGCTTAGTCCTTAAACAGCATGTGATACGGCCCACCCGCAAGTGACAGTCCTTGCACTCTTCCAAGAGTGCAAATTACCCTGGAGCTGCTTGAAAGAGCAACCAGTATTTTTGCACCTTCCTAAGCTGGCTATGAAGGGGAAATGTTTACTCTATCTGAAGTCTTCATTCTGCACAATGGATTTGTCATGTTCACTAAAATAGGTGAGAACCCAAGTCTGAAAAGTAATATCATAAAAACACAGAATCATAGAATGGTTTGGGTGGGAAAGGACTGTTCCAGTGTCTCACCACCCTGAACAGTAAAGAATTCCTGCTATCCAATCTAAATCTTCGCTCTTTCAGTCTAAAACCAGTACCCCTCATCCTATCATTGCACTCCTTGATAAAGAGTCCCTTCCCATTTTTCCTGTAGGCCCCCTGGACGGCTGCTAAAATCTCTTCTCCAGGCTGAACAACCCCAACTCTCTCAGCCAGCCTTCACAGGAGAGGTACTCTAGCCCTCCTCCTCTGTTGTCCTCCTCTGAACTTGCTCCAGCACATGGAGTCCTTATGTTGGGATCCCCAGAGCTGGATGCAGGACTCCAGGTAGGGTCTCATGAAAGCAGGGTAGAGGGGTAGAATCACATCTCTCAACCTGCTGACCATGCTTCTTTTCATGCAGCCAAGGATACAAGCTACAAGCACACATTGCCAGCTCATGTTGAGCTGCTCATCAACCAACACCCCCAAGTTCTTCTGTAAGGTAATTAAACAATTAAGCAGTATATCATAATGTATGCAGGAAGCAAAATCTTGGCATTCTCTTTCAAGTGCATGTTAATGAAAAATAATGATTTAAGTACAGCTTGAAGCTTCCACCAATTAAAAGTTCTGCTAAGCCAGAGAGTCTTTTTTCTTCCGCTATTGCAAATGTATGGTAATGTGACTTAGCTCAACTGTCTTTTTGTCACAGGCCACATTAAGTGCCATTACCCTCTATTTCCCTTGAGCTAAGAATGTAGCTGCTGTGGCTAAGCTGATGCATGGTAACTGACTGCAAGTAGCAGCTTGAATGTGAACTTGACCTGTCACAACTTTCTTTTAATCCCATTTTTCACAGTTATTGCTATGGGGTTATTTTAATGTTCTGTAGGGGAGAAGAGGAGTTATGCCATTTTCTAGTTTTTATTTTCACAGGAATACAAATACACAGCTATTATGTACAGCTGCAGTGACATGTGTGCCATGCTATTTTAACTAGCAGCAGAATGACTGTTATTTTAGATAGGAGAATATATTCACACTGTGCACTGGATTCAGAAGAAAGGCAGCACTGGCCTCTTGGGTCTGCAGGTTTAGGGAACATAAGGCCCAGATATTCTCAGCCAGACCCAAGAGTAGGAAGCACTGGTGAAGTGCCACATGCAGGGCTGTGTTGAGAGAAGCCCTCAGGTTCTCCTTTCTCCTACCTACTTCTCCAACCTCAGTCCCATATGTGCTTCTTCACCATGAAGAAGAGGTAGATCAGCTTGCAGACCTCAGATGCCCATTCTGCCTGCCCTGTGTATGCCACAAAATTTAACAGCCATGAAAGCTGCACTAGAAAAATCATGTCTGTCTGACATGGAGACTGTCCATTCAGCACATCTGTGCCTGCTGTTTACCTAATGGTCTTTTCTCAGTAGCTACACCCACTTTTTCTCACGCAACAGAGGGTATATCTACATATCATGGATGGAAAGGAATTTTGTGTGACAAAGTAAAACCACCCCAAAGGCTTGTGGACATTACTGGAAAAGATGGAGTAACTCAGAAATCAAAAGAAGAATCTGATAATAGAAAATGTTGCACAGCTTCAATGCATGTGCATTCCATCCATTATTTCCACCATTTATGTAATAATTTTCTGTTGTTCTCAAGTATATCAGCTTCAAAAGTGAGCATCTCCTCTTATAAACTAGCCATTTTGTGTCATTTCCTCCAATGACACAATGATTTGTTCAGTATTTTTCTTTAAGCATTGTTGTCTTTTCTTATCATATTCAATTTCTAGTAAAAAAACCAACCAAACAAAGCAAGTAATGTTGGATGGCTGATATGGCTAGAAATTATTCTTTTCTGAAAATGAAAGGTAATTTCATTTTAAAACTCATTGTGGCACTTACCCCAAAGCTATTGAAATGTGTGGAAGGAGGAGGGAGTAAAATTATCTTTGAAGCTTCATAGTTTCATTACTATAACTTTAAAGAAAAATAAATAAACTTTAACAGCTTTTTACTATGGAAACAGGACATTTGGTTTCAGTAGGTACCCTGAGTGCTGCATTTTAAATTTGATTTTTAGTTTTTTTTAAAAAGGGCCTGTGGGGGAAAATTATTAGGATGAAAGGATAGGTCTGGAACTTCAGAATAATTTTAACAGCACTTGCCAAACTTTGAAGCCTCCATGAAACACAGACTGTTGGGGAGTACTCTAGCATTGCTGGCTAATATGAAAAGAATTATAGATAAACAGCTAAGATAACTGCAACCATAAAGAAAATGCAATAAAATTTTCAATATAATATACAGAACAAGAAAGGGAAAAAATATACAGAACAAGTCTTATGAAAGATTTGAGGAATAGTTTACACTTTTCTAAAATCTAGAATTCATGAAGGGGCTTTAGTTAAAGCTTCTTTGTGCTTAAAAGGAAAACACTAGACATATCCTGAGGCTTTTGAGCTAAGAGAAGGTTAGAAGATACTATCAAAATGGAAAAACTTTTGTGCCATGTGACTGCAAGTGCATGATGCAGGAGGCAGTTAATGAAGTGAGCCCTCCAGCAAGACAAGGGACATCCAGGGCATTATTTACAGTATTCCCCTTTTTCTGGTAAATGACAAGGCTAGAGCTTTATCTGTCACAGTTTTCAAGTGAAAGCCAAGTTTCTTCTGCAATCCAAAGTATCTGTGAGCCTGCGCTTTGAGGGGGGAAAAAAACAAAACAAACCAAAACAAAACAAAACCCCTAAAACCCCCAAGAAAACAAAATAATCAAAGAATCATAGAAAGATAGAATGGTCCATGTTGGAAGGAACGTTCAAAGACCTCTGCTCCAACCTTTCATGGAAAAGGGAGCCTAGATGAGGTTATCTGTCACCCTGCCAAATCACATCTTGAAAACACCTAGTGATAGAGGCTCCACCACGTCCCTGTGGAGGTTGTTCTAGTGAATAATTGTTTTCACTGAAAAAAAATGTTTTTATATCGAGATGAAATCTCTCCTACTGCCTGTTGCCACTTGTCTTTTCCATGTGGTTCCTTGTGATGAGAGGGCCTCTCCTCTTTGAAGCAGTCCTTTAAGTACAGCAATACTGTGATGAGTCCTAAGTTGTCTCTTGTCCAGGGAAATATAGACACTACTACACAGTATCCACATGTAACTTTAACTTATAGTATACACTTTAATGCACAGTATTTAGGAAAAATAAAAAAAATTTAAAAAGAGATTTTTTATGGAGGACTTGGCTCCAGCTACAGATTACATAGATAATAAGGATGAAACTCCTAACTGGATGTTTCAGGCAGTTTCTACCTCACATTCTCCCATCCAGCCAAGCTGACTACACCACTGCCTACACGAGTCTAACTACTAATTGTCAAATCCCTGCTCTTCCCTTTTCAGGACAAACCCATCTTGTCCTTTCTACCAGCTCTCCCATTGATTTTTTTCAGTAAAGCCCATTCCAGCATTTTGTTTTGTCCGTTTGGTTTGATGGATTAATATGGGTGAACAGGATTGTGGAAGAAGCGGAGACCAGAAGAAGGAATAGAAGAAGCAGGAACACCATCAGGCGAAAGCCCTTGATCAAGCCTTAACGACCGATAAAGAATGCCTAACAGCCTGACTGATGGAGGGGAATTCTGCCGGACTGGCAGCTGGGGGTTACAGGGGTGTGTCAGTTGGGAAAGGACATACATCAGTAAACTGCCTGTTTTGTTATAATAATTCTGTTTGCTTCATACACTACAAATGGCGCCCATGTTGGGCATTACACAGGAGACTGACAGACATCCTGACCGGTAGCACAGCCCGATGGAACCAGGGGTTGCCTCGAGGACTGATTTTACTCATACGCTACAGATTAATGCACTGATTCAGCTCCAAGTGGGGAGAGAGGCCCCCAGAGTCAACATAAAGTAGGAACCATTACAACTAGAACCCCATTGGGTTTGTGCTGCTATTCAACCCCAATACTGAAGTGCTCTTGCTGGTACCCACCCTCAAAATAATTATTAGCAAAAGGACAGAATCCTTCAACTCTATGCCATTGTGAATTCATTCTCAGTTTTTTTCAGTCTCAGCATATTTATTTCCTTACGTTTTTTGTCCTCTGTTTTCAAGTATGGAGGCTAATTTGGTAACACAGGACATGCTGAAGAATCAGTGCAAAAGTCTAACAGGGAACTGCTGGCTCTCCAAATATGTTGATAATAACAAATTTAATTGCTTCAAAATGTCAACTGTGTGTCAGCACTTTCCATAAGCCATAATTTACACATCCGCTGTTTCAAATAAAGATTTTACAGATAAAGAGGAGTACTCATATTGTGGTTTCTGAAATGACAAACAGAGGTATCTTTTTGAGAACACATATTCTGGGAGTGCTGAATAGTAGTATATTGTCTTGAATTCAATGGGGAGAGCACTAGGGCTTTATATCTGACATTTCATTTAAAAAAATAGCCTGTGCCTGAGTAGAACAAGAAAGAGGAAGGCTGTGCTTAAAAATGTAAATGATGATTCAGACACTTCCAATTTCTTTTCATAGACTACAATATTAGTACCTGGTCAAGATACATACTTTTTCCCCATCGTGATTATGTGTCTATAAAAGCTGAAACACAAGAAGTTTTAAAGTGACATACAGAACCCAGTTGTCCCTTTCTATTCAACATTTATATGATCCACATTAAAATAATAGCCTATAGCATACAATAGAGGTATCCAAGCTAGATAAGATAGTGAAGGAAAGGTTACTCATATCAATGCAGAGTTCAGGGTGAACTACACTGCCTTGTTTCTGTTGTTAGATCCAGTGATTGTCGCACACCTGAATAAAGGAGTCCTATCTTTAAGTAGTTTGCCCAAAGTCATAATGGGTTGAGGCAGCTACTGTGGGAACTGAGCTGATGCTTTTCTCGCAGCACTTAGTTGGTCTAACAGTGATTTCACTGTCCCTTCCTCAGGTGTGAAGAACAGATCTGAGCTTTCCTTGTCTGGTACAAATATCATCACCTTCAACAGTGCTCGCACTCAATAGCCATACTATGAAACTGGCATGCTAAAAAAATAATAGCTTCACTCAAAGTCAATGTAACCTTAATGACTTACACAAGCTGTTCATAATTCTTCATGATTCCTTTTGTACCAGTGTTGCCCCATCTTAAGTACTTTCTTCATAACTAATGAAGTGTTGCTGGGTTGTTTTGCAAATTAAAAATAAAAACCCCATTTACTGGGAACAACACTTACTAGATTAGATATGTGCATTATTAGTTCCACATCAAAGGCAAGATTCTTTATTTATCCTCTTATTCACCCCTTCCTTTACTTCTTACCTACAGAAAAAAAAAAAAACCAAAACCAAACCAAAACAACAAAAAAACAAACAAACAAACAAAAAAAAAAAACCACCCCAAAAAGTTAATAATGGGATAAAGTTCTCAAGGGAGGAAAAATAAAGCTCAATATAGTTCACAGACCAAAGAATCAGTATTGATCGACAGAGTGAGAAAGATTGTTACTCCAGAAATTGTTTAGTTCTCTTTATGGAACCCTAATTGAGAAAGGATTGAATAAGTCCATATTTCTACTGCAACTTCTTTAAGGCACAAGACTTTCCATTGGGTAAGAAAACTGGTTTTTTGTGTTATTCTGCAGAAAGCACTACTACCTTGTCCAGCCTTCCTATCCATCTAAGGGCCAAATAGAGGTCACCTTTCTACAGGGCTCTTTGTTCAAACAACTCTTGTACTAAATTGTGTTAAAAGATTGGCATTTGAACTTTTGTGGAAAGCTCGCTGGTTCAGTTCAGAAAAACACCTGATAAACTTGCACAATAATAATATTTTGCTTCTGATTCCAGCAAAATCAGAACATCCAGGATAAAGAATAATGAAAAATGTTTTTCACTCGGTTATCTAAAGTGTTTTGGTTTGAAGTCTGGTTTGAATGTTAGATTTAAAGTTCAGGCCAGTTCCTATTTTATCAACACTATTTCTAGCTGTAATCACTTCAATTCATATGTGCCCAGGATGCACAGACAAATCCCAGTAAGCTCACTAAAAGGCAAATTGGCCAAAGAAAAGTTGTTTAGCTTCCTCTCCTCTTAAAAGAAGATTTTGTTTTTCTTCTCTTTGCATCTTGCAATAATTTTTTTTATACAACAGTTACACATTGTCTTCCTATGTGGTTGTCATCCAGTATTCATACACCTGCATATCTTCCCGCTGTGTGCATTCCACAATGAAAATTGCATTTCAATAAATCAATATCATATTTTAGGCAAGCTTCAACTCCCTGGATGAGCCAGAATGTCTTACTTAGTGTAAGAACTGATTGACTGCTAACAATAGATTAGAAATTTTAAGTGAAATCAGTAAAATTACATGAATTAGCAAAATTAATATTGTCCCAATGCACAAGTCTCTTATAGCTCTATTTTCTAAAGCCCTTAATATAAACAAACACAAAATATATTTGATACAACAGACATTTAGGAACACAAATATATTGGAAGACATCAGTTATTAGATCTATTTTTCTCCTAATTAATATAATAGGATTATTTCTGCATTTCTATGACATAAATTCTGCTGGTTTCTCCTATACTTTTACCCAGAGAAAACATCAGAAACATAGGTAATTAGGCCTGGCAGCAGAATTAGTCTGACAGAAAAGCATTTTAAAAATAAGTAATTAGCAAATGAAAAAAAGAACTTTACATAACAGTTCCTATAATGGGTTAGGAATACTCTTGTGTAGCTTTATATGTAGATAGCATAAATGCTACAGGAAACTAGTAAATCAGTTGCATGCATATTTTAATAATGTACTTCTGTTTATGCAGGAATAGGCTTAGTATGTCTGTGTCAGTTCTTTAGAGGAAAATTGCAGTGATGTTTCATGTGAACAAAATTAAAGTTATCTGATATTTAAATCCTGTGCAAATCAATTTTTAAATTGGTCAGGCAAGACAAAATATCCATTTGCTCATGTTAAAAACATCTGTATTAAATTAACTCAATTTAAAAGTGGCTAACAAGACACTATAATTTCATAATGGGTTTTATTGTAATATGTAGTATTCTAATTTTTGTAAACTTTTCTGTATGGACGTATAGCATATGATTATGTGGGAAAAAGATAACAATTTTTGTGATAGTCTATGAATGTCTGTCCATTTGTCTACTACTGATCCAGGAAGAAATCAGTATATTTGTGAAATTTAAAGTCAGTAATGAAGGTCTTCCATTTTTTCCTCCAACAGTTGCTGACCCATTCTCACATGGGTGACAACATATACAGCTTTTCTTTCATCTCCTTTGGTAAAAACAAATGTCTTCAGCGTTATGAATGACTTCTGAACAAGGGACAGGCACCGAAAGCGGGAATGGTCACCCCCAGTGAAAACCAGTCTGATTTTCTTCCTTTCTTTCTTTACCATACACTACTTAATACATTTGTCTTTTGCTCTACTGTGGCATACCAACCGAAAATAGATTTCTTGCTTAGGGGTGTCAGTCTGTAAATGATTTCTTGGGCACAAGCTACATGCAGTGAAGTGCATACAAGAATAGACAGGTGAGCTTTGCTCAGTCTAGACACTTCTATCTAAATGTGATCGGAAAGACTTGTTGGGAAGACGACATCTCCCTTGTAGAAAACTACAGGTGTAGAAGCAGCGGCTGAGACCTGACTAGTCACACCAATGTGAGTGTTTAGCCTCGTGGCGATCAAGGCCTCTGTACCACAGTTTCATTATATAGCTATAGACACCCCAGTTTGAGAATATTTCTCTGTATATTCTGGAGCAGAAAAGATCAATGGTTATTGCATGCAATTATGAGAAATAACTGTGAAAAAGGCTTAACATTTATTGCCACAAATATGAAAAGCCATGCTGTAGTGAGATGGTTACAGTGATATTTCTGTTGCAGATGAAGTAGAGCCAGCATATCAAACATTTCCAATAAGTCTTCACTTATCAAATTGCTGTACATATGTTGTTCTAAAACCTTGATGAACAAATGTAAAAGTAGGTCTGCACAAAACTGCAGGCACTGCCTGTCTGGGGAATTCTTACAATGTTCTCTGCTGTTCTCCAGCTCCTGAATTTTGTGGTGGGAGTCCCTGAGCTGGTCGTCACTTCTAATTATGAAACAATGCCTTGATATGCCAGCCACGAGAAAATCTGTACATGTAAGAATGAACTGTATCACTATAAATCTGTTGGATATCTTTGTTTCTTGCAAGGTCGATCGCCCGCTCCCTTTTCTTACTTCCTTTTTATCTTAAGAGCTAACCAGTATATTTAGCAATGCATTATTATTTTTCAAAATCAAGGAAACATAAATAACTCTTTATAAACACATATATTATGTTTGGATGGAGTGATTCAAGGAAGGTAAGTTTTTATTTTCTTTGTGTCACACAACAATTAACAGACCACATCCGCACTTCCATTATTTGGGTTTTTTTACCTGTCTAGATATGATCAATCCTCTTACATAACATTGGAAAGCACCAGTGAAGGATTTTAAAAGTCTCATTAAAAATATTTACACTGCAAATTATGTTTGCTGTATCCCAGGCATAATAGAAAAAGAAAGGAAGCCAAAAGCATGTGATCTCACCTAGTGCACTCAGTGTCTGTGTAGCCATAGAAAATTGGCACCAGGACCCTGATTCTAGAAAACATTTGTGACTTTTACTTCTGTTACCCATCTGTAAATCTATCCATAAAGTAGTTTGGGTTATAATTCATCTCTTATATGTGCCTACTGGCTGTTCCTATTGGAGCAGATGATAGTACTTTACAAAATTATCTGCCTAAATTTTCCTCTAGCTCCCTCTATTCTTGTTCCTCCTGCCTGTGAAGTATATTTTGCTCTATGCTCCAAATTTATTTTTTAATTCCCAGACATGCTTTCTCATCTAGTACATTAATCTCTTTCGAAACATTTTACCCCTAGCTTACTGCCTCTGCTCACAAACTTTTTTTTTTCTCCTCTTGAAGTGTGTTCAGATGGTGGAGTCTCTGTTGCACTCTTCTTTGCTTTGCTCACACATGCAGAAAAATGGAGGTTCCTTCTGTTTTCACAGTTTTTAGTGTCACTCTTAAAAGGTCAACATGGAGGCCTAAGCCCACAGAACCTGCCAAAAGCCAAACACCTCTTCTTCACAACAGAACCCTTACCATTTCCTGACAACATACCCATGACACATCATGCCTGTACTCTTACAGCAAGACAGAAAATATACTCCATGTCTTCCATATTTAAAAATAACAGAGAATAACAATGAGCTATCATTGTTTTTTTTAAAGCCTTGCTCTTGGAACTGGTATCTTGCTGACGGAAAAGTCATGGATAAGAATGACTTTTTAGTTTTTGTTTTAAATACTCACTTTAATCACTGTATGCAATCTTGCCAAAGCTTGCCAGAGGACTTTCCCCTGAATTCAACTAAATATTAAAAAAAAAAAAAAAAGGAAAAAGAAAAAGTTGTAGTTCAGCTGCTCATTCAGACAGACCGATTCCTCCCACTACCTGGCTGAACATACTGGTTGGAAAGTGATAGCCACTAGATATGTTATGCCAAGTTTCATACCAACTCTTTTTGCTGTGATACACTTTGTTTACCAAGAACCAGGCTAATCATGATTTTAGGAAGCACTGTGGGCTATCTAGAGTGGGACAGGTTGAGGGAATCCAAAGTTAAAACCATGAAAACCTCTGATCAACTGCTTTCTAAATTCTACACATTTTATTTTTTTAATTTAAAATTCAGGTGACTAGCTATTGTCTTTGCACATGTCCGTACTTGATGGGGCAAAGCATTGAGTTCACCTTTGACATCCAGTTTTATTCCGGAAGGATAGCATTCTTTATGATATGCCTCCTTGAGGACAGTACTGCTAGGGCACACCTGATCCCTGGGGCATGTTGAAGCTTTTCATATACTGTAATTGCAGTCACTGCAGCCACTGCTTCCACGTAAAGCAGGATCAGAGGTGATGGAACTTCATTAACAGAGATTAGTGATTCAAACACTCAGCCAGAGCTGGGAGATCCACAGAGCCACAGGTATACCCTTGTTGCCATCCAACCCCCTATGCTCACAAAAGGCAGCTCCTGCTCAGGGACATACTGGCCTGATTAGACTTTTGCCATCAGGTGAGTTCAGGTTGCATGGTAAACCCAGGCCAGAGCTATGGTTTCAGCAGATTTTTAGTATTCTGACTCAGGACTTGGAATCCCTCAAGGGACACAGGAGCCTGAACTCAACAAGGCAGGAATAGTCACCTCTTTTGGTAGTCTACTTCAGGGTGCAGGGCTAGCAGGGCAACTCTATGGGAGAAACTTGGCCAGGTGGTCTGCGCCCAGGCTGTGGCCTCACCCACAGAATGCCATCTCACAGAGTCTGAGCCAGGCACAGAGAGCTGGGTGGGTGACAGTCCTTCCAGGAAACAGAGCTGGGGGGACCACAGAATCATAGAATCATAACAGGTAGGAAAAGACTCTTGGGATTATCGAGTCCAACCATCAACCCCACTTTACAAAGGTCATACAGATAGCTTAGGGCAGGAGAGTCTGCCCTGGCCTGAACTGATATGGGGACCTGTACTGGGTCTGGTGGGGAAAGGGTTAATTGTCCCCAGGACCTAGCAGGGACACAGGTATTCCATCCCATTTGAGCCACGCCCAGGGGGAGGGGCCTGAGCTACCGGGGAGGGGGAGGGACAGGAAGTGACGTAAGAGGAGGAAGTCCCGCC
>JAOXNG010000012.1:87947419-87962135 GCA_028566535.1 Scolopax minor
CCTACTCTGATTTGTTTGGTATTAAATTAAATTATTTTCCCCAAGTAGATTCTGTTTTGCCCATGATGGTAATTGCTGAATGGTCTCTCCCTGCCCTTATCTCAATCCATGAGCCTTTTGTTCTGTCTTCTCTCCCCTGTCCAGCTAAGGAGGCAGTTATAGAAGTGGCTTTGCTGGGCACCCAGCATCCAGCCAGAGTCCAGACACCACAAAGACAAAGTCACTTTCTTTGAAATCCTCTGGAGGAGTCAACGGGTGCGTGGATAAGGGAGAGCTTTTTAATATAATCTACTTTAATTTCAAAAAAGCATTCAACAAAGTTTCTAACCAAGTCTTGAAGGGAGCTAAGAAGTTTTGAGACAAGAGGGGACATCCTCACACGGATACAACGTTGATCAAAAGATAAAAATCAAGAGTAGGAAAAATACTGAACTTTCACAGAGGGTGTGAAACTCCACTCAGTGATCTGTGCTGGAACGTGGGCTGCTCAACACATTACTAAACAACCTAGAGAGGGATGAATAACTAGGTGACTCTTTGCTGGGGGTGCTGAGCTACTCTGGGTAATAAAGATGGGAGCCGATTGTGAAGAATTGCAAAAGGACCTTATGAAACACCATGTCTGCAAATAACAATGGGAGATGAAATTCAGCATACAGATAAACCAAAGTTTATAGGAAAAAATAATCCTAACCGCACACATGAAATGATGTGCTATGATTCATCTACTGCCACTTAAATAAAAAATACTGGGGTTATAAAAAATAGTTTCATAAAAGTATCAGTACAAAGCTCAATAGCACTAAAACCAACCAACCAACCAAAAATACCCCAGACAATTCAAATGTTAGGCAAGAATAGACACAGTAATATAGAGCTTCACCCCATTGTGGGAAAATTACACATGATGCTTCGTGAGAGTGGTGCTTTCCAAATTTCATGTGTTTTAAGAGAGTAGTGGATAAAGAAAGTCAGTTGAATGGGAACCAGAGGCAGACTTTGCCAGCCTGCATCTCGATACCCTTGCCTTTGCCGTGGTGTTGTAACCACCATCTCAGTGACAGCATTTGTGTCTAATCAATTGACTTGGGAAGGAAGCATTATTTACAATCACCCCACAACTAGCAAAGTCATTCCCTCTTCTCATGCTGGCTTACAGCACACCAGATACTCAATAACCATATGGGTCCTTGCCTCAAAACACCTTTGGGTAAGACCACGTTGTAACACAGAAGAAACTAATGAAACTTTCCAGGTCTTGTCTAATTTAGTATGGGCTGTAAAAGATAAAACAGGGATAGAACATGGATGTGCTTTCTTACAACAAAACAGCCATGCGAATAGTCTCCACAGTTATAAGCAGAGCTGGAGCTGAATTAGCCTCACCAAACCCACCAAAAATGCTTTTGTAACTCCAGGGTTCAGGATGGCAGCAGGACATGTTATTTCATACAGCGTTGGACTTTCCCAGCAGACACAAGACCAGGCATTGTGGTCTCTATGAAATTCAGGACTTGCTATTCCATGTGCTAGTGAAGGCTCTCTGTCTGATGGCATTAACCATGTGTACGCACCTAGAACCTGGCGAGTCAAGAAGCACCTGCAGAAACCAAGCTAAAGTGTTTCAGCATTGAGGTATTTCATTAACCACTAGAAAGATTATATGTCCATGTTTCACTACATGGCATTAATAAGGAAACCAATTTTTAAGAGAATAAATTCTCTGTTTTGTGAGCCCCCATGTGTCTATGAATATTTTTATAGTCACAAATCAGGACATGAAAGGCAACAAAAGGGACAGCTTTCTCTTTCGAGAAAAAGGTTTTAAAGGGGGAGTCTGTCTGATTCTGTCTGAAGGTATAAAGTTTGCAAAACCTTGTACAGAGGTAAAATCTTCCTTTTTATCTTCTGAAGATTTATAGTTGCAATAAAAGCAAATAATGATCCTGGAGCAGAGGTGCTGGAGGTGAGGCTGCAAGAGGTGCGTGGGAAGAACAGTAGCTTTAATGATGTTTGTCACTGGCAGTTGGCTTAACACGAAGCTACAAGCCTTGAAAAATGGATTAAGGCTAGACTGGGGCACATTAACAGACCACTGCTTTGTTATCACAGGGACATGGTAACACTGTTTTGGTTGAACAGCCTCAATGTTTTCACAGCAGATTATAAGGTAGACTTGAACCTGCTCAGCTGACAGAAATGAGTAGGAGGGACTCTCACCAGAGGGAGATTAGTTGTCACGCTCTGACCTTTCTGTGACTTACAGACATATCTCTACCCGAAGCTATTTTGCCCAGAGATTATCCTCTGAAATTGCTGGGGTATGTCATCTTTCTGACACATCCAACAATGAGCTGCAATTCCTTATGCTTAAAGTAGGGCAGCATCTTTTGGAATGGAAGAAACCTTCCTTGAAAGGGAAGAGTATGGCAGCCTTGTTCTTTACACTCAGACAGCTGAGGAAAGTGCATCCCAAACACTCTGAGAAGACAGACTTGTCTCCTCCATTTTGTGGGAAAGGGAAGGAAGTTTGGGACTGATGTTCTTCACTTTTCCTTAGAAGATAAAAGGGTTAGAGTCCATACACTTCACCTGCTGTGAGAGTGTATTATTAATCTTTTGGTGATATGAATACTCAGCCATTATAATTTCCTCATCTCCTTTCATATAATAGAGCTGATGTGAAAGTTTTAAATAGCTACATTAATAACCTTAACTAGTGACAAAGAAGTAAAAATGTCCAGCCCTCAGACCCTTCCATGCATTCTTTAACTACCTACTTGAATTTCTTAAGTAGTGTAATTATAGAGAATGCTGAAGCTATTTTCAGCCATTTATAGTTACCTGGCTACATATAACATGCTTACTTGACACAAGCATAGAAATAACCCCTAAGAATCAGATATACAAATCTTGTAGACAAATATCAATCAACAAAGCATAAGGTAAATAGTTACACATACTAATAGAGTATGCTTGTGTAAATACTGAATTGATTTACATATAATCTAAATTGCTGGGGGGAAAAAAAAAAGTTACACAACCCAAATTTTCTGATTTTTCTTGGCTCAAAGGTAAACAACAATCAGCTTGCCCTTCTATTCAGAAAAGTTGTGTAAGAGGGAAGTAAAAACTTCCATTGCTGGAAGCATAATGGCTTCCTGTCTGTTCTTAAGAGACCCCTCTGCCCCAGCCAGGAGCAAGAGAGAAGACTACAACGCTGATTCCAGGAAAACTCACCATACATTGAAAATTCTAGAAATTCTATTCAAAGAGCAGTTAGGAGTATTCAGATAAAGATTAGTAAGGAACTGATATGGAACAAAATGTTACTTGAGAAGAATCCTGCTGACTTCACTCCTGTATCCATTGAATTGCTCTGGGTTATGTTACAGTATCAGAGCCTTTCAACAAAGTACTGCCCCACAGGAAAATAGGTTTTGGAAATGGTGTATTACCAAGTGCTTTTTATCCCTTACAATGAATTAAACCCAGATATCTTTAGATAACTGTGAGGGTGTTTAAAAATCATTAACAAGGTCAGCTGTACTACTAGGAATAAAACAGGAAAAAACCACCAAACTTATCCATGGTAAACAACTGTGATTTCTTTAAGTGTGACATTATACAGCCATCTTTAATCTCAGTATTTCCTTATTTCTGATCAGGTTACTTCGAAGGCACACAGCTTTCCACATGAGATGCCTCTATCCACCAGGTTTAAAACAAGAATAGCATCTTTCACTCAAGTGTTTACGAATTCCACAGAGAAGGTGCAAACCTACAAGGATGCTGGTGGGGCTCTCATGGACAAGAAACAACCCCGTAAGTTACCAGACATAGATGCAATTACCATCGCTCAAATGCATCCTCAAAGTTCCTGCCTTGAGCAGCTCAGCAGAGATATTATTTATTACAGTAGAATTAGAGGACACAGGAAGAGACACATTTATGAGTCCCTTGCCTTCTCCTGCCCAGTCTGAGGCCTGGAATTTCCTTGCAGACTGCTTTGTGTGATGACATAGGTGCCTACCACTGCACACTCACCATCAGCAATAATTTTCTCTGCACAAAGGATGACCAGAGTAAGAAAAGCCAGTGTTGTAGCTGGAGGTTTTTATCAGTGTTGAAAGGAGCAGGAACAGGCCTATCTAACACTTAGGCTGTGCAAGTTCTCTGCGAATAGCATGTAACAGACTAAATTCAAACAGGCTTTAAATTCCCGCTTCCAATTCCAGGTTCCAAGCTATGGAACCCCTTTTTACATTACAGTATCACTTAAAGGGACCAGCAACAAATGATGGTAAATCTTTACGCTAGGTGCCTTATACACACTTCCTAACAGTGTCTGTAAGGTAGTCTCTGCAATTTGTAAGTTATATAGGAATTAAAAGTGTAACTTCTTCCATTTACAAAAATTTTGTCCAAAGGAACATAAGACATTCTCTCTGCTGAAGACCTGATACTATATTTTTTGACAGATACTGAAGTGAAGAGAGGGCTGCAACATCTTTGGTTAATTTGCCTTTAAACAAGCATTTAATAGGTAAAGGAGGTTAAATTTAATCAATCTTCATTTGAGAAAGGATGACGTGAAAAATAAATAGAAGGAATTGTCCTCTATCAAATTCACTTATAAGTGCTTGATATTTAAACAGAAACAGATTAATATCTTTTTGAATTACTATACATTACAGGGTAGGAATGAACATACCATGTATTTGAGTTATTTACTTGCTTCATTGTGACATATCCAAATGAACTTTTATATATATTAGTTTAAAACTAGCATATGCTTTTTGCAAGAACATGGGTACTAATAAAACGCCACTGCTGAAAAATTGTCGTAAACAAAATACAAAGGAAGATGCATATATATTCAAATAAATTTATTACAAATGAGATCAAATATCTGCAGAAAATACTCTGTATTGTTTCGCCTATTCTACATCTGTCTCACTGTAGAAAAGCTGCAAACCCTCATTTTTCTGTATCTGATTTACATTGGTTTTATACTTATTCTCTTACACCTTGGGAGAAAGACAATTGGACTTCAAAAATAAGGAGAGGTACTTTTAAAATCTGGACAGCTGTAGCATGTATATGGATGACGATGCTATATCTTATTAAAAAAAAATTAAGTATGGAAATAATAACACTGAAGTCAGGTGATAAAACATAACACACTCAAAACTTAGTAGAAAGACAGGTTTCTCCTAAGATGACAGTAGCTCCTCTCTAGAGAGTAAACCCTCCTGTTTGTGGAAAAACACATTCCAGGATATTACCGGGAAAAGTGAAAGAAAATTTTAGACTATATATAAGATATTAACATGTTTTCTGTAACAAGCTGATTGTTCTCCCTCTTTCATAGAAAAGAAATAAAACACATCTAGAAAACTTTAAATTAACTGCAGATCTAATCTAAAATGTGGATACAAACATGGTTTTGTTCTTATGGAAAAGTCTTATAATTTCCTAAAAAGCTAGTGTGCTGGAATTAGTTTATGTAGTAAAGTGACTTAAGGTACCATTTTTGCTGTATTCTAAGTACAGTGCACAGCAGCTTGGTCTGGGAAGATCAATAATAACCCATCTTAAAGTCTTACCAATACACACGTATCTAATTATTCTTACATTAACACTTGAAAGGGAACTGACTCTTGTATTATTTTTTGCTGAGTATAAATACTCATGTGTTACAGAATTACAGTAATTTGGCTTCACTGGGGTGGTATGTAAATGTAAATATTCATGAAATTGTAATAATAAATTCTCTGTAAATACATACACACACACATAAAAAATGTTAAAGGGCAATGTCATTCTGAAAATTCTTTTCTTTTTTTTGCACTTTCATTTCCAAAACACTCAGTGTAGCAAAAACATTTTATAGGCACTGTTCCTGACTTTCTCCAGTAACAGTTTTGAGATACTGAAAAATACAGTAGTTTATTTTAAATTTTACTACATTTAACTGAAAGAACACGTCAGTATATTAATATGAATTGCCTATTTTTATAACAAATCATCCTGGATATTAGAGAATTCTAAATTGCCAGTTGTCACAATATTTCTGAAGAACTTATCAATTTTGCAAACTGATTTTAAATAAGCCTGTGTTACAGGTGGTAACAGGGGCCTCTAAACCCATAAACCCAGGCATAAAGCTGTATAAATTTTAATTTTTTTGTGACAGAAATTTCACCAAATGCAACTAGTTGCAATACCTGAAACAAAATCATTCGAGGAGATTAGGAGGCTTTAGGGTTTTTTAAAATGTAAAACATCACTTTCTGTTTGATATAAGTGACTTTTACTGATATTTCAAAGACTTACAAGCCAGAAAATACCATGGAGAAATCTGCAGCATCTCTGCCTTTGAAGTACATCTGAGACTTGTTTTAAGCAATGAGAAACTGTGGTTCAGGGGAAAAAGTTTCTAATATGATTTTTAATACTCTTCTGAACCACTCTTCTGAACCTTTTGAGGTTTGCCCATCTCTACTAATTATTTTCATTCTTTACTCTTATGTACCTTACTTTTCAGTTGTAAATTATTTCAATTGAAGTATTAACTTTAGCTTCCTTGAAAGTTAAGAATAGATTAATGTTGTGAGCTAAGGATGGATATGAATATGTAAAAAGGACAGTAAAAGGATTCGGATCAGGTAAAAGTGCCATATCACTTTCATTGTCTACGAACTACTTTTAAGTAAATGCCTAGCAGGTAATTAGCAAGAAAGCATTTATTTGACTAATGCAGACCCTTTTTCCACCTACAAAAGGTTCATGGGTAGCTCTTGATTTCCAGTAACGTATTGATTCTGTGAATACATTCTGGAAGCAACTTTCAGAATGGGTCTGATCCAGGTTTATTACAAGCATGTGAATTAAAAGTAGTCACGTGACACTGGTTCTGACTTCCCAATGAATGAAATACAAAAATCTCCCTTGAAATCCTTCTGTCACCTCACACACACATGCATACAGTTAAAATCTATCAGTGAAATAATTCTTGAGAGCAAACAGGATAGCGGAATAAATGTTCTCTGAATTAAATATTTAAAAATTCAAGCCAGTATTTAGAGATTATATTTTCCATTATTCATCCAGTTTCTTGTTTCAAGTTGCTGTTTTCCATCCTCCCTTTAAGTGTCATTCCCTGATGCTACTAGTAGGAGCCATTAAGCTGTTGTCCTTTTACAAAGAGTCTGTGGTGGGAGTTTGCCTGTGGAACCTTTCTCTCCATTTTGATTAGATGGAAGCTTATTTTGTCTTTTTGATTTCTGTCTATATTTTATTCCTACATTATTGATTGGCTTTTGGTTCAAGGGTCTTATGTCCTCTGCATATGACTGTTTCTGTCAAACAGCTGCCTCCATGTCTTAAAATTATTGTCTAGAATTTAGGAACTGATGTAATGGATTAAACCAGTCATTCATCTAAGTGGGTCAGGTCTGTTGGTCTCATATTAATATTGCTGAAAGAATTAGCTATTCAGAATTCAAGCAGTCAGTCATGACTCATGTTTTACATAACAGGAAAAAAAAAAAAGGTCAAAATAAAGAGCTTAAAACTATTGCCTTTCAGCTTCAAGATTAACCATTAACAACATTTATTTGAAAGTGTCCCTGTAAAACATTATGGCTTTATGCAACATTCATTCATTTGTTTGAGGGCTACTTTTTTACTATTTGTTCTGGTAATGAAGCTCAAGGCACAAATGCTGTCACATCCACATCCATCCACTATCCAGGGAACAGCTAGAAGAGGATAAGCACTTTATTTGTTACATTTAAGAAAAAAAAGGAGAAATGAGAGACAAAATTAGAGAAAAGCAACCTTGGAACATAACGTTTCTTATAAATTTGAGAAAAATAATTTTGTTCTTATTATCCATACTTTTTAAAAAAAAAAATCAAAAGAAGTGGGATAGTGCCTATCTAAATTAACAGCTGAGAGGTTTGGCATCAAATCAAATAAAAAGCTGAAAAAACCTCAAACACCAAATGCATTGTCACATTGTACCAAGAGACTCTGCAGTCATGACTCTTGACTTATGGCCAAGGCCTTATCATTGGAAACAGTCCAGTGTAACATGATGCAGTGTGTTCAGAACATTTTGATTTTTTTTTCATGGATGCCCAACTTATTGGTGAATATCAAGATACTTTTATCAGTAATTAACAGATGATGCTGCTAGTTAAATTCACTACATGTGTTTGCTGCACATTTTATTCTTGTGTTATCAGTGGATTTGTTTGGACTGCAGGCCTTCACACGTAGGGCATCTCTGTTCTTTGATGAATGACTGTTTTTTTTTTTTTAAGGAAATTCTTTCTAAAGCTGTGGTAGTGTTTAACAGAAAAAGGTTCACTGGAAGAAAAGATACTTCAAGTTTATTTAACGGTTGGGAAGCATAAACTATGCTCTTCTGCTGTCAGTTTCCCTGTATCTCTCTCTCTTATACACCTGAAACATTTGCATTCAGAACATGACAAATAAGCTAGCAATATGATTTCAACACAGGGAAAGATTATATTCTAATAAAGTACTATCATATTCCCACTGAAGCAGTGAAGAGATTCCCACTGGCATAAATAGGAACAGAGCTGGATCCTTGAAGCCTCTTTTTCCCTCATGTAGACGCAGCAACCAGTGAGTGGGGTGTTTACAATTTAAATGCAGAAGAAGAAAAAAATACTGCCCGAGGCTTTTCCTCTCTGAGATACCAGCACGACATAGGAGGTTTAGGTCAGTGCAACTGTACGAAATCAATAGTTATTGCAACTAAGTTCAATATGCATGAGGAATATTGAGAAACACAACTGGATTAAAGCAGTAATAAAAATGGGAGGTATATTTTTCATGTAAGGAGAGAACTTCATATGCTGGAACTTCCTAAGAAAGAAATTAAAATCTTAGTAGAATATCTAAGTTCTTCTTTCATTGAACTTATTTTGATTGTTTAGTTGGAGATATAATAGATACCTCATACAGCCTTCACTTCTAAAATTCTCTGAGTCTTATCTTTCCTTTAAAAAAAAGGTTATTGCTCCTAAAGATGTGAAAAGAATCTTGAAAACATGTTGTACATCACTGATGTAATCATCTCTGCCTTAGAGTTATGCTTTTATCAGAGAGCAACTGCACCACCAGTTGCTTACCAAAGGTAAGCAGAGGAGGAGCCAGTAACATGAACATAAAGGATACAGTGAGAACTTCTTAGTTTATTTAATTATCTTTTTTTTTACTTGAGAATGAAAAGGAAAATACTTTTCAGATAAATTACATAAACTCATGCTTAACATCAGTTGGCTACTTAACACTAGTTTGGCCTACTTGATTCTGCTTCTGTTGGTTTTACAGAGGTCTTGATAAATATCCAGTGAATTGAAGTACACTGGTTTAGCAACAGGAACCACATAAGAATTAGAAAACCAAAACTATTTGCTGTGATATATTTTACTGTCAATTTATAAATGGCAAGATCATTTGGTTTGTTATTTTTATTCTGAGTTTCTGAAAATGCTGGAAACTACTCTGGACTCTTCTCGCACTGTCTTTTATCAGAGCTTTATCAGGCCTTCAGGGTTTCTTGGGAAAAAATAGAGTGCAAGAGAAAACATCACATTTTGAAGTTATTGTCCTTTACAGCAACTGTTAAAGCAAAAGATAGATACATGTTTGACTATTCGTTCATGCTGTTCACTCTCCTTCTCACTTCCCCCCACCATACTTTCATAGTTTTTTATATTTCTTCATGAAGAGATTATTTTATACTCTCATTCCCACCTACTTTCTGCAAATGTCTGTAAGTCACTTTTTGTTTCTATTTCCTAACCATTAATTTCAAGAAAACATGTCCTGCAGTTTGCCTCTTTGACATACCTTACAACAATGGTTTTTTTCTTAGAAATTTGGAGTAACTTCCAGCAAGCAAAAGCATGTGTTTCATCAAATATATTAGTCGTCACAAAAGCATTGTCTGTGAAATACCTTGAACAATTTGTCAAGCCATTTGTCTAGGGGAAATCAACCAACACAGCACTTCATACTGACCAATATCATTACCTGAACTTGAAAGTAAGGATCCTTTTTTTTTTAAACAAATATATTGTATGTATAAAGAACACAAAAAACAATGGAAGAAACAAGAAAACGCCTATGGAAAAAATGGTGAAAATTGTAACATTAAAAAAATAAGAATCTTACAGAAAAAATAAATAAGCCAGGCCTGCCAGACAAAGAGAAGCATTACATATATCAGCACAGAATGTACAAAGATTGGGCATTCAAAATATACAAAGAGAAGTCAACAGCTAAATAAAGCACCAAGAACCAAAGCATTAACACAGTGTCAAATTACACTACATGGAAACACAATATAGGCAGTGATGCAAACAGAAAAGGTGAACAGACAACAAACTGCGGTGACAACAGGGATGTACCAAAGGAGCATTTTGAAAATGTGTTAAACCCTGCACTCCCATTCAGGTACAAGCATTGCATCTGCAGAAGTGAGCCAGGCAGCCTGCAACACAAGACAAGTTCGAAGACGTATCCAACAACAAGAGAAGAAATAAAATAAGCTCCCAAGATTTCATACACGGTGACATGTTCTCTGCCACAGGTGCTTTACAGAACCAATGAAGTGATCAAGATACTATGCGTTAATGAAAGACAGAAACTGTTCATACTTCAGACCATTATATTAGTATGCAAATCTGAAGAAATTGTGTAAGTGAAGCAGACAAAAAGACTACTGTAACAAAATCTTTTTGACAGGAGCAGGGTTGGAAGGATTTTTAAGACAAATAAAGGCAGGGGGGAAGTAGGATGTGAAACCAAGATTATGGATTTGCTCTCAGGGACCATTTTTATTGAGGGCCTGTGGAGCCTCTGTACTCTTTGGCTGTACTTAGGTTTGTCCAAGGTGAGTACTTAGGTGAGTTCCAAGGACAGGAGAGTGCTTCCACCATTCACTCCATCATCAGAGCTGTAAATAACTGGGATTAAAAGAAATCATGATGGTGCGGAGCGTTCTGTATCTTTGTCATTCGCAAACAGATGATAAATTGTCAGAGACAATCACAGAAAAATAGCTATGGTTAATCCAGCCACCAACTGATGGCCACATGTACTAGGACTTGAGTGCTCTAGTCTAGGACACAAAGCCATCAATAGATGTGATCACAGATCTTCTTTTTGAAATACATTTGGTATTGTAATCAAGTAGCATATTTGACTTTTGCTCCCAGCATTTTTATTGGGATAGTTGTTAATGACATGCAAATCTTTAACTCCTTCAACTCAGTTTTATCAGCCACTAATTAAAGATGGGAGGCTTGCAATATATGCATAAAAACAAAACATGCAAATTAGCTCTAGTTTTCTTCATTATAATGGCAAATTAGGAACAGAGCAATTCAGATTCATTTATAGATACAACATCAAAAATATTTCTTCCTTTGATGGTGGCAATAGTACGCAGCTTCACTCCAGGCCCTGATTAGAGTTCATCTTATTAAATACACAATTAGAACACGTGAAACATCTCTTCCAATGACCTGCTAGTTTATAAACTAAAGAACAGATCCCCGAGGAAGAAAAAATATACTTCTGCTGAAACAGGTGTGACCTGCTTCAACAATTTGCTTAAATTACAACTAACTTCTTTTCATTAACATGTCTGTGCAACAACGTATAAGCTAATTCTGTAAGCAATTATTTTAACCATTTTTGCTACTGAAATATGAGGATCTAATTTTTCAATGCATTCCATGCATTTCACCTAGGAGACAGGTGAATTTGTAGATTGGGAGTTCCTTGCTGATATCTTCCTGAGATTGGCAAATGTTTATTATTTCAATCCTATCACATCAGTCATTAACATTTCTGAAGAGCTGTGATTTAGAAATATGCTAGGTTAAAGGAAAAATAAAGGAATTATCTCTTTACAGTTTCACACATCAGTAGTGTCCAAGGAAGTAATACACTATTGACCTATATAAAAGCAACTCCTCTTTGTGAAGGTAATCATTACCTTCTGTGTTATGGTGAATACAAGGATTGATTTTTATGTTGGGTTTTTTAGTACACTTTAGATGGCAATACTTATAATTTTTCATCTGTTTTAATGTATTTGAAACAAACTGGCATATAATGTAACATTTTTGTATGTACATGGTACTTTGCAGAATATGTGGATGATAATTTTTCCCATGCTCACATTCTGCTATATCAAATAAGAAGCATCATTATAAAAATCAGTTTGCACAACTCATCCTTTAAATAATCAGACTCATTATATTTATTGTATTTATGCAGTGAATATTTTACATTCACATAGTACCACCTTTAGTGGGAGGTGTCTCTGCCCATGGCAGGGGGGTTGGAACTTGTTGATCTTTAAGGTCCCTTCTAACTCTAACCATTCTATGAGTCTATGACATACCCATACAAATGCATAACTCCAATTATGCTGAAATTCTGACTCAAATTTGAAAAGCAGAGTAGGCTTAATATCACTGTTTTGCTCATAATTTCCCAGCTGTAGCAACGTAGCTTCCATGGATTGAGTGAAATATGAATAGATAAAGAATCCTGTCTCCAAAATAGGAGTAAAAACAAAGTATAATTTGTAAACTGATCATTATAATAAAATATCCTCTCACTAGGATATCAGATTCAGCAGGAAATTTTATTTTCTGTAGTTTCCCATATGTCAAATGTTCACTATGAACAGTGAGCTTTAAATCTGCTTTGCACATCTGCAAAAGTATTCAGAATTTTCTGCAGAAATTCCAAATTGCCCAAATGAACACTGTTTTTATCTAACAAAGTTCTGGAGTATAAAATTTGGGGGTGGGGTGGGGTGGGTGTTCTGATTTAAAAATATTTCAATATGTTTTGCTGTCTGATTGGTATGTATATGATGATCTTATCTTTTCAGAGGCTTGTGCTCTTCAGTTACCAATCACAACAGAAGCTCATAGTGGCTTTTTACAAAAGCTTTCAAATACAAAGGATGGTAGTATCATGGACTACACTGAGCTCATGACAGCAAACAAATGTAAAATGCAACTGGAAATTAAGTCATCAAAATTAATCATCCATAAATCAAACTTAAATAAAAGCCAGAATAGAGAAGGCATTCCTTTGTAAGATGGTTATTTAAAAATAAAAAAAAAAAAAAAAGATAGGTTCTTTGAGAGACAAGACTTTCTTGTGACAATAAACAAAAAGCCAAAAAAAAATTTTTAAAAAACTCTTCGACAGACCTTGAACAACCTCTTGTGGAACCACACTCATTCTCACAATAACGAAAGTTCGAATAGCAAAAAGAACTTCATGTAAACTAAGCCATTCCTATGCTGAATTTTCTACTTAATATTGTTTATTTTCATCTGGTTATAGGTTTATATAGGTAAATAGGTTATATTTACAGTTGTAAAATACCATTGTGCCTGTAGCTACATTAGTTTCAGCAGCGGGGCAATAGACATGAACAGGATCAATTCCCTCTATAATATTTCAGAATTATCTATGTGTATCAATCTAATCCTTATTTAAGTTAGAAGTGATACATTTTTGTTTTAACTGATCAATACAAAAATATTAAAAGCTTAAGTTAAATCTGAAGCTATATCTGAAGTATCTTTTATTAAACACAGATTGGCAAATGAAAATGACATAGTTGTTCTTATAAGTAAAATACCAAACTGCAAAGCTTTTATTGAAAAAAAGTCAAATAGGTAGTGTTGACAATGACCTGAAAATATATTTTTAAAAGTGGTTTATTTAGTTTGCTCAGGTGGTTTGTTCAGGCTGCCTAAGCTTTCCAGCTTTGCCACATATAGATTCTGTATTAGACTGCAGAATTCATTAATGGTACTTGTAATCCTCTGACTCCCTTTATAGAAACACTGCATTTACAAGAAACTTCACTGTTCACTACCTCCCTATGGGTGCATTTATATGACATTTCAGTTCAGATCAGAAGTACACTTTTGATGTGAATCTCCCAAATGTCCTCACTTGCCACACTTCAGTTGACATTTCAGTGCACATACTGGATTTATTTCAGGTGCAACTAAACCAGGACTTTCTCTCCAAGAGCACAACTAATGGCCTCAAGACAGTAACAGGCATCGGTCTGCAGGATCAGACTAAAGTGGATTCGAAGTACATCCTTTAGAGGTGTCTACTGCTGGTATTTCACCTCACATAGCTGCCTCTACAGGGCTGCAGTGCTAGCTAATGTAGACATGGCCTTGAAGAACTCATTTAGGGCCTGCTGTGTCATTTTGAATTTTGGGAGAGTAAAAACCAAAGTATGGCCAGTTTTCTCTTCTCTTAATCTAAAGACTATGAAATTGAGGCTGATGTTCCATCATCCAGCCCATATTCCTAATTACATTAATATGAATCAAAAAAGAATTTAAAGATACTGCAGTCACAATAGAGCAACTATTCATAGCTCACTGGTTGAAAAGCAGTCATGATCTGATCATGATCTGATTGTGATCCAAGTTATTTCACACTGATAAATGTGTGTTTTGTTTTCCAAAAAACTAAAATAAAAACTAAAATAAGATTTCACACAGATAAATGTAAAGTCCCGCTGAATAAAGCAACTGTGGGACTAGTTAGGTACAATAAGAATATCTGCCTCACCTCCACTATGGTGAAAGACCTACTGTCTGTATTG
>JAOXNG010000012.1:87984702-87997025 GCA_028566535.1 Scolopax minor
TTTTTTTTTTTGTTGGTTGGACTCGATGATCTCTGAGGTCCCTTCCAACCACTACGATTCTGTGATTCTGTGATTCCGTGATCAACAGCTTATTTATGAAAATCCTATGGGAGACGGTGTCAAAGACCTTACTGATCTTTGGATAGACAATATCCACTGCTATTCTCTCATCTACCAGACGGTTCTTTCATCACAGAGGTTTATCATGTTGGTAAACATGACTTCCCCTTGGTGAATTCATGTTGCCAACTCCAGATGATCTTCTTGTGATGGATGTGCCAGGAAATGGTTTCCAGGATCAGCTGCTCCATCAGCTTCCCAGGGATCTAGGTGAGGCTGACCAATCTGTATTTCTCTGTGTTCTTTTTCTTCCACTTCGTGAAGATGAGAGTAAAATTTGCTTTCCTTCAGTCCTCAGGCCCTTCTCCCAGTCACCATGATCGGCCAAAGGTTATTGAGAGTGACCTTGCAATGACATCATCCAGTTTCCTCAACATTTGTGAGTAATTCTTATAAGGGCCCATGGATTTATGTGTGTCTGGTTTGCTTAGGTTAACTAAATATTTCATTTTAAATGTGAACCCACTCTAATTTTTTCAGTCTATGTGCTGTGAAGGAATCTGAAACGATTGTTACAGAAATAATAATGGAATTTTATTAAGCTTTACAAGTTATCTCTCTCAGAGAGGAGAGTTCAGAAAGCATCTCTTTTAACAAAGGATTAGCATGCTAGATAGCCTGTAAATTAACCCAAGGTCTCTTGCAGTGATAACTGGTCTTTCTTTGCCTAATAAGAGTATTCATAAGTTATAAAAATAATGTTATCTAAATTCTAATACTAGAAAGGTGGGCAAATAGAGAAGTAGAAAATTGGTCTTGGGATCAAGTAGCTACTTTACTAGAGCTAGTACTAGAGCTCTGTACTCTAAATGAAAATCAGAAAATTCAGAAGAGAGGGATTAAAGAATTATCTCAGATTCTTTCTTATCTGAATGAAATTAAGGCAATAGAGTGTTGAGTGAGGAAACTATTTATCTGTTGTGGGTATATCACCTATTCTCTCCTGGATCTCTCTACAGTCAGTGGAAAGAAACAAATATTTTAAGACATAAGTGGTCTAACCTCCTTTTAGATTTATATCTCAAGATGAGATAAACCATGACCTTGAAGCCCCTTTTTCTCTCAATTGGTTATAAAAAGATCCAAGGATTAATGTGTTAGATCTGAAGACCTTTTTCTCATACTTTTAAAGTTAGGTACCTAATCCCATCTGCTTTTTCTTTCAAAATAATCTGGAAAGTAAGTAGTTTTTCTTTTTGTTGCAATGTAATCTTCAAATACCATCTATTCAAAAAAAAAAAACCAACCCAACCACCACACCAACAAAACCCAGAATATGTGTAAGAAGTAGCCTGTATTCTCCAATAACCAGTACTGTGAAAGCAAGTCATTACACAAGCCTATTCTTATATCTCTTCTGGCAAATAGAGAATCTCTGAGCATCACCACATTGATTTTAGCTTAAACCCACTAATAGAAAATATTGGACAGGGGGACAGTTTTGAATACTGTCACTTCTCCTGGACTAGTTCCATAAGTCATGGCACTACTACTAACATGAAATTCATTATTCAAGGCTTTATTTCAGATACAGTGAGACTAGAATGCTGATGCCCCCTTGCATATCTTATTTTGATTTCATTCTTGCCTCCAAAATACTTAAGCAGTCTGATTTTTTAAATTCTTTTGTTCAGGTAATGAATCAAAACCTAGACCTCCTTTTTAAAAAAAAAACTACAAATTTAAATTTAACTCAAATATAGATAGTTACTTTCCGAAGTGTAATGTCAGGGTTCTGCAGTTTGGAAATATAAATCATCCTCCATAGAAAGAGAGGAGAACTTTTAAAAGAACCATAACTCCTGTTTTGAGAGAGAATTAACCATTTTATGGAGACTCCCATGTCTTTCTGTGAACTGAAGAGGAATCAAGATTTTCAGACTAGAAATGTGACCTCAAGGCAAAAGAATTTACATAAAGTGAACTTAATTGCAAACGACTAGAGCATTTTCACTGCAAAACTTAGATTTGTCTCTCAGACTCATACACTGAACCCTTGATTGCCTCTCCTATTTATCTGTAAGTTCATTTCTGTTTGTATTCTTTACCACATAAATTGCCTTTTTCAAAGTCAGAGTCACTACAAAGGGATATATATTCAAGCTATTCAGTGCCATTTGACGTCACATTACAAGCTAGTGCCTTTTTAGCTTTTATATGCAGATATAGATGATTCATGATCCCAAATACTTTAAAGAGAGAACTCTTTAACAATGATTTCTTGACTTTGAGTCTCGTTTCACCCAAGTTGCACTTAATGTACTGAAATGTTGCTTTATGTTAAGCCCTTTTCTAAAAGGGCTGACCAAAAATATTCTTTTGAGTCTAGCCCAAAAAGTTTTATCACAGGTCAATATCTAGTCTGAGGCAATCAGAAGAGTTAAAATCAGGTGTGCTAAGCCACTGGCTAGCATTCTTACCATTAGTTCTTTCTTTTCTTGCTGCATGTCCTTTTTTCTCATCTTTTGATTTTATTTTGGCTAATTCATTCTCTAAAATTATGCAAAATATGCATCTCTCCCCTACTTGGCATTATTTAATTTAGCAAAAATATGTACTCTGTGTGTGCGTACAATCAACTGATGTGTTTTTATTTGTAATGAATTTTTCACATGCATGTTTTACTCATATTATTAATTTATTTTAGCTAAGTTTTTAAGACTAACCATTAGGAAAGACCCTGAAGATCAAGACCTTCACCTCAAATAATACTCAGTTGGATAAGGGCAGGAAGAAAGGAAAAATTTCTTGTAACCAAGAAGGCAAGACTAAAAATTTTTGCAATTTAGACATACTGGTATATAAATATATAACAAATAATATTATTTAAGTTTTTTGGTTGGGTTTTTTTTTTATTATTTTTTATATTGTATTTTGTTTGTATTTGTTTTGTATTTTGTGGTTTTTGTATATTTGTTTTGTTTCCTTGAATTACCCTTCTATAAATGAAGAAGAGTGGACAGTTTTTATCCCTGGGCTAGCAGATTTTCAGGACTTTGGTCTTCCAGCCTTACACAGTAGTATAGCCAAGGAAAAATGCAGAAATGCAAATCCCACACACTGCAGTAAGCTATCCATCATACAGCTCAAGCTAAGAACAACCTCACTCTTTCATAATGAACAGCTAGTTACAGAAGGCTAAAAAGTTCCTGCTGTTCTCTGGTTGTATGAAACAGAGTGGGGTTATCAGGGATTGTGCAAACAGGCCAGACTTCCAAATAACAGCAGGCAATCTTCACACTATTCCTTCAGCATCACATTTTTTCTCCTGAATAGCTTTTAGAGTTTTTCTTCACAATCGCTTTAACAGATCTTTGTTGACTGAAGTGATACTCAATTATCAGTAATACTTTATATACTAACAATTTTTATCTCTCAGCTGGAGCTATGTATTTCAAGTAACCCGACAGATAAGATCTATAAAATATAGAAAATAATAAATAAAAATTGCAATAAACAACAATAAAAGAAGGTTATGTTAAGCACTCTAAAATTAAAGTCTGTTTTCCAGTTTCAGGACCTGAATATTTGTCTCACCATTATATTTATATGATAAAAATATATTTTTATATTTTCCAAAAGTGATTACTAGAACATGAATTAAACATAACCTTTCATAATTATTTCTTTCTGGGAATTAAAATTGAACTTTGATCACAGGATAATTCAGTAGTTTAATTAGCCAT
Organism: Scolopax minor; assembly: GCA_028566535.1. NCBI lineage: Eukaryota > Metazoa > Chordata > Aves > Charadriiformes > Scolopacidae > Scolopax > Scolopax minor. The sequence continues at coordinate 87,988,509 of JAOXNG010000012.1, forward strand.
TAACTCCAAAACAAATACATTATCATAAGATTTCTGTACATATTTTTTGGAAAACAAAATTATTATCAACATGGAAATCTATTATATTTTCATACACTTGGCTAATAAAACCAGTCTGATAACATCAGATCATGAATTTACAAAAATACATTTCAAAATATTGAAAACATTTCACTAAATTTTGTGATACACGCTTTACTTTAAAAGTGTAAGATTGTAGTACCATGAAGATTTCACTTTACTAAGAGATGGAAAAAAGTGAAGATAAGATCATTAGATCATATGGAAAGAACAACAGAGAAATCATGTGAACTTATGAGCCAATAATTTTTAAAAATGCCCTGTGAAATTTATTTCTGAACCTGCAAGGAAAAAACTTTTTCTCCTTCAAAAATCATGTGTATGTATCAGCCTCCACTACTAAATGAAGGCTACTGAGTATGCTACATTTTCTCTAAGTCAGGGCTTGATAAAATACTTTCTTGAGGAATTAAAATCCTGACAGCTGGCTTTCTCATGTTTGACAGATTTTCTTGCAGGTGTAGGGATTTCTAAAAACTCTATTTAGGGAATAGAACTTGAGAAAATAAATTCAGTGAAAAGTTTGAAATCATACATTTGTTAGTTATTATAAATAGCAATGAAATACTTGTATGTGTTGAAATGGTGAGAAAACATATTTTTGGCAGTGTTTTATTTCCCCTCTTTGAGTTGCTATTTTCTCGCCCTCTCAAGACAAAACCTTCAGAGAGAAGTTTATAAAATATGTTTATTTGCTTCACATTTGCAGGAGAATGAAGGAACACAATAAGCTGATATTGAAACTCAGCTTACTTGCAGCAGCTTGTGAATTTGAATCCCTAAACAACATTTACCTCTCCTTTTTTCTTAAATAGGCAGCAGAAGAGATGGAATGGGAGATCGGCTTGACTGCACTATAAAAATTGAGGATGAGTTAGTGTTCCCTACAAAATGAAAGGATTGTACACAGAGAACTGGGCATGAAGACTTCATATCCATTGATGAGTTTTTTGTATTTCAAAGAGTACTGGATTTGGTATGCCACACATTAACAGGGATAAGTGTAGAGCACATGCAAAGTTGTAAGTTAAAAATATTTAAGTAATAATTTTTTCATAGTTGGTTGATCAAGATGGTTGATCTCATTTTGCTTGAACATGAATTCATACACAAAGAAAGAAAGTGTTCTTCGTAGTATTCCTGAAGTTTATCTTTTCTTTCTTTGGAAAGAAAGAATCATTTTATGGAAACAATATGTCTTTCCATTAACTACAGACTGTTCCTAGGTGACTGGTGTTTACATTTAGATGAATGCAAGTCCCAAAATTTTGGAAAATTCTTGTTTATTCATTTTGAAGGTCACTATGCTGAACTGAGTGATAGTCTGAAAACAGTGCCTTAAAAATAAACTATCAGTGATTTTTGCCTTTACTATATAAAAAAAAAGGAAATCCATCATTGCATTTGAGTAGTTTAGAACTGGAAGCAAACAGTGAGTAGAGGTCAGGAGACCTTTTTTATATTAATGAAACAAACTCTTTTTTTTTATTTTATTTCTGAAATCAGACTTGATAAAAAGAAACACGGCTAAAAGCAGTGTCATGCTGAAATCACTGCAACCTGACCTACAGATAGCCCTTCTCCCCGCGCCAAACGAGAGGAGAAGAAGAGATAAGGAGATACAGAAGTTTAGAATGAACTAAACTACTTTAATGAAGAATTAATATTAAAATAAAAAAGAAGAAAATTATTTTATAGATACAGCATATACAAAACTGTATCAAACTCCCAGGATGACAGTCCCATCACCGTCAGACTGGACTCAGCAATAATGGGAACTGGATTCCAGCTCTGGAGTCAGGAACACACCGATGAGGATCAAAGGCAGATGAACAGGCAGGGTCCTCTTCGGACCACTGCAGGAAGAGAGGTTGACCCTTTGATCCCTCAGCTTTTATACTGAGCATGGGGCAGATGGGATGAAATACCCCAGTTGGTCAGGTTTGGGTCACCTGTGCTGTCCATTCCTCCCCACAGGTGTGACCCCTCTACGCTTTTCTGTTTCCGACCCTCTAAGGAGCAAATAACGAAAATTGCCTGACCTTGGTTATTATAGCAATAAGTATAAGGAAGGGCCTCTCGGCACACCATTCCTTGGCACTTAGCACAAACATTGGCCTTATCATCCTGAGAATGAGCTGTTTTCTCCACAATATGCCGTTAATTTCAGAGAGTTAGAGGAGGCCTAACTAAAATGTAAAATTTCAGAACACAAAATTGGTTTGGTTTTACCTCAAACTGGGACACCCTGGCATCACCAGCTTCACTTCTGTTTTGTTTCTGAATTAATCAGCCTCCAGTTAATCAGCCTGAACTTCAGTTGGTCACTGAGAAAAACATTTAAGGTGAATGAACTCAGCCTGAGGAAATACAAATTCAAAATTTAGTGTCACCTGGTAATCTATGATGCTACAGCCCAAGCCACATGTCTGTGCCTCTTGTGATTGCTCATAAAAATAAGAAGCGAGACATTAACAAGGTTTACAGGACACTTGCTACCAATTCAACCGTAACAAAAACCTACTGTGAATTGTACTATATACTAGTAGGCTGCATACAATTGGATGCAACACTGTGTATATAGCTTGGCTAAAAACACACCACAGCAGGCTGATAATGTTATTAAAAATAAAATGCACCTTTCTCATCTACCCTGCAATATCTGATATACCTAAATATGAGCTACAACTGACAGCTTTACATTTAAATCACAGCACAAAACCAGTCTTTGTGCTCTTGCCTCTGCAAAAGTAACATCATGGCTTAATGGTAAAGGCTGATCCTCAAAATACTATAGCTCCCTTGATTTTAGGTCTTTCTTTTTTTGTATTATATTTTAAGATATTTCGTAATTAAATAATAAGTATCAGTAGTCCCTTCCCACAGCCTTGAAACCGTAATCTATAATGCCTAGACACTGATGCTTTTCCAAAAGGAAATAGTACAGCTAGCAAGGGTATTGTTTTCAATAACTTTTTTTCCACCTAGAGCAGGAAGTCATTAAAAAATATATTTGTTCCTTTACTTCATATTTATACTGGTTGTATTATAAAGTTTTAAGAAGTTAATTAGTGTTTTCTTGTGTCAAAATTTGCGGTTGCAGCAATATTTAGAAAATTACCTCTCATTACATCTGGACTGTTGTTCATACAGTTTATGACTAATAGAGATCAGAAGCAGAATTCACCAAGAGGTAAGGTGAAAAGTCAGGCAGCAAACTCCTGCACCTCACTGTTCAAACTTTAATCAACTCTCAGAGAAATAAATAATAGAGCAAGAGTTGGCTGAATATCAGGGAGATTTGAATGACAAGGTGCTGCAACTTGAATGCCACGGGGCTGGGAAAATGTCAGATTCCACTCCGCTATCACTCTGTCAAACAGCCATCTGTCCTTTCCAGTTCAAGCCTTTCAAGTTAAAGCAGATCTGAACTGAAATCTCACAAAGGTTAAGGCTAACCAAAGCAGAGTGCTTTTAATCCAGACAGAGATATTAAATGGTTGGTTTCCCATTGTACAGTTGTGTTGACTGTGGCAATAAAGACAAGCTTATTGATTTCAGAAGAGTTTGAGCTACCTTACTTTTGTTAACACTCCTTCTGAATCACATTGGCAGACTTCACATCTCGTTTCCATTTTTAGCTTTTTTTAAACTTTTAAACAACTCCTTTAGACACTTCAGAACAATTAGGGATATATTTAAGTCAATTTTATTTTTTGTAGGCAAATTAGCTTCTGGACATAGTATATCACCAATTTATAAGAAGTGAATAGATTTTTGTTTCATAGAGCAAAGTAGGAGTTATAGGTGTTTTTTTCTTTTCCTTAAAACCCTTGAAAGGAGCACTTTGCACTTCAAAAAAAAGTGTACAAAATAAAACACTGAGGGAAGCTTTATCCTTTTAAAGAAGTGGCTTCCAAAGAGCCACCTCTGGCTTTCACCTCAGCTCACTATGATTAGCTTTCAAGCTGTGTGGAAAAGTGAGTGTTTTGCTGGTTTTACACTGACTTCAGACTCTTTCTGATTGAGCAGCATGCATGCAAGGTAGAGGAAAGACAAGATCTTGCCTTACAAAGTACTCTACAGAGCTACACCTCATTCCTTTCATGTGCAAGTAACCAATAAAAATCAGAGGAGTTATGTTGAGATAAAACTGATATAAGGATGAAGAAATTCAACCCTGCGAGTTGTGATCCCAATATAATGACAGCTCAATTCTTATTCAGTCTTCACTGAATGCTAAATGCATGGCAAGTAAACACATGTTTTACAAATTTTTTTAGACTTCTGAAATGAGACTGCATTCAGTATATCAACAAATAGCAATCACCCATTTTAAAACTTTTGTGAATTTTATCTGCAAAATCCTAATACGGTCTATAAATCTGCACTGTAATAGATCCTATACTTTGTGATTAGCAAAGTTTAGAGATGCTGATTTAAAATGGAGGTCACATTTTTTTTCATGTTGCTTATACTCTGTCTCTTATCAGCAGACATCAGTGGGGAGTTGGAAACTCATTTCTGGGGCCACAGGAGATGAGACAGTAAAGAGAAAGTGAAACGCTAACTCAGTTTGAAATGTGGTTTTATGCTGAAAGTACTGTCTTTAGCCTCTGGATGTACATAAATATGTTGATTTGGGTTCAAGTGCAAAATTTGAGCTTGATTGTAAAACATTAAAGTTACATTCAAAAGGTGGCGACTGGGAACTCTTCTCAATGGCCAAGTTCAGATGCTCACATTGCCTACATGTTGGAAGTAGACTAAGACATGTACTGCTCCATCTCCTCTGTGCCCTGATATCTCTAGGAAGAAAGCCTGGATGCAGAAGGGAGCTGCACTGTGTTCTCATGTGAAACTGGATCCAGGGTAAAGGATCTTGGGGTATACCCTCCTGTGCTCGACTAAATATTGTTGGGCAGAACTAGCTATTTTGTTTCTAATTACAAAAAATTACTAGCCACAGGTGTATTTGGACCCCACTAATGTGTGTATAACCTGAGTATTCATGGAAAAAAGTGCCCTCTAGAACTACAGAAGATCTTATTAGGGAGTTTTTTCCTCGGGAATGTTTTGGATTGTCTCTTACTGTTCCTGTCTAAGACAAGTACTTGGTAAAAGCAATACTACTAAGACAAGACAAGTACTTGATAAGAGCAATACTACTGGAGGTATAGTGCTCCTGGCTCATTTACTGCCTTTCTTGACAAGTGCTCCTCATTTTTTAAGGTTCAAGATAATATGAAGCAAAGCTGTAGAAGATGACTTCAAGAATAGTTTTATACAAGTTGTTAGGATGTGGCTACAAATATGTTAAGCTTTCTATTAATGGCTCTGCATTCAGAAATGACCAGCCTATATAAATTGCAGTTACATGTGTTTTCTCCATGATGTTTAACTGTGTGACTGGAAAATAAGATGAAAGGCAAAAGAGCTTAGGAAAAAAAAAATTTCACTTTTATTTAAGATGCAATAATACCAGAGAATTAGTAAGTAAAATATTATATATTAGAATAAAAGTATTATGATGTAAAAACTATCCAAACACATTACAGTGTTCATAACAATAGAATATAGAGCAGCCTCCAACTTACCAGTCTTTGTGAAGACTCTCTCTTCGTTCCTTTCCTTCTATGGAAAAATTCTCTGGTTCGCCTGAAACATGCAAGGGGAAAGTTGCTGTTATGCAAAAAGATCAGCCTTTCCTCTCTACAAGGACAGTCACATGTGGCAATCTTGACCTTTTCGTAAACATCTGGCAGTGTAAGCACCCCAGCACAACTCCACAGTGAATCATACCCTTACTTTAAACCTCTGAGAAACCCAACATGAGCTTCTTCATCTTCATTCACAGCTGTTCCCCAGATTGATTAGTCTTCTTCAGGGCTACTGGCACCAGAGATTTATACATTTAAACATTTCTGCATTCATCCTTATATTACTGAAGTCATGCAACTTGTTCAGCCCACACCAATGCTGTTACATTTTTTTATGGTCAAATGACTTCAATCTAGTTTATACTTTTCCAAAAAAATTTGCTCATTGCTTCAAACACAACACATACTTAAAAATATATAAATAATTAAGACAAGCAGATTAGCTTTTGCATGTAATGTGAAGGTAACCATTCCAAGTGCATTTCAAAGAATGTCAGGTCAGTTCTTACTGGTGATATAGAAAGGGACTGGAAGTACTTGATTTCTTACTTGGGGAGTTCCTGGCTACGTTTTGTCATCATATTAACAGTGCAGTAGTCACACAAGTTACAAAAATGAGTGTTTGTATTGGTTTTGATGCTAGTATAAATATATGTGGACAAAGCAAAAGTTTAAGGAAAACATCCCCAGGGAGCTAAAGTATTACACTACAGTCATTTTACATGGTTTAGGAAATTTTAGTCCTGCACATTGTTTTAGTGTTACAGAAGACTCATTGCATGTAAACCCAAAGTACCTCATCAAAGTAATAGTCTATGTACTTACGTTAACTCTCTATCATATCCTGTGCAATCCATTATTAAATTATCCACCTTTCATTCCTTCTCTGAGATGTGGTCTCACAGAAGCCATGCAAGGTGACATTTGTCAATTTATATAAGTTACAGGCAACAATAGCGATCAGATTAATTTTAAATATTTTAACCTCTGAGACACCAGTGTATTTCCGGTGATTACTCTGTGTATACAGTAGTACAAATGAGATGAGAGACCAGACTGACCACTGAAATGAGAAACAGATGCTCTCCCCCACCTTGCCCTTCAGGGAAGGAAGGATGAGTGAGACAGAAACTTATGAGTTTCCAACAAAATAAACTTCTTCAATGAATATTAATAATAAAATAATAAAATAATGAAATATATACAATACCAGCATCGAGCTCCTGGGATGACGTTCACATCACCAGCAGGCACTAGGAAAGTCCCAGACTGGACTCAGCAATTGACAGGAACTGGATTCCAGATCTGGATTCTGAAAAGTACAGATCAACATCAAAGGCAGAACAGACATAGTCTTCCTCACATGCTGACCATTGAGGGAAGAGGTTGACCCCTTTGATCCCTCAGCTTTTATACTGAACATGAGGCAGATGACATGGAATACTGTGTTGGTCAGTTTTGGGTCACAGTCCTGACCACTCCTCCCCACAAGCGAGACCCCTCTATGCTTTTCCACTTCTGAAAAAAAGGGCATAAAACCTTCCAACAGGACATATAACAATGTTATCTGACCTTGATTGTTATAGCAATAAGTGTTAACATGAGCCTTACTGCATACCACCCCTTCAAATTAACTATAAACGTCAGGTATTATCACTCTGGAAGCAGACACTGAAAAATTTGCCATTAATTTCAAAGAGTTCAGTTAGTTAGAAGAGGCTTAACTGAAAAATAAAATTACTGAAAAGAAAGTTAGTTGTGTTTTACCTGAAACCAGGACAATGAGATTTTCCATTCTCAATCTGGGGCAGGTTAATTTTGACTTGCAGAGGTTGGAGAGACAACCATGACACTGTGTGATAACTCAAGAGTAGCCAAAACACTGGTGTGTTATCAACACCATTCTTGTTACAAAACACTGCACGATGACAGCTGCTGTGGGAAAAGTTAATTTCATCCCAGCCAGGCCCAATACACAGTACCACCAAAAAAAAAAGGCCTTAATTGATCAGGAATATTTTTTACTTCTGTTACAGAAACATGGGTTGACTGGCAAAGGCAACTGCTACCTACTAATTAAAAATAACAGTAGAGGTGCATTAGATCCTTTAGACACATCAGAAAATAGCTGGACAGTTACAAGCTTGCTCCTGTTTTAGGAAATAATGAAGTAAAGAGGGCTTACCTTCCTGGTCAGTCATAACCACCGTGTCCCCTTCAATCAAACTGCCATAAAATGTGAACAGGCAACTTATGTGACTTAGAGGTCCAGGAAAAATGAAGAAGAGAGAATTGTATTTTTCCCACAACAAAGAAGACTTCAGAGCTGTACTGTGATAGATTTATCCTTCCCTCACCTCACCTTTATGTCTGCTTATTTCTGAGATCAGCAGGTTACACCAAGGAACAAGCAGTCATTCCCATAGGTTGCTACCTTGCATTTAGTGTCAAGAATTTTTTCAGAAAATTCAAGGATAGACATGACCAGCTGGGAAGGGGAGAATGCATGGTGAAGGAGTGCTCAGCTCTTCTTCCATGGCAGCCCGTTCCAGTTCGAGGATCTTTGGAACTTTAAATTCTGATCTGCATTCATCTATTTTGTTTTTGTTCTTTTAACTAGTCACCTCTCCCCTTCTGGAGAGAGGCTGTAATCTTCACTGGTCACATCTACCATAGCTATTCATTGACCAGATGCTCAGATTGTCCTGGTTTGAGGTAAAACAGAACTAATTTTCTGTTCAGTAATTTTACTTTTCCAACTGGGCCTCTTCTAACT
>JAOXNG010000012.1:87999915-88011018 GCA_028566535.1 Scolopax minor
GGAAGGGAAGGGAAGGGAAGGGAAGGGAAGGGAAGGGAAGGGAAGGGAAGGGAACGGAAGGATCAGTGGCTTTTCTACTCTTTCCCTTTGAAAAGAACTGGTATTGTTACCAGCCTCTTTGTTAGACTTCTCTTTCATAAAAGGATTTTCTCATGTTTTCTCTGAAAGGAGCTTAACAAATGATTGCAAAAACCTTTGTCATAGACAATGACAATATATCCATTGTTTAACAAAAGAGTATATGAAGGAGACTGCTCATTCTGAGTGGTCAATGACAATTGAAATTATTCGCACAATTCAGTTATAACTCATAATACAAGATTAATCTGTGGTACTAGGAATTAGGACGTTTGACTTCCCAATGTGCTCTGCCACAAAACTCCAACTTAACCTTTCATAAATAGCTAACCCAGTTTCTCAAATAGCGGAATGCTTGATCTAAAAGTTGGACATCCAGATTGGGTTAGCAAGACATGTACTTAAACTGACATTTTGTTTGATTTTCTTGTTTCTTTGCAAACACAGTTCTCTCTTAGCTCATTGGAAGAGATAGGCAGACATCTCAAGATACGTATGCTACAGACATCTCCAATATCACTTGCATGATCAGGTTTCTATTTACTGTGGATCTCAATTTCCCCTCCTACAAGACAGGGGAAATATGACTTACTTAAAAGTAGCATCATGATAATCTTCAGGAGAAGCTTTTTGTAATTTGCAGAATATTCTATGTACTTCTCCTTGTATAAACAGAGGCTTACAAAAAATAAGCCAAAGCCAGTATAAGCACCTTACATTGAAGCAAGCTTTTTCACTTATTTTACTCTCCTAAACCTCATTCTGACCTTTGGCACAAAAATAATTTTCAGTCGTAGATATTATTAAATACTCGCACAACACATGCACACAAAACTCCAAAAAAATCACAGAAAAGTAAATTCAATGTTTTTGAGGTCAAGATTTGTAGTTATGATGTAACAGACAATAAAAACTTTTAACTTGGTGGTGTGTTGGTAATAGGGCCCCCATTGTGGGAACAAACATTAGATTGTCAAAGAACTCGTGTGTGTAATATAGAACCAAGTTTACAGGCCCTCTTCTCATTCCAGGCTTTACATAATTAGTCCCAGCTTGCTCCTTAGATCTTGCTTCCATCTTCTTTCCCTTCACTAAACTCTTCTCTTCCTGCTACAGTTTCAAATACTTCCACCCTTACTAGCTTTTAGTTTGTTTGTCTGTTAGGGTTTTTGCGGGGGGTTGTTTTGGGGTTTTTTCCCAGGTTATCCTGTGTGCCATTGAGAAAGAGCATAATTTTTGCTCCTACTTGAGAAATTGGTGAACTATTTTGACTGCCATATTTTCAGACAACCTCATGCATATATGTTGTTGTAATGAACATTTCAATCAAAATGGTTAACTTTCAGTAAAATTTCCAGTAATTAAAATCAGAACCTTTCAATGGGGATCAAGACACAGCTTCAGAAGATGGTCCTTTTATTAGGTTTGCATAAAAGCTTGGTAGCTTAAATAAATAGCAGTTGCTTTTTTTCTGTTTCTTCTTTCCTTTTTCTTTTTTCCTAAACCGGGAAATATACTTGCAGGAAGACACAATTAGTTACTATTAGTTAACTAGAAAATTGCTACTTTTCTGAACATTTTGGACAACTTTATGTAATTTGAGACAAAAACCTGCTTTTTTCTCTGTAGAATATTAAGCATATGGTTAAAAAGTGCATCAGACAGGACAGTGCTTTATACTCAGTCCTATAGGTTAGTAAGAGTAATTTCTATAGAACATTATTGGTTTAAGTCATGTTAAATCCTTTAAGGCTTTCCCCTAAAAGCTATTTGAGTTGTTTTACCAAGTAATTTGGCTTTAGAAAGATTTCCTTTTAGTAGGCAATTGCTCCTATATTTTCCCCTTAGCCAGCTGTCCACATCTAAAGCCAAGCTGAATGTAAACTTTAACAGCCCATAAGACATTGATGGAGTGGTTCCAAGTTCAGTAAAGTCTGGTCATCAGATGGCCCAGTTGATTAAGTGAGACTCCTCTTGTCTTCTATCAAACTGAATACTAAATAATCCAAAGTAACCACTCTGATAATCAAGGAACAAACATTGTTAAAATTTAGCTTCAGGCTATAAAAAGCCAAATTATTCCATTTTCACCAAATGCAGGTAAAAATTCTTAAGTACTTTCAAGACACTGCATATGGTCAAAGTTTACCCTCCTCACCTCCCTGTAGCTTTGCTATAAAAAATATATAAATCAAACTTAACCTGCTCCTAGGTCTTTTTATTGGAGGACTCTAAAAACCAAACCCAGGAATCTCTGCTACTGGAACAAGTTTTTCACCTTTTCAGATAATATTATTTTTCTTGAGCTTATTAACCCTAGCACAGATTCAATGGCTAATATTAAGTCAAACACTCAATAGCTACTTTCTGTAACATGTCTGATGATATTAATTATCCATCAGTTTAGGGGGCTGCAGGGTCTGATAAATCATTGTAAAAACCACACCGGTCTACAGAAAAGTATAACTTGGAAGGAGTTTCATTAAAACTCCTAGGTGATTTTGCTAGGTGGTGTGAGAACTTCAATCAATATTAAGCTAGTTTACATTAATTCTTGTTATATTCTGTAAGGAAAAGCTATAAGCTCAAAGACCTTTTCTTTAAGCAATAAATCATAACCATTTAAAGAACTTTTATAAGTAGTTTAAGTTAAGCTCAACAACTGTTAAAAGGTTAAGACACAAAGTACAAACTGTACAAATTATTTGGTTCCATAAATGTTTAACATGACCTTATTCTTAAAAGGTCATTTGCTGAGCAAGAGAAACTGAATACAAAGGAATCATAAACTTGCTTGTTTGGTTTCTAGACAGAAACCAGAATAATAATATATGTGAAAGAGGACAGGAGTAAAAATTATATATATATATATATATCATCCACATTGCTCATATAAACCAAAGACATTTCATGTCTCCAAGTTTCATTAACATGTTTCAAAAAATTCTGCTGACATTATATAATGATCACCTGAAAAACTGAATTGCCATACATTTATAGAAATGCACAAAGATATAGTATGTTTGGCTTGAGAAACATCCTAGTTAGTCCTGGACATTTGAATGAGGATGCTTTAGAGCTGAAGCTTATGAAACACAGATTCCTTTAAAGTCCAAGCTATCAAAGGATGCAGAATGTCCTCTTTATTTAAAAGGTGATAGGAACAGCTCTTTCAAAGGCTCCTTCTTAAGTTTCACTGGAGAATGTCCTTTGTAGAATAAGTTATGTTCAGGAATTAAAGATTTCTATTCTAAATAGGACAGTGTTTTGAACTGTCTAGAAGATAATAGAAAAAAAAAATCACACTGTTTAGCTGTCACACTGGAAAGTTATTGTGGTGATACAATATGGGAATGGCCAATAGAAGGCCAGGCTCTGTCACACGGTAATCAATAGCACTCAAGATCTAATTATCTAGTATTTAAAATATTTTACCATTTCATAACGCAAGTCTAATAATGCACAGGCTCAGAAAACCAAGATATTTTTGTGGAAAAAACAATTTGCTTTTTCCAGTTATTTACCACTAAAATGTAAAGCAAATTCTGCAGATTCTTAATCTTATGAATAAACCTTTGAGTCTAACCAGGTATATGAAAGATAAGCCTTGAGACAGTTTCAGAAGTAGGACATTATCTCCTTTCCAGGTATTTAAATGAACATTTTCTAAAAAAAAAAATTATGTTATAGTATTCCTTAAAGCGCCAGTTATTTCTGATAACGCTATCATTTCTTCACCATTCATATATAATGCCACCATTCCTATGGAAACTCCACAGCACACAATATGGATTACCAAACATATACCTTATTACCCAAAATGGGTTCATACATACTTACTAGATAGACTGTTATAAAACAGGAATGTAAAAAACAACCTTTAAGCTCCAGCCATTTTCCCCCAAAAAAGGTCATTTAGTGACTGTAAGGAAGAATAAAATTTTCATAGCCATGAAAGGTAAACAGACATGACATGGGAAGATACTGTTCTTCATGGAGACATGGTGCCCTTCAGTTGACCCTCAAAGTTCACATCAATGATTTCACTGATTTAACTGATTTCGCTGAATTTTTAGACTTGGAAGGGACCATAGAGATCATCTAGTCCAACTCTCCTGCTGAAGCAGGATTGCCTAGAGCATGTTAGAGCACGTTACTCAGAATTGCATCCAGGCAGGTCTTGAAAATCTCCAAAGAAGGGGACTCTACAACCTCTTCCAGAGCTCTGTCACCCTCTCTGTGAAGATGTTTTTTCTCATATTTGAGTGGAACCTCCTGTGTTCCAACTTGTGCCCGTTACCCCTAGTCGTCTCACTGGTAACCACTAAAAATGATGAAAAATGATGTAATGACTGAAGCAACACTAAGTGAAGCATAAAACATTGCATGTCAGCAACAGCAAAAATGAAAACTATGAGAGCAAAACATTTATCCTAGGTTTTCAGGTACAGAGAGAAATAATTTCAGATGGTCACTGATATTTATTTCACATAAGGCACTATGGTAAAGACTATAACCCAAGAGAAGTTTCTTGCTTTTCCCTCCATGCAGTTAGGAGCAGTCTAGCTGGGTTTCTGTCTGTACAGAAAAGATAAATTGTGCTATCCCCACAAGAATGTATGGGTGGCATTTGGCTTTTTGGAAAAAGTAAGATGGTAAATTAAAAATTTTCATTATTAATCACTTTTTCTATTTTGCTAAGTGTTCCACAGCCAGGAATTTGAGGCATGTCCTTTCTTTTGAAAGTCTCTTTTCAGTTGCTTTGAACCATAAGTTATTATTCTAACCATTTACGTAGATTATAGTAAGAATTTATCAGTAATGCTGAGTGGCTGAAACAAACTGCTGGTAAAATGGAGTTTGAATGAGCCCTTCTGAACCTTCATGCTGTATGTGTGATGTCTCTTTATTGCAGCCATTTATCATTTTTTACCTTTCAGACAGTATTATAGAGGATAATTACATGGTAGTTAAATAGGTAGAAATTAATACATTTCTCCTTCCAAGAAAGGTTCGTTTCTATTTTGCATCTACCATACACTGTAAAACACAAGCTTCTATGTGAAAAATTGGATACTGTTAGGTAGTGTATGCAATAAAAGTGATTAACACCATGAAAATAGGCTGAATTCATTTTCAGACAAAAGTAGAAACATTTCATATGTTAGATGTTAAATACTGTAGGATTCTCATATTGAATAATTTGAATGCCTAAGGAGTTTTACTTTGTACTCCAAATTATAGTCATTAAAATGCTCTTGGAATAGTCTCCTTAATATTAACTGAGCATTCTTCATTACACAACAAGCAAAATGATTACTTCTGCTGAGTTTCTCTTTCATTCTTCTGTTCTAACAGTCTTTAACATACAGTTAAGATCTCTGTGAAGCAGAGAGAAAATGCAAAATAGTTGCTAATCCACAGTTTAGCAAAACAAGACCATAGCTTATATAAATATAGGGGAACAAGTTTTTAACTCAGTTCCTCCCGTTAAAATCTAAGAACTTTGCAAAGTCAGTATCTGACATTGAAATGGCTACTAATTCTGATTTTTAAATATCTTCTTTTACACTGTACTCCAACACTGGCATAATACAACACAAACCATGTTCTTTAGCTTGGAGGCAAATCATCCTATTTGCAATTCTAATAGCATTGATGAGCAGTTTTGATTCCCAATCTTGAAGATAAAATTAGTTTTCACTTTATTTGAGAAAAATCTATGCATTTTATAAGAGCAAGTTCAAAGAGAACTTTTATGCAAAGACTGTGTTTCCAAGGCTATAGGTTCTTTTGGTATGACACCATCTCAATGAGATTATATACAAATTATTAATAGGACACTTTGATACTGCAAAAGAGTATCCATTTAAAGAAAATAATTCAGAGGAAGGTAGGTGTATCATGGTTGCTAGCTGTAATAGCAGTTAAATATTGCAGCATCCACAACACGGATGGATTGGACTAGAAAACTTAGATCTTTTGAGTTATGCAACAGAAAAAGGAATGGAACTGCTTCCACTCCAACAGAACAATTTCAGTGCAATCTTATTAGTATATTAGTAGGTTATAGATAAATGTAAGAAAGTTTAATGCATGTCAGCACTACTCTTTGTTCTCTCTTTTAGATTTTATAACCCTAGACATGAATAGGCATGAATTACTAATTTATAAAATACACGCACCAAAATGCTTTAACAATTCTATTAAAAACAAAAATCACAAATGTCCTCTAAAAATAATTAGAGGAAAATCCAAGGGTATCCCCTTTCTGCCTTTAGCATTAAACCTGTTGAAAAAAGTCAATCACTGGTCATATAGAAAATGGAAAATCTTTAATGTTATAGAAAGACTTATGAAGTTTTTTCCCATCGCTACAAATCAATACCAGTTAGCAAAACAGTAGATACAGTGGAGGGGGAGATTGTGAAAGTGCCTAGAAATTTAAAAGGCTTATCTATAAAGTGAATCAATAAACCAGACTGTGATGTAAAGCCTTAGAGAACAATGAAAATCAATAATTGAATACTGTGCAAATGTGAGCAAAATAACAATAAAAGGAGGATCATGCACAATACCAACAGAAGTAGAGGCTCAATGCAGGAAAACCTAGGTTTGTGTTAATGATCATCAAAGGATCAAGGGGACCTGTAAGCTTTCCCTATTATAGTCTACAATCACTGAACAAAATCTTGTTGGTCTTATTAAACATCTGGTTCTGCAAAAATTACTAAGGCTACTAGCAGGACTTAAAACTTCTTCAAATACCATTTTGGAGGAGAATTCCATGTGCTTCTGCAAGGAAAAACTCCACAGAAATGCAAAGCACTTTGTCGTTAAATCCCACTCTCCACAGCTATGTATAAAATGAGACATGAAATATGATGTAACAAATGCATTGACTTGAATTTACATCAGAAAATTGGCACCTATTAAAGAATTATTCCTGACTGTCAGTATCAACTAGGAAAACAGAAAGCTGACAAAGACATATAATTCTTTCTTTATTCTCAGGTAACATAATGAAATACTTTACTAAACAAGTATATTAATCTTTGTACACCTGTTAAAGATTTTTTTAGAATGTTTAGTTTAGTGGGATGAAGAATATAAGACTAAAGAACTGCTAATTTCTAGGAAACTATTCATGAGTAAGTGCTAAGCAAATAGATACTTCTAAACTCTTTTGAAATTACTGATATTTCACAGATAAGACCTCATTATGAAGAGATCTATGGCTGTATATACAGGACCATACTTAGCTAGTTTATAAACAGCTCTTAATTTGCATCCTGTTTCCTTGCATTTTTTAGCTATAAATGGACCACTGAGGAACAGCCAGAGGTAACTTCTAATAAGACTTCAGACTGAACTTTTTGTTCTGCTACATTTCTACCTTTTAGTTCCTGTGATGGGGGAAAACCCACTTTATGGGTTCTTGCTTACATTATTATGAGCAGTTTGCTAACCTTGCAGTAAAAGTTTGTTTTATTCTCTTCTGTGTTGTTGAAGGTAATAGCTATTACTTTGTTGTTCAAGTTAATAGAATGTCCTAAGGTCAATCCATGTTCCATAATTTATAGATATTTTTGTGTATCCCAGTTCACAATGGATATTTTTATGTTATACACTTCCTTTTCCCACCTTACTCAACAATGACTATCAGAATTTTTCTTTCTGTAAAGATAATTAGTTTGCTTACTGTATTTTTTAGCTAAGATTTCTTACAAAGAACTTGCAGAGTTTTATTTTCTTTTTGTGAATGCATATTTTACTTTTTTTTTTTTGTTCCAAAGAAAGGTTATGTAAATGAGGCCAATGGAAATAGTCTGCCAATATATAATGCTAGTCTGGACCAATCTGTTCTCTAAACTTATTTCTGTCTAAGTAATTAGGGTCAAGTGTATTAATTTCTTAGTAGTTTCTGCCTGCATTGGAAAATGCAATGAAAAGCAGGGTGGTGGGAGATGGGGTATGTCAAAGGCACAGAGTTGTTAATCTGGCTACCACAGTATTTAACAAAGCATCTTCTACAGTGAATTTTCACATATTAAATAATTCTTGCTGCCTCTTCAGATGACTCGTCTCCTAATTCCACTAACTCCATTAAGTTAAGGGTTAAAGAAAATCTCCATCCTTTATTATTTATTGCAGCGGAAACATAGTGACAAAGGATGAGGAAAAGGCTGATGGACTGAAGGCCTTCTTTCCCTCAGTCTATATTAGCAAGTTGTTTTTGGGGTACCCAATAACCTCAGCTGGAAGACAGGGAAAGGGAGCAGAATGAAGCACCTATAATCCAAGGGGAAATGTTTAGCAACATGCTACACACAAAGGTTTATGGGCCTAGATGGGATCCACCCAAGAGTACCTAGAGAGCTGGGAGAAGTGCTCACCAAGGCAATTTCCACCATTATCAGCAGTCCTGACTAACCAGGGAGGTCTCAGTTGACTGAAGGACAGCAAATGTGGTGCCCATCCACAAGGAAAGCCAGAAGGAGGATACAGGGAACTACAGGCCTTTCGTCTGACCTCGCTGTCTGGGAAGGTTATGGTGTAGATAATACTCTTTGCTGTGTAAAAAACTGGCTGGATGGCTGGGTCCAGGGAATGGTGGTAGCTGCAGTTAAATCCATTTGGCTGCTGGTCACAAGTGGTATTCCCCCAGGCTCAATATTGGGGCTGGGTCTGTATAATATCTTTATCAATGACCTGGGTCAGGCGACATATGGGGTATTTTGACTCAATGGGTTTTGGAAGTTTTCAGTTGCTAGCAATGCCCCTTTTTGACATAGATCAATTCTGTCTTCTGCTTCTAAAGGTGAAGGAACTACAGCACTTATTCCTAAAGCCACCTTTTTATGGCTTCATATGGGAGGCCACTTCCATCTTCACTGAGCAAAACAGAGTGATTGAAAGCTTCTCCTTGCCCAACGTACCTTATCTCTAACCCTTCACATGGTAGCAGCCTAATATCTGGTTCAACCCTGAGCAGACATAAGCAGCTGTAGTAGCAGACTGTTAACAAATATGTCTAAGCAGCAAGACTTTGGAATTATTTGTACAAAATTATAATAAAATGAGTTTGACCCAAAGCAGCTATCATCTTTCAGTGGTTAAAGCAGATAAAAACATGCTTATTACTGACCAGGTAGGATTGCCTCTCTTTTTAAAGTGTATATATACCTTGCTAAATGAAAATGTCAAGCTAACAATTGATAATATAACCAAAGAAGAATGACCAGCCATGAGAATATAGAGGTCAGAACTTGCAGAGAGTCTACCGGCTTTAGCAAATAATTCAAAATTCTCCAGGGCTTTATTTTGGTTGAATCTAATAGTCATCTCTGACTGAATTAAGTTAGCATAGAAATGCCACTCTATGTTACAGGAACAGAGTTAGTTATCAGCACAGCAGTCAATTTAAATTGCACTGGAGGTGGACATTTCATTATGCTAAACATTTTTGTTAACTCCCACTATGAGTGATTTTTTATTTTTATATTCATAATAGCTATCTGGCAGCTTTTTTCCCCCATGATTTGCACATAAATAACATTAAACAGGAAACTGCTAAAAAAAATATTTTGGTTAATTACATAACATTTTTGCCCCAAGAAATCATTCATAAGGTCATCTGGTTATTTTTGTCCTTACTTCTTTCAAAATGTCTGTGGTAAATCTTGGGCATGACTGAATTATAGGCAAAGTATATGTCTCTTCATATTCTATATTTGGATTAGAGATTCCCATTTGAATCAGAGTTATTTTAATCAGATATTTCTGTTAGGATCTTGCATGTTAGATAACATAATCCTATAAATCACAAAATGTATCACCTGTGCCCCTTTGTTCAACTATGGTGACAGTACATCATTTCCAAACCATTCAATAAACATCAGATAATTAATGGGTTTTGCCTACTTTTCTGAAATAATAGACTTCCAATCACACCTAAGAGTGAAGTTCTAGGGGAAAAAAATTATCCTTGTAGGGAAAATATCTGCTTTTGTCTGCAGAGAGGTAATTTTACTCTCCTGTGTTCCCACAACTCAATGACTTGCCTTAGCACAACTGTTTTAAGCAACTAAGGATTAAAGTCTATTGAATTTATAGGACAGATTATAAGTGCTTATCTCATACTTGTCATGTAGCATCACTATGTCAGTCACTGCATATCTAAGCTACTTCAAAAAAAGTACTCTTAGCTTTTTCTCCGTATGGATTGAAAAGGTACAACTCAAATTTTTTCAAAAATAAACACAGATAATAGTGAAATAATACATTGGTAGATACTAAATACTTTAAACATTAGCAAATTATGTAGCCTTTTTTGCTTTCTGTTTTTGCAATATAGAACAATACATGTTATCTTCAGGTGACAGAAAATTTATGCTGCCTTTGCAAATTAGTCAATCAAGTAAAAATTTCAAATCTCACTGCTCTTCATCAGGCTGTTTCATTGAGATCAGAATTTTTTCCTGCTGGCTTCAATTAACTTTGGTTTCCAATCAGGAGAAGTGAATTTTAATGACATTTAAAAGCAGTATTCCAAGAAAAAGTCACTTTTTCTACTTTGATATGATTTCAACTTGTAAAGACATTTTATGAAAGAAAAATGTCACTTTCATATGTCAGATCATTCTGATAGAAGTAATGAAACCTTTAGCTTCAAATTCCTGCTAAGAAACTCAAGGTGATTAGCATTCTTTTCCAAAGAAAAATTACAAGTAATTTTGAATGACCATAACACCCTCTCTCATTTTTGAGTTTTTCACACGTTACGTCCTATGTTTTCACTTGTATTTCACTTGTATTCCTAAATTGTATTCCTTAAACACATTCTTGTTTGTTAAGACATCCCAAATTAAGATACTGAATAAGATGTGTTCAAACTTTCACACGCAAACAAGTAACTACAGCTTAATGGGTTACCGTTTTATGAGACAGCCTTTATTTCTGGTCATGTGGAATCTTCTATTCCATAGTAAGAAACATGTTAACAGAAACGTGTTAACACAGACC